>JARQOD010000001.1:63743556-63788585 GCA_033576555.1 Oophaga sylvatica | reverse complement strand
TTAGTCACAGGCGTTTTAATTACAGCAGGTCAACTACCACTCCACAGAGATATAGATTTCAGTCTAAAGAGAGGTTTCATAAGTTCCCATACAGATAAGACTTTTTTCTAAGCGAAGATTGAACGTTGAAGCGTTCCAGAGTTATAACCTCATAAAGAGACAGTGGTCAGAAATGTAAAAATTGGCCTGGTCTTTAACCTACAAAATGGCTTGGTCGTTAAGGGGTTAATTACTCTTTCCTGTAATGTGATTGCACATCAGAGGAGAGAGAAATAGGGTCCCTGATCCCCCCGGTACTGCCTGATGCTCCTGGACCCTCCTGCTTCCCCCGATGGGCGCTGCAATCTTTTTCCAGGAAGAAAATGGCGGATGCATGCGCAGTGCGCCCTGTTGTGAATGGGTTTGAGATGAGTTCTGAGCAGAGGCTCCCTCTGGTGGTTACAAGCGGTACTAGTGAAGATTGTGAGGACTGGGAATCAGGTGTTACTGACTGGTCTTATATAAGGGAGTCATTTTCCCATCAGGGTTGCCGGTGATCAATTGTTCTGGTCTGAATCCTTCATTCCAGTTTCCCTTGTAGCCTGCTGTGTCGTGTCTGCATCTCCTGCTACCAGATAAGATTTTTTCTTCTTTTGTGTTATTGCTATATTTTTGCATTTTGTCTTGCACTTCTTTGGGGGCCTTCTGGGTCCCCTCCGGGGGCTTCTGCCTTCTCAGTTTAGTTCAGCCACTGAGTTTTGTTCTTTTGTTTTTTCCAGTTTTTTCAGTGGCTGCTGTTTTGATTTTGTTACACCAGAGAGCTAATTTAGGTGGTAGAGGTTGTGTGATCTCAGGTGATTTTGAAATTAGTAGAGTTGGTGTTTTTCAGGGTTTTCTGGGATTGCAGTAAGTACCCTTCCTGTCCTTTTCTTTTTAGATAGTTTGGGCCCCAGCGTTTGCTCATTCTATTTTCTTTCTGTGTCAGTATTTCCTCTTGTCTAACCGCCATTACATGTTTGGGGGCTTTCTATTATCTTTGGGGTTCTGCTCCGGGGCAGATAGCTTTCCTATTTCTATCTTTAGGTGTAGTTAGTTTTTCAGGCTGTGACGAGGCGTCTAGGACCAACGTAGGAACGCTCCACGGCTGCCTCTAGTTGTGGTGGTTAGTCAGGGTACTGCAATCCCATAGATTCCAACTGCTCTGGTGTATTGCCTTTTTTTTTTTACCTGCACTCCTCAGCTACGAAACATAACAGTAGCCACTGAAAAAACTGGAAAAAACAAAAGAACAAAACTCAGTGGCTGAACTAAACTGAGAAGGCAGAAGCCCCCGGAGGGGACCCAGAAGGCCCCCAAAGAAGTGCAAGACAAAATGCAAAAATATAGCAATAACACAAAAGAAGAAAAAATCTTATCTGGTAGCAGGAGATGCAGACACGACACAGCAGGCTACAAGGGAAACTGGAATGAAGGATTCAGACCAGAACAATTGATCACCGGCAACCCTGATGGGAAAATGACTCCCTTATATAAGACCAGTCAGTAACACCTGATTCCCAGTCCTCACAATCTTCACTAGTACCGCTTGTAACCACCAGAGGGAGCCTCTGCTCAGAACTCATCTCAAACCCATTCACAACAGTAAAACAAAAGAACAAAACTCAGTGGCTGAACTAAACTGAGAAGGCAGAAGCCCCCGGAGGGGACCCAGAAGGCCCCCAAAGAAGTGCAAGACAAAATGCAAAAATATAGCAATAACACAAAAGAAGAAAAAATCTTATCTGGTAGCAGGAGATGCAGACACGACACAGCAGGCTACAAGGGAAACTGGAATGAAGGATTCAGACCAGAACAATTGATCACCGGCAACCCTGATGGGAAAATGACTCCCTTATATAAGACCAGTCACTAACACCTGATTCCCAGTCCTCACAATCTTCACTAGTACCGCTTGTAACCACCAGAGGGAGCCTCTGCTCAGAACTCATCTCAAACCCATTCACAACAGCGCCCACTGAGATCTGCCAGCCTGCACACGGCAACAATAGGAGAATTTTCCTATTGATTAATTTTGGTCTCTGCAATAGACCCTATCACAGTGATCAAAATGAAAAATAGTAAATCAACCCCCCTTTATTACCCACTTAGTTAGAAAAAAATTATAAAATAAAGAAAATGTATTTATTTCCATTTTCCAACTAGGGTTAGAGTTGGGCTAATGTGAGTTGGGCTAAAGTTAGGGTTAGGATTGGGGCTAAAGTTAAGGTTAGCGTTGGGGCAAAAGTTAGGATTAGGGTTATGGTTGGGGCTAAAGTTAGGGTTAGGGTCGGTGCTAAAGTTAAAGTTAGGGCTGGGATTAGGGTTAGAGTTGGAATTAGGGTTAGGGATGTGGAAGAGTTAGGTTTGTGGTTAGGGTTATGGTTGGGATTAGGGTTAGGGATGTGTTGTTGCTAGGTTTGTGGTTAGGGTTATGGCTAGTGTTGGGATTAGTGTTTTGGATTGGGATTAGGGTTAGGAGTGTGTTGGGTTAGGGTTGTGGTTAGGGTTGGGATAAGGTTTAGGGGTGTTGGGGTTAGTGTTGTGGTTGGGATTACAGTTAGGGATGGGATTAGGGTTAGGGGTGTGTTGGGGTTAGGGTTGGAGTTAGAATTGGGGGGTTTCCACTGTTTAGGTACCACAGGGGGTCTCTAAACACGAAATGGAGCCAGTATTGATCCCAGACAATTTTCCGTTCAAAAAGTCAAACGGTGCTCCCTTCCTTCTGAGCTCTAGCGTGCACCCAAACATTGGTTTACCCCCACACATGGTGCATCAGCGTACTCAGTACAAAATGTACAACAACTTTGGGGTCTAATTTCTCCTGTTACCCTTGGAAAAATAATAAATTGGGGGCTTAAAATTCATTTTTGTGGAAAAAATATGATTTTTTTATTTTCACGCCCGGGCGTTATAAACTTCTGTGAAGCACTTGGGGGTTCAAAGTGCTCACAACAGATCTAGATAAGTTCCTTAGGGGGTCTAGTTTCCAAAATGCTGTCACCTGTCGGGCGTTTCCACTGTTTAGGCACATCAGGGGCTCTCCAAACGAGACATGGTGTCCGATCTCAATTTCAGCCAAATGTTCATTGAAAAAGTCAAACGGCGCACCTTCCCTTCCAAGCTCTGACGTGCACCCAAACAGTGTTTTCCCCCCACATATGGGGCCTCAGCGTATTTAGGAGAAATTGAACAACAAGTTCTGTGGTTCATTGTCTCTTTTTAGTCTTGTGAAAATAAAAAAATTGGTTCTGAAGTAAAATATTTGTAAAAAATAGTTAAATGTTAATTTTTTCCTTCCACATTGATTCAGTTCCTGTGAAGCACTTATACAGTTAATAAACTTCTTTAATGTGGTTTTGAGCACCTTGAGGGGTGAAGATTTTAGAATGGTGTCACTTTGGGGTATTTTCTGTCATGTACACCCCTCAAAGTGACTTTAAATGTGATGTAGTCCCTAAAAAAATGGTTTTGTAAATTTTGTTGTAAAAATGAGAAATCGCTGATCAACTTTTAACCCTTTTAACTTCCTAACAAAAAAACACAATTTGTTTCCAAAATTGTGCTGCTGTAAAGTAGGCATGTGGGCAATGTTATTTATTAAGTATTTTGCGTGACATATCTCTCTGATTTAAGGGCATAAAAATTTAAAGTTTGAAAATTGCAACATTTTAAAAAATTTCACTATGTTTCCATTTTTTTTCATAAATAAACGCAAGTCATATCAAAGAAATTCTGCCATTTACACAAAGTACAATAAGTCATGAAAAAAACATTCTCAGAATCAACGGGATCCATTAAAGCATTCCAGAGTTATAACCTCGTAAAGTGACAGTGGTCAGAATTTTAACAATTGGCCCGGTCATTAAGCTGCAAATTGGCACTGTCACTAAAGGGTTAAATTTGCATCCTCCACGCTTCAACCGTACGGTGATTGAGAGCAACACAAAAAGTGCTGGCTGTTTTGAACTCTTTCGCCAGCACACTCTAACACTGCAGGAGCTGAGTGCATGTTCACACAGTGTCAGTGTGTGTCGGGGCCAAGTTCCCATCTAGCTTCTATGTGTAGCAGATGCTTGATGCACAGAGAATCTCAAAGCAGTGGGCAGTCAATGTTGATAAGAGAGTAATGAGCATTGTCAATCATCTTTAGGCCACCATCACACGTTCGGTATTGGCCATATTTTATATCAGCATTTGTAAGCCAAAACTAGTGGCGTTTGAAAGATGCAGAAGTGATACAAGTGTTTCTTAGGGTATGAGTTAGGGGTGGTAATTAAGGTGGCGAAGTGGAACACCTAGCACTTGGTCACTTGGTCGATATATCTCAATGTCACAATCCCTAAGGAAATGGGGGCAACTCCATGAATAAACGGAGCCTACAAAAGTTAGGAGCACTAATCTTTTGTGTTCTCATCATATACCTAAAAGCATCAGTCTACTATCTATTTTTTAATCATGAATTAATAAAATGTATATTTTTTATGATCATCATGAGCAGTATTTTAGTACTATTCTCTCCTGGGGCTCAGTGCTCCTAACTTTTGTAGGTTCTATATATAGTAGCATGTAAAAGTTAAGGCAACACTGGTAAAAATTACAGTCATTATGAAAAGTTCAGAAAGTTGAAGACGAGATGATTTCTAAAAGGACCAAAACTTTTATATGCCACTGTATAAACATATTTTAATTTAAGTTTTTGGAATGACAGACTCCCTTTAACCTCTTCACCCCACAGCCAGTTTTTGTTTTAGGGCTTTTTTTAATCTCCATTTTTTTCCAAAAGTATAATTTTTTTTTTACTTTTTACCCAGATAACTGCATAACTGCTCATGATTTGCGGGATGAATTGTAATTTTGAATTACATAATAATTTTAACATTCAATGGACTGAAAAGCTGTAAAAAAATTTAAGTGTAGAATTGGGAAAAAAAGCAATTGTGCCATGGTTTTCTGTAGTTTGTTTTTATGATGTATATTAGATGGTAAATCGTGCTTCTGTAGGTCAGTTAAATAACGGGATGCCAAACTTTTATACATTTTTTTAACTTGAGTGGAGAAAAAAATTCTAAAATTTGTACAAAAAAACCTTGTTATCATTGTGTTGCCATTTTCCTTGACTGATAACATTTTTTTCATCAGATTTATTGACATAATTTTTGGCTACATATAGGACATTTTATTTGACTTTATGGCATTTTGTTAGATATTAGCAGTGACAAAAAAAAATGCCTTTCTGCTGTTTTGATTTTCTTTCTCATTACAGGGTTTTATATTATTTTATATTTTATTGGACTTTTATGAACATGACAGCAAGCAACACATATTTTTTTACTTCTATTTATACAATATGTTCAATATATTATATATGTTCTAATGAACATATATTACCAGATTAAACATATTGTAAAAAATTGCAGCATTTTAAACTGTACTTGGCTTGCTGTTGTTTGGCTGAATTTCATCCTTCTTATCCCAGCAGAAAAAAGAATCAAGTATATGAAGAGAGTTTTTTTCAAGCCATTAATATAGAATAGTAAAGTAGTTTGGTGACAGCATATAGCACAAGAGACATTTAATAAACCACTGAAATGCTTGTGTTGGAAGCAGTGACAGAAGCCTAATAGTCGGTTTCTTAAAATGGGAAGAAATATGGTTAATAAAAGATTTTTATGAGACAGGATTGCAGATATAGATGACATGCTCAAAACAGATGCTTTAAATAGGAAAAGGAGACAAATAAATCTGTCTTATAGGGATCAAGCCAAAATGCCGGTGGTTACAAAATATAGTGAGAGAATTGGAGAACACCATACGGTCAATAGAAGAACCTAATCTCCTTGACTGTACAGCATTTACTAGCTCACATTAAGTATGGACCTTTCTCTCCAAATAAATCCTTCCTTCTACTACATAATGGAGTGTTCATCTTGTATGTTCTGTGCAGTAAAATGCAATTTTTGCCATGTTTTACTCCCGTAGATAAAAACCATTTGTAAAAAAAAATCTGATATTAAGTATAGAGCAAGCTCAACAACTGACAAATAAGGAAATGCACAGTATCAATATCATAATATTTAAATTGAGTTTTAACTCCAAGCATATTTTTGAAACATTTTTCAAAATTAATTTTTCAATCAGGTCTGTTTCTATATCAGATTTCTTCAACTTATTTGAGACTGGATCTGCAGAGGATGCTGTATTTAATGACATATGATGGCTCAAGTATACTGCTGGAGGTATTGATAAGGAAAATGATTTTGGCTATGCTGTATAGAAGGGCAGTGCAGACAGCCATAGATTCTCTCCTCCAAGAGAATCGAGCCGATAATGCAAACAAAACTCTGATCAAACTCTGATCAGAATGTGTTCATACCGTGATCATAGTGTGATCTGATTCTCTCAGATGAAAAAATGGAAAAATAAATGTCTCCATCTTCTTTATTCTGTGAGGCTGAGGAAATCAGACTGCATTCAAAGGTCATCCGAATGCAATCCAATGTTTTCCAAGCACTCACTTCATTGCCGAGTGTGATCCAAATTTTGGATAAAATGTGGGAATGAAGCAATTTCAAGTGCTGAAATCTCATCTCCTGAGATCTTGGTGCCAAGACCTCCATCTGCGCATGCGCTGCCCCGTCGGCAATTTTCCAGAATTCCACCGCACAGTAAACCATGGAACTGCGGGGGCTCTGGCCTTTCACAAAATGTCAGCAGAGCCCCCTGCAGCACTGGAGATCCCCGTAGCACTGTCGGGCACCCACAGCACCGGAGACTCCTGCAGAAGCACTGGGCAGCAGCGCCGGACACCCCCTCATACCAGCCTGCGAACTGCAGAAATGGTACCGGTAAGGTACAGTACAGACCAAAAGTTTGGACACACCTTCTCATTCAACTATTTTTCTGTATTTTCATGACTATGAAAATTGTAGAATCACACTGAAGGCATCAAAACTATGAATTAACACATGTGGAATTATACATTACACTTTACAAAAAAGTGTGAAACAACTGAAAATATGTCTTATATTCTAGGTTCTTCAAAGTAGCCATCTTTTGCTTTGATTACTGCTTTGCACGCAGAAAAGGTGAACAGATGGACTCTACATGCCTTGTTCCCAACGTGAAGCATGGAGGAGGAGGTGTGATGATGTGGGGGTGCTTCGTTGGTGACACTGTTGGAGATTTATTCAAAACTGAAGGCATAGTGAACCAGCATGGCTACCACAGCATCTTGCAGCAGCATGCTATTCCATCTGGTTTGCGTTTAGTTGGACCATCATTTATTTTTCAACAGGACAATGACCCCAAACACACCTCCAGGCTGTGTAAGGGCTATTTGATCAAGAAGGAGAGTGTTGAGGTGCTACGCCAGAAACACCTGGCCTCCACAGTCACCAGACCTGAACCCAATCGAGATGGTTTGGGGTGAGCTGGACAGCTCACCAGCTTGAATTTTGAATAAATCCCCAACAGAGTCACCAGCAAAGCACCCCCACACCATCAGACCACCTCCTCCATGCTTCACGATGGGAACCAGGCATGTAGAGTCCATCCGTTCACCTTTTCTGCGTGCAAAGCAGTAATCAAAGTAAAAGGTGGCTACTTTGAAGAACCTAGAATATAAGACATATTTTCAGTTGTTTCACACTTTTTTGTAAAGTGTAATGTATAATTCCACATGTGTTAATTCATAGTTTTGATGCCTTCAGTGTGATTCTACAATTTTCATAGTCATGAAAATACATAAAAATCTTTGAATGAGAAGGTGTGTCCAAACTTTTGGTCTGTACTGTATATGCACATTATAAGACGCACTCCCATTTTCCCCCCAAATTTGGGGAAAAAAGTGCTTCTTATAATCCGAAAAATACGATAGTTCTTGCGACTGGTTTAATCTGCTGAGCCAAAGTAAATGGGATTGTGGTTCAGGGCATATGCCTAAGAAAGGAAACAGTGTACATGGATTTTCAGCCGCTGTGGCTCTGTTTGCTGAGTGCACAAGGTTGTTTCAATTACCTTTCTTGTGCTGATGGAGAGCTATAGCTCCTAGTCTTTATAATACAGGATGTCCATGGCTATTTTCTTCTTGCAAAGCAACACACAAGCGATAGCTGCAAGTACAACTTCTTATCACCCACCACAACTAGTGCTTTCAGGCACTGTTGAGCCTCCTCCACCAACATAACTTTATTATTGTTGTTATTTATATTTTTAAAGCTCCAATTATTCCATGGAGCACTATACATGAAGAATGTTGACAACACAACAAACAGATTTGTCCCAAATGTTCTTTTAGAATCATGTTGTCTGTTTTGTGTATCACTAAGGCCTATAGGCTTCTCCTCTGATGACATTACCGCCTCAAGGACCTTGTCTACATCCTAGGTCTTGTCCACCACAGATGCATCATCATTATTGTCATCCCTGATTTGGACGACAGTAGGCTCTGTGTAGGAAATGGCCTGTGCTCTCTACCATCTCCACCCCATCTGCCTTATTTCAACCTTAAGATTTGGTGGCATAATTATACTGACTCAAGTTGATGTTGTCACTGTAAGAGGCCAAATTATCTGATGTGACTGAAATGAGTGTCATGACATATATTCCATTATGGTCTCTACTTCCTGCCCACCAATATGCTTGCTTGAGGCAAATAAATTAAAGTGTGACATGAGCTTTGGTGTTACTATTGTCAAGATAGTGCTGTTGTTGGTAGCAGCTTCCACATTTATTAGCATATGTAAGGCATCAGCTTGCATGAACATGCTATTCCTGGGTACCACAATGGCTTTGATTCTCTCATTGTGTTCAGTCTCACACAGACATGGCATACACATAGTTCCTGCTCTGCCGCTTGCAAATCTGATACTGACACACCCAACCCTTACCTGAAAGTTGAAATGGAAATCGTGGACATGGGCCACTTGCAAGATCCAGACTTGAGGGAGAAATCAATCCCACTAACATCCTACAAATCAATACAAAAATAAAAGCCCATGTCAGGTTTTTCTAATTCTGACTTGGTCAAATAGCTTGACCAAGTTCACACTCTCTTTTAGTTTGCATTGTAATCACAGCTTTGGCTGTAACTACAATGCTCTCCAGAGGGTTCAGTATGTTTCTATGCACATCTTGGGGGACATAAGATGACTCTGGGATATGATCCCTCTCACTGCCTGCTTCACATACCTCTTCCACTGTTCAAACTTGGGTTGAACACCTGTTATACAGGATGCCTGTGACAGATCATCCGCATTTCCTTGCAATTTCCCAGCTCGATGTTCCACTGAGAAACTAAAGTTTTGCACTTACAAACACCATCTGGTAACTCAAGCATTCTCCTCCTTGGCATTTCTCATCCATATGAAGGGTGAATGGTCTGTTACCAAGCAAAACTATCGCTCAGGTAAATAATAAGGTAGGGACTCCAAGGCCCATTTAATGGCCAAGCACTCCTCCCATATGCTATAATTTCTCTCTGCCTGTGTAAGTTTCCTACTGAAGTAGGTGACTTGATGTTCCTCTTGGTTCACCTTCTGTGACTGAACCGCTCCTACGCCTACCTCAGGGGCATCTGATTGCACGATAAAGCTTTTCTTGAAGTTGAATCTGATGAGGACACTCTGTCTGAACAACTCCAACTTCATGGACTGGAATGCTTCTTTGGCATGAGGTTTCCACTGAACCATGACCAATTTCTTTCCCTTTAAGAGATGGGCCAAAGGTGCTGATATCCCGGCAAAGCTAGGCATAAATCGTTGGTAATACCCATTAACCCCTTCATGACCCAGCCTATTTTGACCTTAAAGACCTTGCCATTTTTTGCAATTCTGACCAGTGTCCCTTTATGAGGTAATAACTCAGGAACGCTTCAACGGATCCTAGCGATTCTGAGATTGTTTTTTCGTGACATATTGGGCTTCATGTTAGTGGTAAATTAAGGTCGATAATTTTTGCGTTTATTTGTGAAAAAAATGGAAATTTGGCGAAAATTCTGAAAATTTTGTAATTTTCTAATTTTTAATTTTTATTCTGTTAAACCAGAGAGTTATGTGGCACAAAATAGTTAATAAATAACATTTCCCACATGTCTACTTTACATCAGCACAATTTTGGGAACAACATTTTTTTTTGTTAGGAAGTTATAAGGGTTAAAAGTTGACCAGCGATTTCTCCTTTTTACATCAAAATTTACAAAACCATTTTTTTTAGGGACCACCTCACATTTGAAGTCACTTTGAGGGTCTATATGGCAGAAAATACCCAAAAGTGACACCTTTATAAAAACTGCACCCCTCAAGCTACTCAAAACTACATTCAAGAAGATTATTAACCCTTCAGGTGCTTCACAGGAACTAAAGCAACGTGGAAGGAAAAAATGGACATTTTAATTTTTCCAACAAAAATTTTATTTTAGCATCAATTTTTTCATTTTTACATGGGCATCAGGATAAAATGGATCCTAAAATTTGTTGGGCAATTTCTCCTGAGTACACAGATACCTCATATGTGGTCATAAACCACTGTATGGGCGCACAGCAGGGCTCAGAAGGGAAAGAGCGCCATTTGACTTTTTGAATAGAAAATATGCTGGAATATTTAGCGGTTGCCATGTCACATTTGGAGAGTCCCTGTGTGCCTAAACATTGGAGCTCCCCCACAATGACCCCATTTTGGAAACTAGACCTCCTAAGGAACTTATCTAGATGCATAGTGATCACTTTGAACCCCCAGGTGCTTCACAAATTGATCTGTAAAAAAAAGAAAGTACTTTTTTTTCACAAAAATTTTCTTTTAGCCTCAGTTTTTTTCATTTTCACATGGGCAACAGTATAAATTGGATCCTAAAATTTGTTGGGAAATTTCTCCTGAGTACACAGATACCTCATATGTGGTCATAAACCACTGTTTGGGCGCACGGCAGGGCTCAGAAGGGAAGGAGTGCCATTTGACTTTTTGAATAGAAAATATGCTGGAATATTTAGCGGTTGCCATGTCGCATTTGGAGAGTCCCTGTGTGCCTAAACATTGGAGCTCCCCCACAAGTGACCCCATTTTGGAAACTAGACCCCCTAAGGAACTTATCTAGATGCATAGTGAGCACTTTGAACCCCCAGGTGCTTTACAAATTGATCCGTAAAAAAAAGAAAGTACTTTTTTTTCACAAAAATTTTCTTTTAGCCTCAGTTTTTTTCATTTTCACATGGGGAACAGTATAAATTGGACCCTAAAATTTGTTGGGAAATTTCTCCTGAGTACACAGATACCTCATATGTGGTCATAAACCACTGTTTGGGCGCACGGCAGGGCTCAGAAGGGAAGGAGCGCCATTTGACTTTTAATGGAAAATATGCTGGAATATTTAGCGGTTGCCATGTCGCATTTGGAGAGTCCCTGTGTGCCTAAACATTGGAGATCCCCCACAAGTGACCCAATTTTGGAAACTAGACCCCCTAAGGAACTTATCTAGATGCATAGTGAGCACTTTGAACCCCCAGGTGCTTCACAAATTGATCCGTAAAAAAAAGAAAGTACTTTTTTTTCACAAAAATTTTCTTTTAGCCTCAGTTTTTTTCATTTTCACATGGGCAACAGTATAAATTGGACCCTAAAATTTGTTGGACAATTTCTCCTGAGTACACAGATACCTCATATGTGGTCATAAACCACTGTTTGGGCGCACGGCAGGGCTCAGAAGGGAAGGAGCACCATTTGACTTTTTGAATGGAAAATATGCTGGAATATTTAGCGGTTGCCATGTCGCATTTGGAGAGTCCCTGTGTGCCTAAACATTGGAGCTCCCCACAAGTGACCCCATTTTGGAAACTAGACGCCCTAAGGAACTTATCTAGATGCATAGTGAGAACTTTGAACCCCCAGGTGCTTCACAGAAGTTTATAACGCAGAGCCGTGAAAATAAAAAATCTTTTTTTTTTCTCAAAAAATGATTTTTTAGCCCACTATTTTTATTTTCACAATGGTTACAGGAGAAATTGGACCCCAAAAGTTGTTGTCCAGTTTGTCCTGAGTACGCTAGTACCCCATATGTGGGGGGGAACCACTGTTTGGGCACACGTCAGGGCTCGAAAGGGATGTGGTGACGCTTTGAAATGCCGACTTGATGGAATGGTCTGCGGGCATCTTGTTACGTTTGCAGAGCCCCTGATGTGCCTAAACAGTAGAAACTCCCCACAAGTGACCCCATTTAGGAAACTAGACCCCGCAAAGAACTTATCTAGATGTGTGGTGAGCACTTTGAACCCCCAAGGGCTACACAGAAGTTTATAACGCCCGGGCATGAAAATAAAAAAATCATATTTTTTCCACAATCAGGATCTTTTAGTCCCCAATTTTTTTATTTTCCCAAGGGTAACATGAGAAATTAGACCCCAAAAGTTGTTGTCCAATTTGTCCTGAGTATGCTGATATCCCATATGTGGGAGAAAACTACTGTATGGGCACACGTCGGGGCTCGGATGGGAAGTAGTGACGTTTTGAAATGCCCACTTGATGGAATGGTCTTCGGGCGTCATGTTACGTTTGCAGAGTCCCTGATGTGCCTAAACAGTAGAAACTCCCCACAAGTGACCCCATTTTGGAAACTAGATCCCCCAAGGAACTCCTATAGATGTGTGATAAGCACTTTGAATCTCCAAGTCCTTCACAGAAGTTTATAACGCAGAGCCGTGAAAATATAAAATCATTTTTTTTCCACAAAAATAATTTTTAGTCCCCAATTTTTTTTCCCAATGTTAACAGGAGAAATTAGAACCCCCAAAGTTGTTGTGCAATTTTTCCCGAGTACGCTGATACCTCATATGTGGGGATAAACCACTGTTTGGGCATACGTCGGGGCTTGGAATAAAGGGAGCACTGTTTGACTTTTTGAACGCAAAATTTGCAGGAATCAATGGTGGCGCCATGTCGCGTATGGAGACCCCCTGATATGCCTAAATAGTGGAAACCCCTCAATTCTAACTCCAACACTAACCCCAACACACCCCTAACCCCAACCCTAACCCCTACACACACCTAACCCTAATACAAACCCTAATCATAACCCTAACCCCAACACACCCCTAACCCTAATCCCAACTCTAACCATAAATCTAACTACAAGCCTAACCCTAATTCCAACCCTAACCCTAATTCCAACCCTAACTCAAATTCCAACCCTAACCGTAATTCTAACCTTAACCCTAATGCTAACCCTAACCCTAATTCTAACCCTAAGGCTGGGTTCATATTGCGTTTTACCAGCCCGTTCAACACGTAGCATTGACCGGCTGGTAACGTATAGCATAACGCGATCGCGTTATGCTATACCCGCTAGCGCAGATGAATCAGCAGATAATCAGCCGCGGATCCGCAGCAAAATCAGTCGCGGATCAGCAACAAAATCCGACGCGGATCAGCAGCAAAATCCGACGCGGATCAGCGGCGAAATCAGCCGTGGATCAGCGGCGAAATCCGCAGTGGATCAGCAGCGAAATCCGCCGCGGATCAGCAGCGAAATCAGCCACGGATCAGCAGCGAAATCAGCCGCGGATCAGCAGCGAAATCCGCCGCGAATCAGCAGCGAAATCCGCCGCGGATCAGCAGCGAAATCAGCCGCGGATCAGCAGCGAAATCAGCCGCGGATCAGCAGCGAAATCAGCCGCGGATCAGCAGCGAAATCCGCCGCGGATCAGCAGCGAAATCAGCGCGGATCACCGCGAAATCCGCCGCGGATCAGTCAGCGAAATCCGCCGCGAATCAGCAGCGAAATCCGCCGCGGATCAGCAGCGAAATCAGCCGCGGATCAGCAGCGAAATCAGCCGCGGATCAGCAGCGAAATCAGCCGCGGATCAGCAGCGAAATCTGCCGCGGATCAGCAGCGAAATCCAGCCGCGGATCAGCAGCGAAATCAGCCGCGGATCAGCAGCGAAATCCGCCGCGAATCAGCAGCGAAATCCGCCGCGGATCAGCAGCGAAATCAGCCGCGGATCAGCAGCGAAATCCAGCCGCGGATCAGCAGCAAAATCAGCCGCGGATCAGCAGCTAAATCCGCCGCGGATCAGCAGTGAAATCAGCCGCGGATCAGCTGCGAAATCCGCCGCGGATCAGCGGCGAATCCGCAGCGGATCAGCAGCGAAATCCGCCGCGGATCAGCAGCGAAATCAGCCGCGGATCATCAGCGAAATCAGCCGCGGATCAGCAGCGAAATCAGCCGCGGATCAGCAGCGAAATCAGCCGCGGATCAGCAGCGAAATCCGTCGCGGATCAGCAGCGAAATCAGCCGCGGATCAGCAGCGAAATCAGCCGCGGATCAGCAGCGAAATCAGCCGCGGATCAGCAGCGAAATCAGCCGCGGATCAGCAGCGAAATCAGCCGCGGATCAGCAGCGAAATCCGCCGCGGATCCGCAGCGAATCAGCAAGCAAAATCAGTCGCGGATCAGCAGCAAAATCCCGCGTGATCAGCAGCGAAATCCGCCGCGGATCCGCAGCGAATCAGCAGCAAAATCAGTCGCGGATCAGCAGCAAATCCGCCGCGGATCAGCAGCGAAATCCGCCGCGGATCCGCAGCAAATCAGTCGCGGATCAGCGCAGAAATCAGCGCGGATCAGCAGCGAAATCCGCCGCGGATCAGCAGCGAAATCGCCGCGGATCAGCAGCGAAATCCAGCCGCGGATCAGCAGCGAAATCAGCCGCGGATCAGCAGCGAAATCCGCCGCGGATCAGCAGCGAAATCCAGCCGCGGATCAGCAGCGAAATCCAGCCGCGGATCGCAGCGAAATCAGCGCGGATCAGCAGCGAAATCAGCGCGGATCCGCAGCGAAATCCGCCGCGGATCAGCAGTCGAAATCTGCCGCGGATCAGCAGCGAAATCCACCGCGGATCAGCAGCGAAATCAGCCGCGATCAGCAGCGAAATCCGCGCGGATCAGCAGCGAAATCAGCCGCGGATCAGTCAGCGAAATCAGCCGCGGATCAGCAGCGAAATCCGCCGCGGATCAGCAGCGAAATCAGCCGCGGATCATCAGCGAAATCAGCCGCGGATCAGCAGCGAAATCAGCCGCGGATCAGCAGCGAAATCAGCCGCGGATCAGCAGCGAAATCAGTCGCGGATCAGCAGCAAAATCAGCCGCGGATCAGCAGCGAAACCGCGATCCGCACGATCAGCAGCAAATCAGCCGCGGATCAGCAGCGAAATCAGCCGCGGATCAGCAGCGAAATCCGCCGCGGATCCAGCAGCGAATCAGCAGCAAAATCAGTCGCGGATCAGCAGCAAAATCCGCCGCGGATCAGCAGCGAAATCCGCCGCGATCGCGGAATCCGCGCGGATCGCAGCAATCAGCAGCAAAATCAGTCGCGGATCAGCAGCAAAATCCGCCGCGGATCAGCAGCGAAATCCGCCGCGTATCCGCAGCGAAATCCGCCGCGGATGCCGCAGCGAAATCAGTCGCGGATCCGCAGCGAAATCAGTAGCGGATCCGCAGCGAAATCCGCCGCGGATCAGCAGTGAAATCTGCCGCGGATCAGCAGCGAAATCCACCGCGATCAGCAGCGAAATCAGTTGCGGATCAGCAGCGAAATCCGCCGCGGATCCGCAGCGAAATCAGCCGTGGATCCGCAGCAAAATCAGCCGCGGATCCGCAGCGAAATCCGCCGCGGATCCGCAGCGAAATCAGTCGCGGATCCGCAGCGAAATCAGTCGCGGATCCGCAACGAAATCAGACGCGGATCCGCCGCGAATCAGCAGCAAATTCAGTTGCGGATCAGCAGCGAAATCCGCCGCGGATCAGCAGTGAAATCCGCCGCGGATCAGCAGCGAAATCCACCGCGGATCAGCAGCGAAATCCGCCGCGGATCCGCCGCGAATCAGCAGCAAAATCAGTTGCGGATCAGCAGCGAAATCCGCCACGGATCAGCAGCGAAATCAGCCGTGGATCCGCATCGAATTCAGCCGCGGATCCGCAGCGAAATCCGCCGCGGATCCGCAGCGAAATCAGTCGCGGATCCGCAGCGAAATCAGTTGCGGATCCGCAGCGAAATCAGTAGCGGATCCGCAGCGAAATCCGCCGCGGATCAGCAGCGAAATCCGCCGCGGATCCGCAGCGAAATCAGTAGCGGATCCGCAGCGAAATCCGCCGCGGATCAGCCGCGATATCCGTCGCGGATCCGCAGCAAAATCAGCTGCGGATCAGCAGCAAAATCCGCTAGGAAAAAAGAAAAAATTCCTTTTTTTTATTATTTGTCCCTACCTATGACGGGGGGGGTTCATTTACTTTTTTTTTATTTTGATCACTGTGAGTTTATCACAGTGATCAAAATAAATTTTTTTACAATGGAGGGCGCACTGCGCATGCGCCGGCCGGCGGGCGCACTGCGCATGCGCCCGCCATTTTCCAAGATGGCGGCGCCCATGAAGAATCCCGGGCAGCCGCCGGGACGGATCCAGGGACATCGGTGGACCGGGAGAGGTGAGTAGGGGACGTCGGAAGGTGAAGGGGGGTGATCGGAAGGTGAGGGGGGTGATCGCAGGAGCAGGGAGCAGACAGCGACGGCGGTGACCGATCGCTGCCATCTTTCGATGGCGGCGGCCGATCACCGCCGTGACATGGTGTGGGGGGGGTCTGATCGCGGTCTCCAGCCATGGCTGATGCTATTGCAGCATCGGCCATGGCTGGATTGTAATATTTCACCAGTTTCATTGGTGAAATATTACAAATCGCTCTGATTGGCAGTTTCACTTTTAACAGCCAATCAGAGCGATCGTGGCCACGTGGGGGTTAAGCCAACCCCCCTGTGGTGATGCAGTAAGGGTCCTGTTACTGCGGGTCGGGTGACCTTTCAGTGACCCCGGACCCCCGACCCGCAGTAACATGATTTATAGAATGACGCCTACGTTGGCGTCATGGGTCGGGATGGCACAGGTTTTCATGACGCCGACGTCGGCGTCATGGGTCGGGAAGGGGTTAAAATTAAAAGTTTGAAAATTGCAAAATTTTCTAAAATTTTTCATTTTTTTTCACAAATAAACTCAAGTCATATTGAACAAATTTTACCACTATCATGAAGTAAAATATGTCTCGAAAAAATCAGTGGGATTCTTTGAAGCATTCCAGAGTTATTACCTCATAAAATGACAATGGTCAGAATTGTAATATTTGACCTCGTCAGGAAGGTGATAAAAGGCTTGGGTATAAAGAGGTTAATCACTTCTCAGTCACAATTATTTTGGCCCTCCAACACCTCCTTATCACTGGAATCTTTCTATTAATATTCATAGACTGATACTACCATTCCTATTTTCACAGTTTTTCAGCACTGTAATATTACACCACAATCAGTTTTGGCATATACAGTATACAGTATATATACCCTATTTGTAATGATGAGCGGTGTGCTTTGATCTGCTTTTCCTAGGCTGGAAAATCCTTGAATGGATGCTGATTTGCCTTATTCCATCTTTTTTTGTCCTCTGTAATAGTCCTCCTTGAAAGGCTGCACTAGACAAAGGCAGTATGAACAAGCCCATGTGGTTGTGCTTGACATTATCATCCTGCTCTTTGCCTGGTACATTCTTCAAGATAGTGTGAAAATGGCACAGAACATTTCTTTTTTTTTCCATCATAATGAATCTTATTGCAAATTGCTTAAATTCATGGACCTGCAAATTTTAGAAAATTAAATTCAAAGTCAATTCGCAGAGGACTGATCTATTTAACCCCTTAATGATCTGGTGATTTTCATGCTTTTGTTTTTTTCTCTCCTTAATCTAAGAGCCATAGCCTTTTTAATTTTCCATCGACATAGCCGTGTGAGAGTTGTTTTATGCGGGACGAGTTGTACTTTTGAATGAGTTCATTCATTTTATCATGTGATGAACAGGAAAGAGGGAAAAAATTACAAGTGTGGCAAAACAGCAAGAAAAGCACAATTCTGCAATTTTTTTTTTATTTACAATGTTCATTTCATGGTAAAAAATGATCTTTTAATATAAATCTCCAGATCAGTTTGATTATACATATAACAAACTTGTATAGTTTTTGTTTACTTATTGTATTTGCTCAAGTATAAGTCCACCCTAGTATAAGCCGAGGCACCTAATTTTGCCACGAAAAACTGGGAAAACATATTGACTCGAGTATATGCAGGGTATGCATTGTCCCCTAATCCCTATTCTGGTATGCGTGGTTACTCGTCCCTATCCATGTATGCATGGCTCCTTATTCCTGTCCTGGCATGCATGGCTCCTAATCCTCATCCTTGTCTGCATGGCCCCTCATCCCTGTCCTGGTATGCATGGCTCCTTATCCCTATCCTTGTATGCATGGTGCCTCATCCCTATCCTTGTATGCATGGCCCCTCCATGAGAAAAGCATAAAAAAAGAAAAAAACTCCTTCTTACCTTCCCTGCGCACCCTTGCAGCAGCTTGTTGTTCCAGCTTCCAGCAGCTCCGATCACATGTCCCCACTCATTAAGGTAATGAATATTCAACTCAGTCCACTCAGCCAGGACACGTGTTCGCCTAGGAGATGCTGGCACTGGAACAAGATGCTGCGAGGGAGTGCAGGGAAGGATAATAATTTTTTTTTTTACAGCTGCTGGAAGCTGGCAGCTGTTTGCATCTGTGCACGCTGTAAAATAAATGAATATTCAGTGCTAGTGCAGTGAATATTCATTTCTCTTTAGCATCGGGCCCAGTTACAGCCACAGCTGCCTGCTTCTGACTCCCGTGACCCGCTGCTCCGCCGCTTCTCCATCCCCGCCGGATTCTGGGACAATGACTTGTGTATAAGCAAAAGGGGGTGTTATCAGCACAAAAAATATGTTGAAAAACTTGGCTTATACACAAGAATATATGTTAAGTGTGAAAAAAAATGAGAATTTTGTAAAAAAATATTTGGAATATGAAGCTGTGTGAGGGCATGTTTCTTGCACACAAAGCAAATGTTTTATTGATATTATTTTGGGGAAGATACAATGTTTTAATTAACTTTCATTACACTTTTTTGTGTTGTTGTGGTGGCCAAAAAAGTGCAATGATGACATTTTTATTTTATTTCTTTTTACATCGTTTACCAATCGGATTAACTTATGTTATATCTTGAAAGAATGTACTTTTAAGAAACCTAGAAACATAAAATGTGTATTATGTGATTTTTCTTATTGCTTACGTTTTAATGTGGAAAAAGGGGTGGTAATTTAAAACACACCTTATATAAATATATATATATATATATATATATATATATATATATATATATATATGTATGTATATATTCAGTACAGACCAAAAGTTTGGACAATCCTTCTCATTTAAAGATTTTTCTGTATTTTCATGACTATGAAAATTGTACATTCACACTGAAGGCATCAAAACTATGAATTAACACGTGGAATTATATACTTAACAAAAAAGTGTGAAACAACTGAAAATATGTTTTATATTCTAGGTTCTTCAAAGTAGCCACCTTTTGCTTTGATGACTGCTTTGCACACTCTTGGCATTCTCTTGATGAGCTTCAAGAGCTAGTCACCGGAAATGGTCTTCCAACAATCTTGAAGGAGTTCCCAGAGATGCTTAGCACTTGTTGGCCCTTTTGCCTTCACTCTGCGGTCCAGCTCACCCCAAACCATCTCGATTGGGTTCAGGTCTGGTGACTGTGGAGGCCAGGTCATCTGGCATAGCACCCCATCACTCTCCTTCTTGGTCAAATAGCCCTTACACAGCCTGGAGGTGTGTTTGGGGTCATTGTCCTGTTGAAAAATAAATGATGGTCCAACTAAACGCAAACTGGATGGAATAGCATGCTGCTGCAAGATGCTGTTGTAGCCATGCTGGTTCAGTATGCCTTCAATTTTGAATAAATCCCAAACAGTGTCACCAGCAAAGCACCCCCACACCATCACACCTCCTCCTCCATGCTTCACGGTGGGAACCAGGCATGTAGAGTCCATCCGTTCACCTTTTCTGCGTCGCACAAAGACACGGTGGTTGGAACCAAAGATCTCAAATTTGGACTCATCAGACCAAAGCACAGATTTCCACTGGTCTAATGTCCATTCCGTGTTCTTTAGCCCAAACAAGTTCTTCTGCTTGTTGCCTGTCCTTAGCAGTGGTTTCTTAGCAGCTATTTTACCATGAAGGCCTGCTGCACAAAGTCTCCTCTTAACAGTTGTTGTAGAGATGTGTCTGCTGCTAGAACTCTGTGTGGCATTGACCTGTTCTCTAATCTGAGCTGCTGTAAACCTGTGATTTCTGAGGCTGGTGACTCGGATAAACTTATCCTCAGAAGCAGAGGTGACTCTTGGTCTTCCTTTCCTGGGGCGGTCCTCATGTGAGCTAGTTTCTTTGTAGCGCTTGATGGTTTTTGCAACTGCACTTGGGGACACTTTCAAAGTTTTCCCAATTTTTCGGACTGACTGACCTTCATTTCTTAAAGTTTTGATGGCCACTCATTTTTCTTTACTTAGCTGCTTTTTTCTTGCCATAATACAAATTCTAACAGTCTATTCAGTAGGACTATCAGCTGTGTTTACACTAGACTCCTGCACAACACAACTGATGGTCCCAACCCCATTTATAAGGCCAGAAATCCCACTTATTAAACCTGACAGGGCACACTTGTGAAGTGAAAACCATTTCCGGTGACTACCTCTTGAAGTTCATCAAGAGAATGCCAAGAGTGTGCAATATGCAAATTGCCTCTTCAAACAAAGAGGACTTGTACTCTATAGCGCCACCTATTGGAAGTAGCGATCCTACAAGTCACAATCAACCCTTTAACGAGTCTTGTAATATGACTTAGGATAAAAGCCAAATCAGAATCTCCATTTGCAAAGCAGTCATCAAAGCAAAAGATGGCTACTTTGAAGAACCTAGAATATAAGACATAATTTCAGTTGTTACACACTTTTTTGTTAAGTATATAATTCCCCTTGTGTTAATTCATAGTTTTGATGCCTTCAGTGTGAATTTACAATTTTCATAGTCATGAAAATACATAAAAATCTTTAAATGAGAAGGTGTGTCCAAACTTTTGGTCTGTACTGTATATATACAGTATATATGTATACACACACAGATTTTTCTCTTTATAGATATATTTTTGAGTAAACTGTAAATTGCTCTTTTATTCTATAAACTACTGACAACATTTTCAGAAAATGAGAAATGGCCAAAATAACAAAAAAATGCAGTGCTTGCAGACCTCAAATAATGCTAAGAAAACAAGTTCATAATCATTTAGAACCAACAATACTAATGTTTTAACTCAGGAAGAGTTCAGAAATCAATATTTTGTGGCATAGCCATGATTTTTAATTACAGTTTTCATGCAACTTGGCATGCTTTCCACCAGTTTTTTATACTGCTTTTTGGTGACCTGATGCCACTCCTGGTACAAAAATGTATTTGTTTGATGGTTTCTAACTATCCATCTTCCTCTTGATTACATTCCTGAGGTTTTCAATGGGGTTCAGGTCTGGAGATTGGGCTGGCCATGACAGGGATTTGATGTGGTGGTCCTTCATCCACACATTGATTGACCTAGCTGTGTGGCATGGTGCATTGTCCTGCTGGAAAAGCCAGTTGACAGAGTTGGGGAACATTGACTGAGCAGAAGGAATCAACTGTTTTTCCAGAATAACCTTGTATGCGGCTTGATTCATGTGTCCTTCGCAAAGATTAACCTGCCCAATTCCAGCCTTGCTGAAGCATCTCTAGATCATCACTGATCCTCCACCAAATTTCTCAGAGCATGCAAGACACTGTGACTTTTATGCCACTCCAGGTCTCCGTCTAACCATTAGATGACCAGGTGTTGGGCAAAGCTGAAAATTAGACTCATCAGAGAAGATTACCTTACTCCAGTCCTCTATGGTTCAATCCTTATTGTCTTTGGCAAACTTCAACTTGGCTCTCCTTTGCTTCTCATTGATGAAAGGCTTTTTTCTTGCTTTGCATGACTTGAGCCCTGCCTCTAAGAGCCTGGTACAAACTGTTCTTGCCGTGCACTTCACCCCAGCTGCCATTTGCCATTCCTTTTGTAGGTCAGTTAATGTCATCCTGCGGTTGCTGCATGACATTCGAATAAGATGACGGTCATCCTGGTCAGTGGAGAGTCATTTTCGCCCTCTGCCGGTCTGTAGCTTTGTTATGCCCAATGTCTGGTGATTGACCTTGTTGTAATGGATTGCCGTCTTAGAAATTTTAAGGATGGAGGCAACATGATGCTCACTGTATCCCTCTGCTATTAAAGCCAGAATTGAGCCCTTCTTTTCCTCACTCCAGACTTTTCATTTCAACTCCTATGGCAGTGTTAAAAGTTATTTTTTCATTCCTATTACTTTTGGGATATTACTAGCACTTATTTTGTCATCCAGCTTGTCCTATTGCAAGAGTGTTATGATTTGGTAGCCAAGGAGGACAGGAGCAAAAAACAGCAAAGGCAGCCAAACACCCAGAGAGGTTGGGAACTAATGGGTTGCAGATCCCTAAGCTAACCGCACAACAAGAAGCAGCTGTGGGACGTACCTACGGTGACCTAGACGCCTCGGCACAGTCGGAGAGATTAGCTACACCTGAAGATAGAAACAGGAAAGCTAACTGCTCCAGAGTAGAGCCCCAAAGGAATAGGTAGCCCCCAAACATATAATGGCGGTTAGACAAGAAGAAACACAAACGCAGGCAGAAAATAGAGTGAGCAAACTCTGGGGCCAAATGCTGCCTCGATAGGACAGGACAGAATACTATCTGCAATCCAGCAAAACCCTAGAAAATTCCAACACTTCTGATTTCAAAAAATGCTGAGACCACACGATCTCGCCACCCGCTAAATCAGATCTCTGGTGTGACCAAGCGGCTAACCCGCAGCCACTCAAATAGCAGGGACAGAGCAATGGAACAAATAAACAGTGGCTACTGAAAAACAGAGAGTAACACAGGCCCCTGGAGGGGAACCCGGCTAACCTCCCACAAAAGTGCAGACAAAAAATGGAAATTGCAAACACGATAGAAACAAGCAGAAAATATGTTATCTGAAAGTAGCAGACGAAGGAAAGACACCAGCTGACTTCCAAATGAACCAGGAAACAAGAATTGATCACCGGAAAGGATCATGGGAAGGCAGATCACTTATATCAGCCCAGTCAGTCTCTCCTGATTGCCAGTCATCGCTCGCAGGTGATGGATTTCTACTATTCAACACTGGTTCAATACCCTCAGCAACCACCAGAGGGAGCCCCAACTCAGAATTCATTTCCAACACGCTCACAACACAAGAGAATTGTGAACACCACAGCAGTGTTTTTATACTTTACTTCATTAAATAAGATTTGGTTCAGGTGATCACCTAATCAGAAGCACATTAAGTAGAATGAGGTGTACTCTGGTTGCAAATCAACTGACACTGGTATGGAATGGCTGTCAGACAAATAGGGAAGCTGATTTTTATAAAACTGGGCAGTGGTCTCTTAATTTTAGCCAGAGCTGCATATTCCGAGAAGCATAAAAAATAATAAAAAATATAGAAAATACTAGGGTATATTCATATGCAGTAAAGTCAAGTACCATAAAGAGTTAATAAGTGTGACAAGCTTGTGCTGAAAACTAAAAAAAACAAACCTGTAGCCGTGCATGGAAAAAGTGGAATGAAAGGTACAATAAATACTTAATAGCGGTGCAAACACAAAGTAAATGTAGATGAAGAGTAATAGTGTTAAAGTGCAAAGAAAAGCAACTCAGGAGAAATAGAGGGGGCATATAACTTTAAGGTCCGCTGGTCCAAGTACAGTGCACACCCTGACATGCGTTTCAGAACTGAGTCCTGATTGTTACAAACAAATTATGGCTGAATAACACAACAATGATAAAGCTGGGAAATATGCGGTCTCGAATTGCGAGCCTGCATCAAAAGCGGGGAGCTGACATAAGACTTACACTGTACGTCATATATCAATAAGGCAGGGGCGGACATATCATTGGTGCAACCTGTGCAGCTGCACATGGGCCCATTTATACCTCCAAAGCAGGTGCAATTATGCATTTTTAGGAGATTTTGGGCTGCAAAGGGCCCATGTATTGTACTTGCACAGGGGCCCTTTTCTGACTTTGTTCGCCAGTGCAATAAGGGGTTAACTGTACAATATTTACAAAATGACCATAAAAATATACAAAAACATATCTTCATAGGGGTTCTAAATATGTAGAAATCGGTCCCCCCATCATAAACAAATTGATAGCTGGTTGAGTTATTAGCATATACAACCCAGGAAAGGATACAGAGTATCCAGAAACACCACTCAAAGAAGTATTTATAAAAATAATATAAGTTTTATTACAAAATAGTACACATTAAAAGAACATGAATCAAAAATTATAAATGATATGTGTAGGAGGGATCAAAGGAGGAAATTACTTAAGTATGAATGAGCATTAGGAATATGATGTTACAATTTGTATATATGCCTGTTTTTTTCAGTGGTTCCACCCATTAGGGGTACCACTGTCATCCTCTTCTATATTGTCTGTTCATGATTTTATTATTTTGTTAATAAAGTAAATTGATTTTTATATTGAATTTCTTGTGTGCATTTCTATCTTTTGAGCTGAAGTATGAATGAGTGGTAGAGTAGAGTGAGGTCAAACTGTGGGTATTAGTAGCATCAGTATATATAAACTCTATATATATATATACCCAGTATATATAAACCCTACATACCAGGAATGTCAGGATGGTAAAAAATGCATAGATATATATTATTAAATACAATTTAGTCAATCCACATGGGGGGAGGTGCACTATAGAGCTTTCCCGTGATGCAGTTAATCGATGGTCCACAATGCCACATCCCTGCATCATCCACAGAATTGCCTACGACTTTGCTCTCCTGTGCAGGCGTACTTTTTTGCCCAGTTGAGGGCAGAGCAAAGCACAGCAGTGCGCAGGCATCAGGGCTCTCCCAACACTTTTTACCAGCCCCTGCCCACTGCAGTAATTTACTCTGCCCTCAATGAGGCAGAGAAGTACAACTGCACAGGAAACCACGATGCCGAGGACACTTCTGTGGCTGATGTAGGGACACGTCATTCACAAGAACAAAGAAGGAAGACAGCATCACAAGAAGATGGGAGACACCAGACCAAGAACCCAGAAGAGCAACACGCCTCAGACCAAACTGCCCCGCAGGTGAGTATAATAAAAGTTATTTTTCTTCTATTACAGTTTGGGTTGGGTGCAGATATACAGCACTATAGAATGCTGTATATCAAGCCTGAAAGGTGGTGGCCTTAAAACATATTGGCAAAACCTGATGACAGGTCCACTTTAACTTCAAATATTCACTTAAAATATTGCAAGTCTTTTAACTAGAGTTGAGCGATACTTTCCGATATCCAAAAGTATCGGAATCGGAATGGTATCGCCGATACCCAAAATATATCGGCGATACCCGATACCGATACCGGAAATCCAATGTAAGTCTATGGGAACAAAATATCGGAATTAAAAAAACCCCATTCTTGCCTTGTTGGTTAATTGTACATGAAGAAAACAACAAAGAGTAATGTAGAATGTATTGGGGGAGGTTGAGGAGACATTAAAGGCATAGATGTTTAACCCAATCAAATGGAATAGCATTAATATTTTTTTTTTAAAGATGTTCGGATTGACGAAGAAATTGACAATGTTGTTAACGTTTTTTCTATTTTGGCAAATATGTATATTTCACAACTTCCATGCTCTTCACCTTTTTAACTTTTGACACACTTTCTCCTTCATAATCTTCAGCAGCATCATCTTTTTCATCAAATTATTCTTCATCTTCACCTTTATCTTCTTCTTAAACTTCTTGCTATTCATCTTTTTGTTAACATTACTCATATTGTTCTTATTAAACTATTATTCTTCTTTATATTCTACTTCATCTTCATCTTCTTCATCATATTCTTATTTGTGACAGAGATTCCTGTTGTGAATAGGCTGGAAATGAGTTCTGAGCAGAAGCTCCCTCTGGTGGTTACAAACGGTACTGGACTGTCCAGTGAAGATTGTGAGGATTGGGAATCAGGTGTTACTGACTGGTCTTATATAAGGGAGTCACCTTCCCATCAGGGTTGCCGGTGATCAATTGTTCTGGTCTCAATCCTTGATTCCTGTTTCCTTGGAAGCCTGCTCTGTTGTGTCTGAATCTCCTGCTAACAGATAAGACATTTTCTTCTTTTTGTTTTTGTGCTTGATTTTGCATTTTGTCCTGCACTTCTGTGGGGGCCTTCAGGGTCCCCTCTGGGGGCTTTTGCCTCTCAGTTCAGTTCAGCCACTGATGTTTGTACATTTGCTTTTTCCAGTTTTCTCAGTGGCTGCTGTTTTGTTTTTGGTTACACCAGAGAACTAATTTAGGTGGTAGAGGTCGTGTGATCTCAGGTGTTTTTGAAATTAGTAGAGTTGGTGCTTTTCAGGGTTTTTTGGGATTGCAGTAAGTGCCCTTCCTATCCTTTTCTATTTAGTAAGTTTGGGCCCCAACGTTTGCTCATACTATTTTCTGTCTGTTTCAGTATTTCTTCTTGTCTAACCGCCATTACATGTTTGGGGGCTTTCTATGTTCTTTGGGGATCTGCTCCGGGGCAGATAGCTTTCCTCTTTCTATCTTTAGGTGTAGTTAGTTTCTCAGGCTGTGACGAGGCGTCTAGGACCAATGTAGGAACGCTCCACGGCTGCCTCTAGTTGTGGTGGTTAGTCAGGGTACTGCAATCTCATAGTTTCCAACTGCTCTGGTGTGTTTCCTTTTGCCTGCTCTCCTCAGCTACCAAATCATAACAGTATCACCGGCCTAAACTGAAAATTATATGGTACTCACAGAAGGGAAAAATATTGTGAAAGAAAAAAGTTGTCAGAGTTGTCAGAGATTTTTTTTTTCTGTTTGTTGCATTTTTTTTTTTTTTTCCCTCTGTATCTCTGGGTGCTGAGGAGGATTTTTTTTCTCTCAATGGAGTTTGCACAGTTGTCTGGCCGTGTGGATCAGCTTGCCACTGAAGTTCGGAGTATTGCTACCTATCTTGCTAGGTTGCCTGTTGTGGAACCTAGGATTCCCATGCCAGATTTGTTTTTAGGGGATCGAGCTAAGTTTCTGAATTTCAAAAATAACTGTAAGTTGTTTTTTGCCTTAAAATCTAAGTCCTCAGGGAACGCAGCGCAGCAGGTTCAAATTGTCATCTCTCTCCTGCGCGGCGACCCTCAGGATTGGGCTTTTTCCCTGACACCTGGGGATCCTGTTTTGAATGATGTTGATGCTTTTTTTCCGGCTTTGGGTTTATTGTACGATGAGCCTAATGTCACTGATCAAGCTGAAAAAACGTTGTTGGCATTAAGTCAGGGGCTTGAGGACGCTGAGTTATACTGTCAGAGATTCCATAGGTGGGCAGTCCTGACCAAATGGAATGACGACGCTTTGGCAGCTCTTTTTCGGAAGGGACTGTCAGATAAAGTAAAGGATGTTATGGTGGGATTCCCTGTTGCCTCTGGTCTCAATGATTCTATGTCATTAGCGATTCAAATTGACAGACGTTTGCGTGACCGGAAAGGTATGCGTGGAATAATGTTGCCTTGTGGACCTGCTTCTGAATCCATGCAGTGTGATAGAGTGGTTTCTGGGGCACAGCGTCATGAATTTCGAAAGCGCAATGGGTTATGTTTCTACTGTGGTGATGCCTCTCATGCTATTTCTGTCTGCCCTAAGCGGGAAGACGTTTTGCTCGCTCAGTTGTCTTGGGTAGTGTTCAGACTAAGTTTTTGTTAACTGTTACTCTGATATGCTCTCTGTACTCATTTTCTGCTCAGGCTTTTGTTGATTCTGGAGCAGCTATTAACCTGATGGATTTTGATTTTGCTAAACGTTGTGGATTTCCCTTGATACCCCTACGGAAGTCTATTCCCCTACTGGGGATCGATTCTACCCCTTTGGCTGAGAATAAACCTCAGTTCTCTACTCAGGTGATAATGAGGGTAGAACCTGATCATCAGGAGAGTTGCAATTTTTTGATTCTGTATAATCTGCATGACATTATCGTACTGGGTTTCCCTTGGTTACAGTCTCATAATCCTGTTTTGGATTGGAAATCTGTGTCTGTTACCAGTTGGGGCTGTCAATGTGTTAATACCAACACTCCTGTTTTTTCTGCCTCCCCCCAGGCTCAGGATGTTCCTGACTTTTTGATTGATTTTTCTGATGTGTTTAGCGAAAGTAAATCTGCATCCTTACCTCCCCATAGGAGCTATGACTGCGCTATTGAATTAGTGCCTGGTAGTAAATTCCCTAAAGGTCGCCTTTTTAACTTGTCTGTGCCTGAACATGACGCTATGCGGTCTTATATCAAGGAGTCATTGGAGAAGGGTCATATCAGACCATCCTCTTCACCCTTAGGTGCCGGTTTTTTCTTTGTGGCCAAAAAGGATGGTTCATTAAGGCCGTGTATTGATTATCGTCTCTTGAACAATATTACTGTGAAATATCAATATACGTTACCCTTGATCTCTGATCTGTTTTCCAGGGTGAAAAACGCTACTTGGTTTACCAAGCTTGACCTCAGGGGGGCATATAACCTTATTCGCATTAAGCACGGGGATGAATGGAAGACGGCATTTAATACCCCTGAAGGGCATTTTGAGTACCTTGTGATGCCCTTTGGGCTCACTAATGCTCCTTCTGTCTTCCAGTCCTTCATGAATGACATTTTCAGGGATTTTGTGGATAAATTTCTGATTGTTTATTTGGATGATATCTTGATTTTTTCCAATGACTGGGACTCTCATGTAAAACATGTTCGGACTGTGTTCCAGATTTTGAGAGAGAATGCTCTGTATGTGAAGGGATCAAAGTGTCTTTTTGGCGTTCAGAGGATCTCATTTCTGGGTTTCATTTTGTCCCCATCTGTTATTGAAATGGACCCGGTCAAAGTTCAGGCTATCTGTGATTGGGTCCAACCTACTTCTTTAAAGGCTCTTCAAAGATTCTTGGGTTTTGCCAATTTTTATCGTAAATTAATTGGTAATTTCTCTGTTATTGTTAAACCATTAACTGATTTGACCAAGAAGGGTTCTGATGTGGTGAATTGGCCTCCTGAGGCAGTCTCTGCATTTCAGGAACTTAAGCAGAGATTCACTTCTGCTCCTGTTCTACGGCAGCCTGATGTTTCTCTACCATTTCAGGTGGAGGTTGATGCCTCTGAAATTGGGGCAGGTGCCGTTTTGTCCCAAAGAGATCCAGAGACCTCTAAAAGTAACCCTTGTGCCCTTTTCTCTCGAAAATTTTCTCCCACTGAACGTAATTATGACGTGGGTAATCGGAGTTATTAGCCATGAAGTGGGCTTTTGAAGAGTGGAGACATTGGCTGGAGGGAGCCAAACATCAGGTGGTGGTCCTTACTGACCATAAGAATCTAGTTTATCTGGAATCTGCCAAGCGACTTAATCCTAGACAGGCCAGGTGGGCCTTGTTTTTCACACGTTTTAATTTTGTGGTTTCATTTCTTCCTGGCACTAAAAATGTTAAGGCGGATGCCCTCTCGAGGAGTTTCCTGGCGGACTCTCCTGAGTTATCTGATCCTTCTGTTATTTTGAAAGAGGGTGTAGTTCTTTCCGCCATCTCGCCCAATTTGAGACTGGCTCTGGAGGGGTGCCAGGAGATAAGCCCGAGCGCTGCCCTGTTGGGAAATTGTTTGTCCCGGACCAGTGGAAAAAGAGTGTAATGTCTGAGATTCATTGTTCCGCGTTGGCCGGTCATCCCGGAATTTTTGGTACTAGGGACTTGGTTGGTCGGTCATTTTGGTGGCCTACCTTGTCTCGTGATGTCAGGGAGTTTGTGCAGTCCTGCGGGACTTGCTCTCGCTCCAAGCCTTGCTCTCGTTCTAGTGGTTTGTTGATGCCATTACCTGTGCCCAAGAGACCATGGACCCATATCTATATGGATTTCATTTCCGACCTCCCTGTTTCTCAGAGAATGACCGTCATCTGGGTGATTTGCGATAGGTTTTCCAAGATGATACATCTTGTGCCATTACCTAAGTTGCCTTCCTCCTCTGAATTGGTGCCTTTGTTCCTTCAGCACGTGGTTCGTTTACACGGCATTCCTGAGAACATTGTGTCTGACAGAGGAGTCCAGTTTGTTTCCAGATTTTGGAGGACCTTTTGTTCTAAAATTGGTGTTCAATTGTCTTTCTCCTCGGCGTTTCATCCTCAGACCAATGGTCAAACTGAGAGAACAAACCAGACATTGGAGACTTATCTAAGATGCTTTGTGTCTGCTGATCAGGATGACTGGGTCTCTTTTTTGCCTTTGGCTGAGTTTGCTCTTAATAATAGGGCTAGCTCTGCCACTTTGATGTCTCCATTTTTCTGTAATTCTGGGTTTCACCCTCGATTTTCTTCTGGACAGACGGAGGCTTCTGTCTGCCCAGGTGTTGACTCTGTTGTGGAGCGTATGCAACAGATTTGGGACCAGGTAGTGGAGAGGTTGTCCCTCTCTCAGGAGAGGGCCCAGCGGTTTGCTAACCGGCATAGGACTGATGGTCCTCGGTTTAAAGTGGGGGACTTGGTCTGGTTGTCCTCAAGAAATATTCCTATGAGAGTGGCATCTCCTAAATTTAAGCCTAGGTTCATTGGACCTTATAAGATCATGGAGATTCTTAACCCTGTTTCTTTTCGTTTGCTTCTTCCAGGGACATTTAAGATCCATAACGTGTTCCACAAGTCCTTGTTGAAGAGGTTTGTTGAGCCAGTGGTTCCTACTACTGTGCCTCCTGACCCTGTTTTGGTTGAGGGCAATCTGGAGTATGTGGTTGAGAAAATATTGAATTCTCGTTTTTCTAGACGGAAACTCCAGTATTTGGTTAAATGGAGAGGTTATGGTCAGGAAGACAATTCTTGGGTGTTTGCTTCGGACATCCATGCTAGGAGACTCATCCGTGCGTATCATAGAACTCATCCTGACTGACCTGGTTGCTCAAATGAGGGTTCGGTGACCCCTCCTCAAGGGGGGTACTGTTGTGAATAGGCTGAAAATGAGTTCTGAGCAGAAGCTCCCTCTGGTGGTTACAAACGGTACTGGACTGTCCAGTGAAGATTGTGAGGATTGGGAATCAGGTGTTACTGACTGGTCTTATATAAGGGAGTCACCTTCCCATCAGGGTTGCCGGTGATCAATTGTTCTGGTCTCAATCCTTGATTCCTGTTTCCTTGGTAGCCTGCTGTGTCGTGTGTGAATCTCCTGCTAACAGATAAGACATTTTCTTCTTTTTGTTTTTGTGCTTGATTTTTGCATTTTGTCCTGCACTTCTGTGGGGGCCTTCAGGGTCCCCTCTGGGGCTTTTGCCTCTCAGTTCAGTTCAGCCACTGATGTTTGTACATTTGCTTTTTCCAGTTTTTTCAGTGCTGCTGTTTTGTTTTTGGTTACACCAGAGAACTAATTTAGGTGGTAGAGGTCGTGTGATCTCAGGTGTTTTTGAAATTAGTAGAGTTGGTGCTTTTCAGGTTTTTTGGGATTGCAGTAAGTGCCCTTCCTATCCTTTTCTATTTAGTAAGTTTGGGCCCCAACGTTTGCTCATACTATTTTCTGTCTGTGTCAGTATTTCTTCTTGTCTAACCGCCATTACATGTTTGGGGCTTTCTATGTTCTTTGGGGATCTGCTCCGGGGCAGATAGCTTTCCTTTTTCTATCTTTAGGTGTAGTTAGTTTCTCAGGGTGTTATGAGGCGTCTAGGACCAACGTAGGAACGCTCCACGGCTGCCTCTAGTTGTGGTGGTTAGTCAGGGTACTGCAATCTCATAGTTTCCAACTGCTCTGGTGTATTTCCTTTTTTGCCTGCTCTCCTCAGCTACCAAATTATAACAGTATCACCGGCCTAAACTGAAAATTATATGGTACTCACAGAAGGGAAAAATATTGTGAAAGAAAAAAAGTTGTCAGAGTTGTCAGAGATTTTTTTATGTTTTGTCTGTTTGTTGCATTTTTTTTTCCCTCTGTATCTCTGGGTGCTGAGGAGGATTTTTTTTTCTCTCAATGGAGTTTGCACGGTTGTATGGTCGTGTGGATTAGCTTGCCACTGAAGTTCGGAGTATTGCTACCTATCTTGCTAGGTTGCCTGTTGTGGAACCTAGGATTCCCATGCCAGATTTGTTTTTAGGGGATCGAGCTAAGTTTCTGAATTTCAAAAATAACTGTAAATTGTTTTTTGCCTTAAAATCTAAGTCCTCAGGGAACGCAGCGCAGCAGGTTCAAATTGTTATCTCTCTCCTGCGCGGCGACCCTCAGGATTGGGCTTTTTCCCTGACACCTGGGATCCTGTTTTGAGTGATGTTGATGCGTTTTTTCAGGCTTTGGGGTTATTGTACGATGAGTATAATGTCACTGATCAAGCTGAAAAAACTTTGTTGGCATTAAGTCAGGGGCTTGAGGATGCTGAGTTATACTGTCAGTAGTGTTGAGCGATATTGCTCGATATCTAAAAATATCGTATCGAAATTGTATCGCCGATAGCACTAAATATCGTCGATAACTCCGATTTCGATACCGGAAGTCCCATGTAAGTCTATGGGAACAAAATATCGAAATTAAAAAAAAACATTCTTGCCTTGTTGGTTAATTGTACATGAAGGAAAACAACAAAGACTAATGTAGAATGTATTGGGGAGGTTGAGGAGACAATAAAGGCATACATGTTTAACCCAATGCATTGGAATAGCATTCATATATTTTTTTTTGGAAATACGTTTGGATTGACTAACAAATTGACAATGTTGTTAACCTTTTTTCTATTTTGGCAAATATGTATGTTTCACAACTTCCATGCTCTTCACCTTTTTAACTTTTGCCAGTGCCACACTTTCTCCTTCATAATCTTCAGCAGCAGCATCATCTTTCTCATCAAATTATTCTTCATCTTCACCTTCTTAATTTTCTTCTTAAACTTCTTGCTATTCATGTTTTTGTTTATATTACTCATATTGTTATTATTAAACTAATTAATCTTCTTAATATTCAAATTCTTCATCTTCTTCCTCTTCATCTTCTTCATCATATTCTTATTTGTGACAGAGATTCCTGTACTTGTAATCTGTAAAAGTATGAATTGTTCATCCTTCCGTTCTTGCTGTCACAAAAGAATTAAATTACAACAGTATTTGTCCGTGTTCAGTTTAGCCTGCAGCAGCAGGCATTTTCCAGGGGCACCACGAGGAGGAACGGACTCACCCCCATACACTGCTTAGTCTTCTTCTGCTTAGAATTTAGAGCATATATTTTGCTCTTCATTTTGGTCTTATACTTAATGTTCTTCTGCTTTTTGATCTTTTGCTTATTGTTCTTCTGTCTCTTGTTCTGTATCTTGTAGTTTGTCTTAACCTTCTTTGTCCTGTTGGTGATCTTCTTCTTGGTAATCTTTTATTTTTTCTTTGTGATGGTGTTCAGGCTGGTTGGCTTCATGCTCGTCGTCCTTGTTGTTGTCATCTTCTTCTGGTGGTCTTTATGTCGTCTAATTTCCGAGAAACAGCTGACGTTACTGGAACCCTGACGGGTATCAGATGAGCAAGAGACAATGGAAGTAACAAGGACCAGCTGACTGTGCTGGACCCGGACGGGTAGCAGAAAGAAAAGAGGCAATGTCACAACCGAGTACCAGCTGACGTTACTGTGACACGGTTACTAAGCAGGAGGTACCTGTGCTCCAAAGCACTACCAAGGACCAGCAGACGTTGCTGGAACTCGGATACGGAGATGGAGGCACCTAGGCCAAAGGCACTGGGGAGAACCACTTGACGGTACTGGACCCCGGACGGGTAGAAGAACGCACCCATGAAAATGTAAGTTGACAGGACGCAAGCCGTCCGCAGTTACAGAATCACACAGTCCTACAGTGGGTGCTTATCCTATTGTCACAATGGAAACCGCCTTTATTTACATATCCCACAGCACACATAGGAATCACCTAAACTGCAGGCACCATAGAGTCGGCTAACCCGAATGCAACACGATAGCACAACTTATTGGAGGATAATTGACGTTCACACTGCCAGGAAACAGCTGTCGTGCTGTAACCAGGCTGGCCAGGAGTCAGTACCCCTGCCAATTACTTACGAGCAACAAATGGCGGTGTTGTAGCCCAGGGAGTAGAGTTCAGGTGGTAGAAAGATGAACATAACCGGAGACATGGAAAACGTTGCCAAACAGTTATTTAATCTGAAAACGGACAGGCAAATTCAGGTGAGATCCATGCCTTGTTCATTTTCAGAAAAGTAAGCCGGTCTACATTCTCTGAGGATAGTCGCATGCGACGGTCTGTTACTACACCACCTGCAGCACTAAAGACACGCTCAGATAATACACTGGCAGCAGGGCAAGCCAGCACCTCCAATGCATACTGGCTAAGCTCTGGCCATGTATCCAACTTAGAGACCCAAAATTTGAAAGGGGAAGAGGCATCTGGGAGTACACTTAGAGGGAAAGCCAAGTAGTCTGTCACCATCTTACGGAAACGTTTCTTCCTGGTGACTGGAGCCGTCTCGGATGGTGTAGACCTTGCTGGCGCTGTCACAAAACTTTGCCACATTTGTAACATACAGTTCTTGCCCTGTGCAGAGGCGCTGCTTCTGCTCCCTCTTGTTGTAGAGGTGTCTACACTGCCTTGACGCACAGAGCTGCTTTGTAAAGCAGTAGCAGCAGCAGCAGCAGCAGCATCTCTCTCGGCTGGAATGTACAACAGTATGGATTGCACCAGTGTGTCTTGGTACTCCTGCATTTTACGGTCCCGGTTCACCGGTGTGATGAGGGTTTGTAAGTTGTCCCGGTAGCGAGGGTCTAGGAGGGTGTACACCCAATAATCTGACGTGCTGAGAATGTGGGCGATGCGGCAGTCGTTTCTTAGGCACTGAAGCATGAAATAAACCATGTGCTGCAGACTCCCAACTGGCCAACAAGGGCTGTCCTCTGGAAGAGGCGTCATCTCTGTCTCCTCTGCATCACCCCACCCTCGCTCTACATACTGACTACAGCGTTGTGTACCTTCCTCTGTAGGGATTTCTTCCTCCTCCATTGACTCCTCCTCCTCCTCATCCTCCTCACAAAGTGAGCCCTGCCCAGCCCTTTGTGAGGAACCACGTTGCGCTGACTGTCCTGAAGGTAATTGAATTTGTGACTCCTCATCCTCCACCTCTTCCAAAACCTCTTCCTTTAGTGCTTTCAGTGATTTCTGAAGCAGGCAGATAAGGGGAACAGTCATGCTGACTAGTGCATCATCTGCACTCGCCATCCGCGTTGAGACATCAAACGCACGCAAAACGTCGCAGATGTCCTTCATAGAGGCCCACTCAGTAGTGGTGAAGTGTGAACGGCGCAAATTGCGAGTTGATTGCGCCTGTTGCAGCTGATACTCCATTACTGCTGGCTGCTGCTCACACAACCGCTCCAACATATGTAACGTGGAATTCCACCTGGTGGGTACGTCACATATGATGCGATGTTCAGGAAGGCGAAATCTGACTTGCAGAGCTGCAATGCGCGATCTGGCCATGCTGGAACGACGCAAGTGAGCGCACTCTAGGCGGACCTTGTGCAGCAGTGCATCAAGATCCGGATAGTCCCTCAAAAAACTCTGCACGACCAAGTTGAGCACATGTGCCAGACATGGTATGTGAGTGAGGTTGCCAAGGCCCAGAGCTGCCACCAGATTTCGGCCATTGTCACACACTACCAAGCCTGGCTGGAGATTAGCTGACAAAAACCACACGTCGCTCTCCTGCTTGATGGCATCCCAGAGCTCCTGCGCTGTGTGGCTTCGATTCCCCATGGGAATTAATTTCAGGACGGCCTGTTGACGTTTGGCCACGGCTGTGCTCATATCGGTCGCAACAGGTAAGCGTTCACGGGTCCATGTGGAGGTATACCGTGACGGCTCGTGCAGCGATGATTCTGAGGAACTGGAGTAGGAGGAGGAATCAATGTGCACAGACTGGATTCCTGCAATCCTTGGAGTTGGCAGAACACGTACAGCGCCACTGGCAAGATCTGTACCCGGCTCCACAACATTGACCCAATGGGCAGTGAGGGAAAGGTATCGTCCCTGGCCATGGGTACTGGTCCACGCATCGGTGGTCAGGTGGACCCTGCTACTGACAGCGTTTAGTAGCGCATGTTTAATGCTTCCCTCGACATGTTTTTGCAGAGCAGGGACAGCTTGCCTGCTGAAATAAAATCGGCTTGGCACATTATATTGTGGGACTGCCAATGCCATAAAGTTCCTGAAACTGTCAGTCTCCACCAGCCTGAATGACAGCATTTCAAGGGACAGGAGTTTTGCAAGGCCAGCATTCAGAGCCTGTGCTCGTGGATGGTTTGCCGAGTATGGCTGTCTTTTATCCCATGCCTGTGTTACCGATGGCTGTTTTTTGTACTGGGAGTGTGACGATGACTGTGAACTTGCTGCAGTGGGTGGAATAACAGTTTCTCTATGGACAACAGTGACCGAGGTTCTTCCATGGAGATCCTGTGAGGAAGCCAAAACAGGTGTGTGAGAGCTGGAGGTAGAGGCTCGAACATGACGTAAAGATGTAGGTGCTGCTGTAGGTTGGCCTACATCTCCAGTGTGTCTTTGGAACTCAGCTACGTGCTTTGTCCGTACATGTGTCCACATATTTGTGGTATTCAGGTTCCTGATATTTTTACCTCTTTTAACTTTTTGCTTACACAGCTTGCATTGAACATAGCAAATATCATCTACAAGTCTGTCAAAAAAGGACCACGCAGTGCAAGTAATGGGAGCGCCAATTTTGACATTTCTAAGAGAACTGCTCCCAACAGGTGCCAAACTGGAGGCTACAGGCAAGCGAGTCTGCAGCCTACCTCTCCCTCCTCTTTGTACCGTTGGGACAATCTCTTCCTCAGAGCTGCTCCCACCACCTTGCTGTTGCTCACGCCATGTTGGGTCTCGGACTTCATCATCTCCACTACCCTCTTCCAACACCTGCTGCTGTTGGATGGTCTGGGCAGCACCATGCTCCACAAAACCTGGCACCTGAGTCTCATCATCATCATAAGATGCGTTCTGCGGTGTGCTGTCCATCGGCACTGGCTCACCCGCCTCTTCAGATTGAGAGAGACACAGCTGTTGCGCATCACTGCATACTCCCTCTTCTTCAAATTGCAGAATGCTGCTTGCCTGTGCCCGTGTTTGCGAGCCAACAGATTCTGAGAACAGAAGCAGAGACTCAGCTGGCTCCTGTACAGAACTCTCTGACTGCCTTGGCAATTTGACAGGCGGTGAACAGACAGATGGTTGCTCAACAGTGTTGTGTTCCTGAGAGGAGGTGGAAGGAATTGAAGTCGATGCATTGGCTGCCATCCAACCAACAACGGCTTCAATTTGTTCTTCCCGCAGCAGGGGGGCACGCCGAGCTCCTACCAAAGTGCGCATAAAGGAACGCTCACGGGGATAAATGGTGGATGCTGTGTCACTGAGGGCGGCAGCAGACACAGAATCCCCACGTCCTCTCCCTGCTGAAACTCCACGGCCACGACCACGTGCCTTACTCACTGACTTCTTCATCTTGGTAGATTGATAAAGAAAGTCAGAAAAGTTATAAGGCCTAAGTGTGGTTATTACGCAGAGACTGAAGTGAACACTGAAACACAACTGTTCACAAATCACAATCTGTGAAAGGCTACTCCTTTGTCTACTTCTATAGTGTTTGCAACCAATGTATTGGATACGGATGGAAGCGCGTCACACTAATAGTTAAATTGCATGGAGCAGCAAGAATTACACTGAAGGAAAAAAAAAGAGTCTGTGAGTGACAGGTGCAGATGCCTACAGACAGCGTTGCATGCAGAGCAAACTGCAGCGTCACCTGCACTCACACACACCTTGCAGAGCTGTTAAAACAACACTGCAGGCAAAAGGAAGCTTTACACAGCGGTTGGTGCTAGCCTGCCTACAGCACAGTACACTAAATCGCAATCTCTAACTGTCCCTCAGAGTCAGCACAGCAGCGTTCTGTCCCTTACTGAATTCACAGCACAGTGACGCTAAAATGTCGGCGGCGCCTTTTATACACTGAAGAAAAAAAAAAAGTCTGTGAGTGACAGGTGCAGATGCCTACAGACAGCGTTGCATGCAGAGCAAACTGCAGCGTCACCTGCACTCACACACACCTTGCAGAGCTGTTAAAACAACACTGCAGGCAAAAGGAAGCTTTACACAGCGGTTGGTGCTAGCCTGCCTACAGCACAGTACACTAAATCGCAATCTCTAATTGTCCCTCAGAGTCAGCACAGCAGCGTTCTGTCCCTTACTGAATTCACAGCACAGTGACGCTAAAATGGCGGCGGCGCCTTTTATAGTGCATTCTGACATCATTTCAGCATCCAATCACAGCCATGCCATTAGTTAACATGACCGCAGCAGTACAGGATGTGCCCACACTTCTTAGGATTCCTTATTGGCTGAATAAAATCACATTGCCTCGCAAAGAATTATGGGAACTTCCGATTCCGGTATTCGATAAGACGAAAATATCGAAACGAATTATCGAAAGGCCGTTAGAGCTAATATCGGCCGATAGCCGATATTTGCATTATCGTATCGCTCAACACTAATTACAACAGTATGTGTCCGTGTTCAGTTTAGCCTGCAACAGCAGGCATTTTCCAGGGGCACCACGAGGAGGAACGGACTCACCCCCATACACTGCTTAGTCTTCTTCTGCTTATAATTTAGAGCATATATTTTGTTCTTCATTTTGGTCTTATACTTCATGTTCTTCTGCTTTTTGATCTTCTGCTTATTGTTCTTCTGTCTCTTGTTCTGTATCTTGTAGTTTGTCTTAACCTTCTTTGTCCTGTTGGTGATCTTCTTTTGGGTAATCTTTTATTTCTTCTTTGTGATGGTGTTCAGGCTGGTTGTCTTGATGCTCGTCGTCCTTGTGGTCGTCATCTTCTTCGGGGTGGTCATCAGGGTCGTCGTCTTCATTGTTGGAGATCCAGAGTGATTACCCAAAAAAACATTTAAAAAATCTTAAATTTGTAAATGTAGCTGAAGGTACAAGAAGGCTGACTAACTTCCAAGAACCAGCTGACGTTACTGGAACCCGGACGGGTAGCAGAAGGTACAAGAGCCAATGCAAGTAACGAGGACCAGCTGACTGTGCTGGAACCCGGAGGGGCAGCAGAAGGAAAAGAGCCAATGGCACAACCGAGGACCAGCTGACGTTACTGGGACACGGTTACTAAGCAGGAGGTACCTGTGCTCCAAAGCACTACCAAGGACCAGCAGACATTGCTGGAACTCGGATACCGAGATGGAGGCACCTAGGCCAAAGGCACTGCGGAGAACCAGTTGACGGTACTGGAACCCGGACGGGTAGCAGAAGGTACAAGAGCCAATGCAAGTAACGAGGACCAGCTGACTGTGCTGGAACCCGGAGGGGCAGCAGAAGGAAAAGAGCCAATGGCACAACCGAGGACCGCTGACGTTACTGGGACACGGTTACTAAGCAGGAGGTACCTGTGCTCCAAAGCACTACCAAGGACCAGCAGACATTGCTGGAACTCGGATACCGAGATGGAGGCACCTAGGCCAAAGGCACTGCGGAGAACCAGTTGACGGTACTGGAACCCGGACGGGTACCATAAGGCACCCATGAAAATGTAAGTTGACAGGCCGCAAGCCGTCCGCAGTTACCGAATCACACAGTCCTACAGTGGGTGCTTGTCCTTTTGTCACAACGGAAACAGCCTTTATTTACATATCCCACAGCACACATAGGAATGACCAAAACTGCAGGCACCATATAGTCGGCTAACCAGAATGCAACACGACAGGACAACTTATTGGAGGCTAATTGATGTTGACACTGCCAGGAAACAGCTGTCGTGCTGTAACCAGGCTGGGCAGGAGTCAGTACCCGTGTCAAGTACTTCCGAGCAACAACTGGCGGTGTTGGAGCCCAGGGATGAGAAGAGAACAGGGTGGAGGCAGCAGGACTTTTTGCCGTACACACAGCAGGGGAACAGCTGACATTACTGAACCCCAGTAACACAGGAGCTAGTGTTGACTGTGCTAACAGCACTTCCAGGCAACAACTGGCGGTGTTGGAGCCCAGGGATGAGAGGAGGACAGGGTGGAGGCAGCAGGACTTTTTGACGTACACACAGCAGGGGAACAGCTGGTGATACTGAACCCCAGTAACACAGGAGCAAGTGTTGACTGTGCTAACAGCACTTCTAGGCAACAACTGGCGGTGTTGGAGCCCAGGGTCAAGGAGGATGTTTAAATAGTAGATCAAGTATTTTCCTTGTTACGTATCAATTTTAAATGTCTATACTCCAAACAAGAGAAAGATAAGCTTTACTACCATAAGATGATGATTTCAGTTAAAAAAATATTGAGATAAATAAAGAATTGACAAACATAAACGCATACATTAACATGTTTAACAGCAATGCAAACCACAAAATAAATTAGTTAAGAAATCTGCTATACGGTTGTACATAAAAGCATACAAGTACATATCTGAATCCATTAATGATGGATAAGTAACAGTATGTACACCATTTTTATTGTATAGACAATGAATGTCTGACTTCAAAACATCATCAGCATTACAAGTTATCTGTGACATTAATAAAATGTTACATTTGCTGAATAATGTCACTAAACAGTTTATAAAAATTATACAATTTCCATCATGTAATACTCATAATATGTGCCAATAATCATTTTTATTAACAAACATAACCTTTAAAAAGTGCATAGTGCAAATTGCTATTTATGCCTGACTGTGGACTTGCAAGCATGACAACGGATAGATAAGGTATATATAGATGAGACTGCATAGCCACAGATGGTGAATGGCCATGTAATACTGTACCTCAATAAAGTGTGCGTCACTACTACATATTTTTTTTTTATATAGCTTTATAAACAGGGTACGTGCATGTATGCTTGCGCCTTTGTTTGGACGCACAGACTGCCTTCCTGCTGTGACGCGTTGGGTAGTGAACAGTTGTGTGCACTGTTCACTGCAGTCTTTGCGGAATAACCACACTTAGGCCTTATAACTTTTCAGACTTTCTTTATCAATCTACCAAGATGAAGAAGGCAGGGAGTAAGGCACGTGGTCGTGGCCATGGAGTTTCAGCAGGGAGAGGACATGGGGATTCTGTGGCTGCTGCCGCCCCCAGTGACACAGCATCCACCAGTTTTCCCCGTGAACGTTCCTTTATGCGCACTTTTGTAGGAGGTCGGCGTACCCCCCTGCTGCGGGAAGAACAAATTGAAGCCGTTGTTGGTTGGATGTCAGCCAATGCATCGACTTCAATTGCTTCCACCTCCTCTCAGGACCACAGCACTGTTGAGCAACCATCTGTCTCTTCACCGCCTGCCAAATTGCCCAGGCAGTGACAGAGTTCTGTACAGGAGCCAGCTGAGTGTCTGCTTCTGTTCTCAGAATCTGTTGGCTTGCAAACAGGGGCCCAGCCAAGCAGAATTCTGGAATGTGAAGAAGAGGGAGTATGCAGTGATGCGCAACAGCTGTGTCTCTCTGAATCTGAAGAGGCGGGTGAGACAGTGCCGATGGTCAGCACACCGCAGAACGCATCTGATGATGATGAGACTCAGGTGCCAGTTTCTGTTGAGCATGGTGCTGGCCAGACCACGCAACAGCAGCAGGTGATAGAAGAGGGTAGTGGAGATGATGAGGTCCAAGACCCAACATGGCGTGAGGAACAGGATGGTGTTGGGAGCAGCTCAGAGGAATACTAATAATAATAATAATATTAATTTATATAGCGCCATCATATTACGCAGCGCTTTACAGTTTAGCAGTTTCAGAACACAAATCATAAGTAACAACGTTAACAATACAATAATTTAAGCAAAATAAGTCGCCCCTGCTCGTGACAGCTTACAATCTACAATGAGGTGGGGAAGATACAAAGTATAGGTGTTTATATACAATGGTGCATTTACAATGATGGTCCAGCCATCTTAAGGGAGTGAGGGATGGAGATAGTGAATGGGCTACACACACACACACACACTTACACAGAATACATAGAATGACTTTGATTACAGTCATGGCCAAAAGTTTTGAGAATGACACAAATATAAATTTTTACAAAGTCTACTGCTTCACTTTTTCTAATGGCAATTTGCATATACTCCAGAATGTTATAAAGAGTAATCAGCTTAACAGCAATTACTTGCAAAGTCAATATTTGGCTAGAAAATGAACTTTATCCCCCAAAACACATTTCAACATCATTGCAGCCCTGCCTTAAAAGGACCAGCTAACCTCTTTTCAGTGATTGCTCCATTAACACAGGTGTGGGTGTTGATGAGGACATGGCTGGAGATCAATCTGTCATGATTAAGTAAGAAAGACACCACTGGACACTTTAAAAGGAGGCTGGTGCTTGGCATCATTGTTTCTCTTCTGTTAACCATGGTTATCTCTAAAGAAACACGTGCAGTCATCATTACAATGCACAAAAATGGCCTAACAGGGAAGAGTATCGCAGCTAGAAAGATTGCACCTCAGTCAACAATCTATCGCATCATCAAGAACTTCAAGGAGAGAGGCTCCATTGTTGCCAAAAAGGCTTCAGGGCGCCCAAGAAAGACCAGCAAGCGCCAGGACCGTCTCTTAAAAGTGTTTCAGCTGCGGGATCGGGCTACCAGCAGTGCAGAGCTTGCTCAGGAATGGCAGCAGGCACGTGTGAGTGCATCTGCACGCACTGTGAGGCGGAGACTCTTGGAGCAAGGCCTGGTCTCAAGGAGGGCAGCAAAGAAGCCACTTCTCTCCAGAAAAAACATCATGGACAGACTGATATTCTGCAAAAGGTACAGGCAGTGGACTGCTGAGGACTGGGGTAAAGTTATTTTCTCTGATGAATCCCCTTTTCGATTGCTTGGGACATCAGGAAAACGCCTCATTCGGAGAATACAAGGTGAGCCCTACCACCAGTCTTGTCTCATGCCAACTGTTAAGCATCCTGAAACCATTCATGTGTGGGGTTGCTTCTCAGCCAAGGGAATCGGCTCTCTCACAGTCTTGCCTAAAAACACAGCCATGAATAAAGAATGGTACCAGAATGTCCTCCAAGAGCAACTTCTCCCAACCCTCCAAGAACAGTTTGGCGATCAACCATGCCTTTTCCAGCATGATGGAGCACCTTACCATAAAGCAAAGGTGATAACTAAATGGCTCAGGGAACAAAACATAGAGATTTTGGGTCCATGGCCTGGAAACTCCCCAGATCTTAATCCCATTGAGAACTTGTGGTCAATCATCAAGAGACGGGTGGACAAACAAAACCTAAAAATTCTGACAAAATGAAAAATATTTAGACTTGAGAGTCCTCAGTGGTTGATACCTTTTAATGGCTAACTGAAAAGATGGTAACAAATTGCAAGCTTTCGAGACTACTCCGGTCTCTTCATCAGGCAAAGACTAAAACAAAAACTGAAGAATCACATATATATATATAATACACAAGAGGACACAGGAATAGTGCAATAGGTAAGACAAGTGACGTGAAGCAGAACTGTCATTATGGCAGAGGAATGAACATAAATATTGGAACAGATCATAGATAAGGAGAGAGTTTTATTACCCTCTGATTGGGGTCTGGTGTTGTGTTTTGATGCCCCTAGAAGGTCAGAGACGCAGATTCCTTAATTGATATAGAATGACATGAATCCATGTGACACGTTCATTCCAGCACTAAGAGTGTCAAAGGTCATCATAAGTTTGTATTCCCAAACCTTTCTATCTTTCTCAGATTTGAAGTTAGATTTTAATACCAGTAATTCCATATCCATTATGCTATGACCGGGCATACAAAAGTGTTTTGCCACAGACAAACTTATGATGACCTTTGACATCTTTAGTGCTGGAATGAACGTGTCACATGGATTCATGTCATTCTATATCAATTAAGGAATCTGTGTCTCTGACCTTCTAGGGGCATCAAAACACAACACCAGACCCCAATCAGAGGGTAATAAAACTCTCTCCTTATCTATGATCTGTTCCAATATTTATGTTCATTCCTCTGCCATAATGACAGTTCTGCTTCACGTCACTTGTCTTACCTATTACACTATTCCTGTGTCCTCTTGTGTATATATAATATATATATATATAATATATATGTGATTCTTCAGTTTTTGTTTTAGTCTTTGCCTGATGAAGAGACCGGAGTAGTCTCGAAAGCTTGCAATTTGTTACCATCTTTTCAGTTAGCCATTTAAAGGTATCAACCACTGAGGACTCTCAAGTCTAAATATTTTTCTATCTACTGGCTAACACGGTACGAAGATACACATCTTTCCTATGACAAAATGAAAGCATTGATTGTGCAAGAATGGACTGCTATCAGTCAGGATTTGGTCCAGAAGTTGATTGAGAGCATGCCAGGGAGAATTGCAGAGGTCCTGAAGAAGAAGGGTCAACACTGCAAATATTGACTTGCTGCATTAACTCATTCTGTCAATATAAGCTTTTGTTACTCATATGTTTGCAATTATATTTCTGTCTGTGATAAAAAATCTGTCAAACACACATAAAAACCAGAGGGCAGCAGATCATGTGAAAATATAAAAATTTGTGTCATTCTCAAAACTTTTGGCCATGACTGTAGTGAATGTGATAGGCCGCTCTGAACAAATGTGTTTTGAGGGAGCGCCTGAAACCATGCAAATTGTGGATAGTCCTAATTTCTTGGGGTACAGCATTCCAGAGGATTGGCGCAGCGCGGAAGAAGTCTTGGAGTCAGGAGTGGGAGGTACGGATTAGTGCAGAGGTTAGTCGAAAGTCGTTTGCAGGCCGATAGATAGAAATGAGGGAGGAGATGTAGGGGGGTGCTGCACTGTGGATAGCTTTGTACTTTGGTTGAAAGCTGTGAGAGGCCTAGAGAAGTGGTTAGTGATAGAAGGAAGATAGAGGAAGACATTGCCCCAACGGTACAAACAGGAGGG
>JARQOD010000001.1:63704644-63743456 GCA_033576555.1 Oophaga sylvatica | reverse complement strand
CTGAAGTGAACACTGAAACACAACTGTCCACAATCTGTGAAAGGCTACTCCTTTGTCTACTTCTATAGTGTTTGCAACCAATGTATTGGATACGGATGGAAGCGCGTCACACTAATAGTTAAATTGCATGGAGCTGCAAGAATTACACTGAAGAAAAAAAAAAGAGTCTGTGAGTGACACGTGCAGATGCCTACAGACAGCGTTGGATGCAGAGCAAACTGCAGCGTCACCTGCACTCACCACACCTTGCAGAGCTGTTAAAACAACACTGCAGGCAAAAGGAAGCTTTACACAGTGGTTGGTGCTAGCCTGCCTACAGCACAGTACACTAAATCGCAATCTCTAACTGTCCCTCAGAGTCAGCAGAGTAGCGTTCTGTCCCTATCTGAATTCACAGCACAGTGACGCTAAATGGCGGCGGCGCCTTTTATAGTGCATTCTGACATCATTTCAGCAGCCAATCACAGCCATGCCATTAGTTAAGATGACCGCAGCATTACAGGATGTGCCCACACTTCGTAGGATTCCTCATTGGCTGACTAAAATCACATTGCCTCTCAAAGAATTATGGGAACTTCCGATTCCGGTATACATATTGAAAAAGTATCGGAATTAAGTATCGGAATTCCGATAACGCGAATATCGGCCGATACCCGATACTTGCGGTTCGGAATGCTCAACACTAGTACTTACTGCAATCCCAGAAAACCCTGAAAAACACCAACTCTACTAATTTCAAAATCACCTGAGATCACACGACCTCTTCCACCTAAATTAGCTCTCTGGTGTAACAAAATCAAAACAGCAGCCACTGAAAAAACTGGAAAAAACAAAAGAACAAAACTCAGTGGCTGAACTAAACTGAGAAGGCAGAAGCCCCCGGAGGGGACCCAGAAGGCTCCCAAAGAAGTGCAAGACAAAATGCAAAAATATAGCAATAACACAAAAGAAGAAAAAATCTTATCTGGTAGCAGGAGATGCAGACACGACACAGCAGGCTACAAGGGAAACTGGAATGAAGGATTCAGACCAGAAAATTGATCACCGGCAACCCTGATGGGAAAATGACTCCTTATATAAGACCAGTCAGTAACACCTGATTCCCAGTCCTCACAATCTTCACTAGTACCGCTTGTAACCACCAGAGGGAGCCTCTGCTCAGAACTCATCTCAAACCCATTCACAACAGGGCGCACTGCGCATGCATCCGCCATTTTCTTCCTGGAAAAAGATTGCAGCGCCCATCGGGGGAAGCAGGAGGGTCCAGGAGCATCAGGCAGTACCGGGGGGATCAGGGACCCTATTTCTCTCCTCTGATGTGCAATCACATTACAGGAAAGAGTAATTAACCCTTAACGACCAAGCCATTTTGTAGGTTAAAGACCAGGCCAATTTTTACATTTCTGACCACTGTCTCTTTATGAGGTTATAACTCTGGAACGCTTCAACGTTCAATCTTCGCTTAGAAAAAAGTCTTATCTGTATGGGAACTTATGAAACCTCTCTTTAGACTGAAATCTATATCTCTGTGGAGTGGTAGTTGACCTGCTGTAATTAAAACGCCTGTGACTAAGAGGCAGCGTGCTCAGTCAGAAAGTAAATCAATACAAATTTCAAAAAACTAACTGTCACATCCAAACATAGATCAAGTGTGAACAGGTGCTTAACCCCTTCACCCCCAAGGGTGGTTTGCACGTTAATGACCGGGCCAATTTTTACAATTCTGACCACTGTCTCTTTATGAGGTTATAACTCTGGAACGCTTCAACGGATCTTGGTGATTCTGAGATTGTTTTCTCGTGACATATTGTACTTCATGATAGTGGTAAAATTTCTTCAATATAACTTGCGTTTATTTATGAAAAAAAACGGAAATATGGCAAAAAATTTTAAAATTTTGCAATTTTCAAACTTTTAATTTTTATGCCATTAAATCAGAGAGATATGTCACAAAAATTAGTTAATAAATAACATTTCCTATATGTCTACTTTACATCAGCACAATTTTGGAACCAAAATTTTTTTTTGTTAGGAAGTTATAAGTGTTAAAAGTTGACCAGCAATTTCTCATTTTTCCAATAAAATTTACAAAATCATTTTTTTAGGGGCCACCTCACATTTGAAGTGAATTTGAGGGGTCAATATGACAGAAAATACCCAAAAGTGACACCATTATAAAAACTGCACCCTCAACGTGTTCAAAGCCACATTCAAGAAGTTTATTAACCCTTTAGGTACTTCACAAGAATTGAAGCAATATGGAAGGAAAAAATTAACATTTAACTTTTTTTCCCAAAATTTTTCTTTCAACACAATTTTTTAAAATTTTGTCAAGGGTATCAGTAGAAAATGAACCACAATATTTGTTGTACAATTTCTCCTGAGTACATCGATACCCATGTGTGGGGGTAAACCACTATTTGGGCGCATGGCAGAGCTCGGAAGGGAAGCAGCGCAATTTGACTTTTTTGGCTGGAATTGAGATTGGACGCCATGTCGCATTTGGAGAGTCCCTGTGTGCCTAAACAGTGGAAACCCCCACAAGTGACCCCATTTTGGAAACTAGACCCCCCAAGTAACTTATCTAAATGTGTTGTGAGAGCTTTTAACCCCCAAGGGCTTCACAGAAGGTTATAACGTAGAGCCGTAAAATTAAAAATCATGTTTTTTCCACAAAAATGATCTTTTCATCCCAATTTTTATTTTCCAAATGATAAAAGGACCCCAAAAGTTATTGTGCAATTAGTCCTGAGTACGCTGATACCCCATATGTGGGGGTAAACCACTATTTGGGCGCATGGCAGAGCTCGGAAGGGAAGCAGCGCCATTTGACTTTTTTGGCTGGAATTGAGATTGGACGCCATGTCGCATTTGGAGAGTCCCTGTGTGCCTAAACAGTGGAAACCCCCCACAAGTGACCCCATTTTGGAAATTAGACCCCCCAAGGAACTTATCTAGATGTGTGGTGAAAGCTTTGAACCCCCAAGGGCTTCACAGAAGGTTATAACGTAGAGCAGTAAAATTAAAAAATCATATCTTTTCCACAAAAAATGATCTTTCCACCCCCAATTGTTATTTTCCAAAGGGTAACAGGACCCCAAAAGTTATTGTGCAATTTGTCCTGAGTATGCTGATACCCCATATGTGGGGGTAAACCACTATTTTGACGCATGGCAGAGCTGGAAAGGGAAGGAACGCCTTTTTCAAATGCAGATTTTGATGGAATGGTCTGCGGGTGTCATGTCACGTTTGGAGAGCCCCTGATGTGCCTAAACAGTAGAAACCCCCACAAGTGACTCCATTTTGGAAACTAGACCCCCCCAAGGAACTTATCTAGATGTGTGGTGAGCACTTTGAACCCCCAAGTGCTTCACAGAAGTTTATAACGTAGAGCCGTGAAAATAAAAATATCATATTATTTTCCACAAAAATGATCTTTTTGCCCCAAATTTTTATTTTTATAAGGGTAACAGGAGAAATAGGACCCCAAAAGCTATTGTGCAATTTGTCCTGAGTACGCTGATATCCCATATGTGGGGGGGAACCACTATTTTGACGCATGGCAGAGCTCGGAAGGGAAGGAGCACCGTTTTTAAATGCAGACTTTGATGGAATGGTCTGCGGGTGTCATGTCGCGCTTGGAGAGCCCCTGATGTGCCTAAACAGTAGAAACCCCCACAAATGACCCCATTTTGCAAACTAGACCCCCAAGGAACTTATCTAGATGTGTGGTCAGCACTTTGAACCCCCAAGGGCTTCACAGAAGTTTATAATGTAGAGCCGTGAAAATAAAAAAATCATATTTTTTTCCACAAAAATGACCTTTTTGCCCCAAATTTTTATTTTTCTAAGGGTAACAGGAGAAATAGGACCCCAAAAGCTATTGTGCATTTTGTCCTGAGTACGCTGATACCCCATATGTGGGGGGGAACCACTGTGATCGCCTTACTGCGATCTTTGGGAGGCACAATGAACAAATCCACAAAAGGTGAAGAATTGGTTTTCTTTTTTACGCCGTTCCTCGTGCGGTATTAGTGATTAGGCGACTTTATTCCTCGGATCGGTGCGATTACAGCGATACCAGATTTACACCCTTTTTTCATGTTTAGCTTCTGTCACACATTAAAAGATGCTTTTCTTTGGAATAATTTTTTGTAAGAAATTTTTGCATCGCCGTATTTTGAGAGCTATAATTTTTCCATATTTCGGCCGACAGAATTATCTATGGGCTTATTTTTTGCGGGACGAGCTGACGTTTTTATTAGTACCATATTCAGGCACATAACGTTTTTTTTCAGAATGAACAAAAACCAGCAATTCAGGAATTGTTTTTTTTTTTTTTTTCCTCCGTTCCGTGTGTGGTAAAATTGATAAAGCAGCTTTATTCTTCGGGTCACTACGGTTACGGCGATTCCTCATTTATATATTTTTTTATGTTTTGGCGTTTTTTACATAATAAAAAATTTTATAGAAAAAATAATTATTTTTGCATCAGTTTATTCCGCGAGCTATAACTTTTTTATTTTTTCGCTGATGATGCTGTATAGCGGCTTGTTTTTTGCGGAACAAGATGACGTTTTCAGCGGTACCATGATTATTTATATCTGACTTTTTGATCGCGTGTTATTGCACTTTTTCCAAGCGGTATAATGATACCGCTTGGAAAAAGTATAATTTACTACTTTTTTGTGTTTTTTTTTACGGCTTTCACTGAAGGGGTTAACTAGGGTTACGCTTTTATAGATGGGATTTTTACGGACGTGGCGATACCTAACATGTGTATGTTTTTTGTTTTTTATTTTTTTTATTACATAAAAATTTGTATTTTTTAGGGGATTTTTTTAAAATTATTTTTTAATATTTTTTTACAATTTTTTTAAAAAATGATTTTTTTTAACTTGTCCCTTTATGGGACTTTCACTTTTTTTACTTTTTATTGCAGTTACAATGCATTGCAATGCTCTGGCATTGCAATGCATTGCAACTATAGTGGAAGCTGCTGTGACAATGATCACAGCAGCTTTCCATAGCTAGATGACCCGGAGGTTGTCATGACAACCCCGGGTCATCAAGGCAGAGATCAGGGCCCTGCAAATACATTGCAGGGTGCCGATCTGAGGCAGAGGGAGCTCCTGACCCTCTGCCTCCCCCCCTGAGCTTTGCGATCGCGCTCGATCGCAGCAGTCAGGGGGTTCACAGCCAGGGGCGGTGTGGGCTCCGCTCCTGGCTGTCAGTGCAGGAAGCCTGGCCACTGCAGCGCCGGCTCCTGCACTGATCGCGCTGGAGAAGCAGAAATTTCAGCTTCTCCTGCACGATCGCTGCTGTGTTTGTTCAGTCAGATTGACTGACCAAGCACAGCGCTGTAGGTGCGGGGACCGACGGCAAAGGTCGCCGCACCGCTTGCCGTGCCTGTCAGCTGTCTGTGACAGCTGTCGGCACTGATCTACCACTGCGTGTTTACACGCAGTGGTAGATCAAAGCCATGATGTGCAGAGTCCGTCCTGGTGCCGGAACTGACACCTTGCCATGACGGACTCTGCACGTCAGTGGACATTAAGGGGTTAAGTGGCAAATCAGACTTTTTTTTGCGGTCACCGTTATACCATTAATAATAGCGATCACAACAGCGGGTCGGTAAAAACTGACCCAAATCATGTTCTCTGAGGTCTCGGCTACCCCGGTAGCGGAGACCCCATAGAAATTCTGACACTGGGAGGCGCTATAACTTTAAACATCAAACAAAAAAGGAAGCACTCTTTAGCACCATAACTTGCAAACATAAGATATGAAAAATAAATTGCATTACTGCCTTAAAATATGAAAAATTGAGTAAGCTTAATGCATAAAATTGCCAATTTATGTGTACCTGGAAGCCATGTAAAGGCGTCTCTCGTTTTCTAGGTCCTAACTAAAGCCAATCTTCGCTTAGAAAAAAGTCTTATCTGTATGGGAACTTATGAAACCTCTCTTTAGACTGAAATCTATATCTCTGTGGAGTGGTAGTTGACCTGCTGTAATTAAAACGCCTGTGACTAAGAGGCAGCGTGCTCAGTCAGAAAGTAAATCAATACAAATTTCAAAAAACTAACTGTCACATCCAAACATAGATCAAGTGTGAACAGGTGCTTAACCCCTTCACCCCCAAGGGTGGTTTGCACGTTAATGACCGGGCCAATTTTTACAATTCTGACCACTGTCTCTTTATGAGGTTATAACTCTGGAACGCTTCAACGGATCTTCGCGATTCTGAGACTGTTTTCTCGTGACATATTGTACTTCATGTTAGTGGTAAAATTTCTTCGATATACCTTGCGTTTATTTTTGAAAAAAACGCAAATATGGCGAAAATTTTTAAAATTTTGCAATTTTCAAACTTTGAATTTTTTTTCCTTAAAACAGAGAGATATGTCGCACAAAATAGTTAAGAAATAACATTTCCCACATGTCTTACTTTACATCAGCACAATTTTGGAACCAAAATTTTTTTTTGTTAGGAAATTATAAGGGTTAAAAGTTGACCAGTGATTTCTCATTTTTACAACAAAATTTACAAAGCCATTTTTTTAGGGACCACCTCACATTTGAAGTCACTTTGAGGGGTCTATATGGCAGAAAATACCCAAAAGTGACACCATTCTAAAAACTTCACCCCTCAAGGTACTCAAAACACATTCAAGAAGTTTAATACCCCTCAGGTTCTTTACAGGAGCTGAAGCAACGTGGAAGGAAAAAATTAATATTTAACTTTTTAGCCACAAAAATGATCTTTTACAAACTTTTTTTTATTTTCACAAGGGTAAAAGGAGAAAATGGGCAGATAAAGTTGTTGTGCAATTTCTCCTGAGTACGCCAATACCCCATATGTGGAGGAAAACCACTGTTTGGGCACACGGCAGAGCTCGTAAGGGAAGGAGCGCCGTTTGACTTTTTCAAACTAAAATTGGCTGGAATTGAGATTGGACGCCATGTCGTGTTTGGAGAGCCCCTGATATGCCTAAATAGTGGAAACCCCCCACAAGTGACACCATTTTGGAAACTAGACCCCTAAGGAACTTATTTAGATCTGTTGTGAGCACTTTGAACCCCAAAGTGTTTCACAAAAGTTTATAATGCTGGGTGTGAAAAAAAAAAAAACAATTTTCCACAAAAATGATTTTTTAGTCCCAAATTTTTGATTTTTCCCAAGGAAATTGGACCCCAAAAGTTGTTGTCCAATTTGTCCTGAGTACGCTGATACCCCATATGTGGGGGGGGAACTGTTTGGGCGCACGGCAGGGCTTGGAAAGGAAGCAGTAAAGTTTTGGAATGCAAACATTGATGGGGGTCATGTTCCGTTTATAGTGCCCCAGATGAGCCTAAACAGTGGAAACCCCCCACAAGTGACCCCATTTTGGAAGCTAGACTAGACTTTGAACCCCCAAGTGCTTCACACAAGTTAATAATGCCCGGGCATGAAAATAAAAAATCCTATTTTTTTCCCACAAAAATTATCTCTTAGTCACTATTTTTTTATTTTCCCAAGGGTAACAGGAGAAATTGGACCACAAAATTTGTTGTCCAATTTGTCCTGAGTACGCTGATACCCCATATGTGGGGGGGAACCACTGTTTGGGCGCATGGCAGAGCTCGGAATGGAAGGAGCACCATTTGACTTTTTCCAACCAAAATTGGCTGGAATTGAGATTGGATGCTGTGTCGTGTTTGGAGAGCTCCTGATCTGCCTAAACAGTGGAAACCCCCCACAAATGACACCATTTTGGAAACTAGACCCCTCAAGGAACTTATCTAGATCTGTTGTGAGCACTTTGAACCCCCAAGTGCTTCACAGAAGTTTATAACGCCCGGGCGTGAAAATAAAAAAATCATATTTTTTCCACAAAAATGAATTTTAAGCCCCCAATTTATTATTTTTCCAAGGGTAACAGGAGAAATTAGACCCCAAAGTTGTTGTACATTTTGTACTGAGTACGCTGATGCACCATGTGTGGGGGTAAACCAATGTTTGGGTGCACGCTAGAGCTCAGAAGGAAGGGAGCACCGTTTGACTTTTTGAACGGAAAATTGTCTGGGATCAATACTGGCTCCATTTCGTGTTTAGAGACCCCCTGTGGTACCTAAACAGTGGAAACCCCCCAATTCTAACTCCAACCCTAACCCAACACACCCCTAACCCTAATCCCATCCCTAACTGTAATCCCAACCACAACACTAACCCCAACACCCCTAAACCTTATCCCAACCCTAACCACAACCCTAACCCAACACACTCCTAACCCTAATCCCAATCCAAACACTAATCCCAACACTAGCCATAACCCTAACCACAAACCTAGCAACAACACATCCCTAACCCTAATCCCAACCATAACCCTAACCACAAACCTAACTCTTCCACATCCCTAACCCTAATTCCAACTCTAACCCTAATCCCAGCCCTAACTTTAACTTTAGCACCGACCCTAACCCTAACCCTAACTTTAGCCCCAACCATAACCCTAATCCTAACTTTTGCCCCAACGCTAACCTTAACTTTAGCCCCAATCCTAACCCTAACTTTAGCCCAACTCACATTAGCCCAACTCTAACCCTAGTTGGAAAATGGAAATAAATACATTTTCTTTATTTTATAATTTTTTTCTAACTAAGTGGGTAATAAAGGGGGGTTGATTTACTATTTTTCATTTTGATCACTGTGATAGGGTCTATTGCAGAGACCAAAATTAATCAATAGGAAAATTCTCCTATTGTTGCCGTGTGCAGGCTGGCAGATCTCAGTGGGCGCTGTTGTGAATGGGTTTGAGATGAGTTCTGAGCAGAGGCTCCCTCTGGTGGTTACAAGCGGTACTAGTGAAGATTGTGAGGACTGGGAATCAGGTGTTAGTGACTGGTCTTATATAAGGGAGTCATTTTCCCATCAGGGTTGCCGGTGATCAATTGTTCTGGTCTGAATCCTTCATTCCAGTTTCCCTTGTAGCCTGCTGTGTCGTGTCTGCATCTCCTTCTACCAGATAAGATTTTTTCTTCTTTTGTGTTATTGCTATATTTTTGCATTTTGTCTTGCACTTCTTTGGGGGCCTTCTGGGTCCCCTCCGGGGGCTTCTGCCTTCTCAGTTTAGTTCAGCCACTGAGTTTTGTTCTTTTGTTTTACTGTTGTGAATGGGTTTGAGATGAGTTCTGAGCAGAGGCTCCCTCTGGTGGTTACAAGCGGTACTAGTGAAGATTGTGAGGACTGGGAATCAGGTGTTACTGACTGGTCTTATATAAGGGAGTCATTTTCCCATCAGGGTTGCCGGTGATCAATTGTTCTGGTCTGAATCCTTCATTCCAGTTTCCCTTGTAGCCTGCTGTGTCGTGTCTGCATCTCCTGCTACCAGATAAGATTTTTTCTTCTTTTGTGTTATTGCTATATTTTTGCATTTTGTCTTGCACTTCTTTGGGGGCCTTCTGGGTCCCCTCCGGGGGCTTCTGCCTTCTCAGTTTAGTTCAGCCACTGAGTTTTGTTCTTTTGTTTTTTCCAGTTTTTTCAGTGGCTACTGTTATGTTTCGGTAGCTGAGGAGTGCAGGTAAAAAAAAAAGGCAATACACCAGAGCAGTTGGAATCTATGGGATTGCAGTACCCTGACTAACCACCACAACTAGAGGCAGCCGTGGAGCGTTCCTACGTTGGTCCTAGACGCCTCGTCACAGCCTGAAAAACTAACTACACCTAAAGATAGAAATAGGAAAGCTATCTGCCCCGGAGCAGAACCCCAAAGATAATAGAAAGCCCCCAAACATGTAATGGCGGTTAGACAAGAGGAAATACTGACACAGAAAGAAAATAGAATGAGCAAACGCTGGGGCCCAAACTATCTAAAAAGAAAAGGACAGGAAGGGTACTTACTGCAATCCCAGAAAACCCTGAAAAACACCAACTCTACTAATTTCAAAATCACCTGAGATCACACGACCTCTACCACCTAAATTAGCTCTCTGGTGTAACAAAATCAAAACAGCAGCCACTGAAAAAACTGGAAAAAACAAAAGAACAAAACTCAGTGGCTGAACTAAACTGAGAAGGCAGAAGCCCCCGGAGGGGACCCAGAAGGCCCCCAAAGAAGTGCAAGACAAAATGCAAAAATATAGCAATAACACAAAAGAAGAAAAAATCTTATCTGGTAGCAGGAGATGCAGACACGACACAGCAGGCTACAAGGGAAACTGGAATGAAGGATTCAGACCAGAACAATTGATCACCGGCAACCCTGATGGGAAAATGACTCCCTTATATAAGACCAGTCAGTAACACCTGATTCCCAGTCCTCACAATCTTCACTAGTACCGCTTGTAACCACCAGAGGGAGCCTCTGCTCAGAACTCATCTCAAACCCATTCACAACAGGGCGCACTGCGCATGCATCCGCCATTTTCTTCCTGGAAAAAGATTGCAGCGCCCATCGGGGGAAGCAGGAGGGTCCAGGAGCATCAGGCAGTACCGGGGGGATCAGGGACCCTATTTCTCTCTCCTCTGATGTGCAATCACATTACAGGAAAGAGTAATTAACCCCTTAACGACCAAGCCATTTTGTAGGTTAAAGACCAGGCCAATTTTTACATTTCTGACCACTGTCTCTTTATGAGGTTATAACTCTGGAACGCTTCAACGTTCAATCTTCGCTTAGAAAAAAGTCTTATCTGTATGGGAACTTATGAAACCTCTCTTTAGACTGAAATCTATATCTCTGTGGAGTGGTAGTTGACCTGCTGTAATTAAAACGCCTGTGACTAAGAGGCAGCGTGCTCAGTCAGAAAGTAAATCAATACAAATTTCAAAAAACTAACTGTCACATCCAAACATAGATCAAGTGTGAACAGGTGCTTAACCCCTTCACCCCCAAGGGTGGTTTGCACGTTAATGACCGGGCCAATTTTTACAATTCTGACCACTGTCTCTTTATGAGGTTATAACTCTGGAACGCTTCAACGGATCTTGGCGATTCTGAGATTGTTTTCTCGTGACATATTGTACTTCATGATAGTGGTAAAATTTCTTCAATATAACTTGCGTTTATTTATGAAAAAAAACGGAAATATGGCAAAAATTTTGAAAATTTTGCAATTTTCAAACTTTTAATTTTTATGCCATTAAATCAGAGAGATATGTCACAAAAATTAGTTAATAAATAACATTTCCTATATGTCTACTTTACATCAGCACAATTTTGGAACCAAAATTTTTTTTTGTTAGGAAGTTATAAGTGTTAAAAGTTGACCAGCAATTTCTCATTTTTCCAACAAAATTTACAAAATCATTTTTTTTAGGGGCCACCTCACATTTGAAGTGAATTTGAGGGTCAATATGACAGAAAATACCCAAAAGTGACACCATTATAAAAACTGCACCCCTCAACGTGTTCAAAGCCACATTCAAGAAGTTTATTAACCCTTTAGGTACTTCACAAGAATTGAAGCAATATGGAAGGAAAAAATTAACATTTAACTTTTTTTCCCAAAATTTTTCTTTCGACACAATTTTTTAAAATTTTGTCAAGGGTATCAGTAGAAAATGAACCACAATATTTGTTGTACAATTTCTCCTGAGTACATCGATACCCCATGTGTGGGGGTAAACCACTATTTGGGCGCATGGCAGAGCTTGGAAGGGAAGCAGCGCAATTTGACTTTTTTGGCTGGAATTGAGATTGGACGCCATGTCGCATTTGGAGAGTCCCTGTGTGCCTAAACAGTGGAAACCCCCACAAGTGACCCCATTTTGGAAACTAGACCCCCCAAGTAACTTATCTAAATGTGTTGTGAGAGCTTTTAACCCCCAAGGGCTTCACAGAAGGTTATAACGTAGAGCCGTAAAATTAAAAAATCATGTTTTTTCCACAAAAATGATCTTTTCATCCCAATTTTTATTTTCCAAACGATAAAAGGACCCCAAAAGTTATTGTGCAATTAGTCCTGAGTACGCTGATACCCCATATGTGGGGGTAAACCACTATTTGGGTGCATGGCAGAGCTCGGAAGGGAAGCAGCGCCATTTGACTTTTTTGGCTGGAATTGAGATTGGACGCCATGTCGCATTTGGAGAGTCCCTGTGTGCCTAAACAGTGGAAACCCCCCACAAGTGACCCCATTTTGGAAACTAGACCCCCCAAGGAACTTATCTAGATGTGTGGTGAAAGCTTTGAACCCCCAAGGGCTTCACAGAAGGTTATAACGTAGAGCAGTAAAATTAAAAAATCATATCTTTTCCACAAAAATGATCTTTCCACCCCCAATTGTTATTTTCCAAAGGGTAACAGGACCCCAAAAGTTATTGTGCAATTTGTCCTGAGTATGCTGATACCCCATATGTGGGGGTAAACCACTATTTTGACGCATGGCAGAGCTGGAAAGGGAAGGAACGCCTTTTTCAAATGCAGATTTTGATGGAATGGTCTGCGGGTGTCATGTCACGTTTGGAGAGCCCCTGATGTGCCTAAACAGTAGAAACCCCCCACAAGTGACTCCATTTTGGAAACTAGACCCCCCAAGGAACTTATCTAGATGTGTGGTGAGCACTTTGAACCCCCAAGTGCTTCACAGAAGTTTATAACGTAGAGCCGTGAAAATAAAAATATCATATTATTTTCCACAAAAATGATCTTTTTGCCCCCAAATTTTTATTTTTATAAGGGTAACAGGAGAAATAGGACCCCAAAAGCTATTGTGCAATTTGTCCTGAGTACGCTGATATCCCATATGTGGGGGGGAACCACTATTTTGACGCATGGCAGAGCTCGGAAGGGAAGGAGCACCGTTTTTAAATGCAGACTTTGATGGAATGGTCTGCGGGTGTCATGTCGCGCTTGGAGAGCCCCTGATGTGCCTAAACAGTAGAAACCCCCCACAAATGACCCCATTTTGCAAACTAGACCCCCAAGGAACTTATCTAGATGTGTGGTCAGCACTTTGAACCCCCAAGGGCTTCACAGAAGTTTATAATGTAGAGCCGTGAAAATAAAAAAATCATATTTTTTTCCACAAAAATGACCTTTTTGCCCCAAATTTTTATTTTTCTAAGGGTAACAGGAGAAATAGGACCCCAAAAGCTATTGTGCATTTTGTCCTGAGTACGCTGATACCCCATATGTGGGGGGGAACCACTGTGATCGCCTTACTGCGATCTTTGGGAGGCACAATGAACAAATCCACAAAAGGTGAAGAATTGGTTTTCTTTTTTACGCCGTTCTTCGTGCGGTATTAGTGATTAGGCGACTTTATTCCTCGGATCGGTGCGATTACAGCGATACCAGATTTACACCCTTTTTTCATGTTTAGCTTCTGTCACACACTAAAAGATGCTTTTTCTTGGAATAATTTTTTGTAAGAAATTTTTGCATCGCCGTATTTTGAGAGCTATAATTTTTCCATATTTCGGCCGACAGAGTTATCTGTGGGCTTATTTTTTGCGGGACGAGCTGACGTTTTTATTAGTACCATATTCAGGCACATAACGTTTTTTTTCAGAATGAACAAAAACCAGCAATTCAGGAATTGTTTTTTTTTTTTTTTTTCCTCCGTTCCGTGTGTGGTAAAATTGATAAAGCAGCTTTATTCTTCGGGTCACTACGGTTACGGCGATTCCTCATTTATATATTTTTTTTATGTTTTGGCGTTTTTTACACAATAAAAAATTTTATAGAAAAAATAATTATTTTTGCATCAGTTTATTCCGTGAGCTATAACTTTTTTATTTTTTCGCTGATGATGCTGTATAGCGGCTTGTTTTTTGCGGGACAAGATGACGTTTTCAGCGGTACCATGATTATTTATATCTGACTTTTTGATCGCGTGTTATTGCACTTTTTCCAAGCGGTATAATGATACCGCTTGGAAAAAGTATAATTTACTACTTTTTTGTGGGTTTTTTTTACGGCTTTCACTGAAGGGGTTAACTAGGGTTACGCTTTTATAGATGGGATTTTTACGGACGTGGCGATACCTAACATGTGTATGTTTTTTGTTTTTTATTTTTTTTATTACATAAAAATGTGTATTTTTTAGGGGATTTTTTTAAAATTATTTTTTAATATTTTTTTTACAATTTTTTTTAAAAAATGATTTTTTTTAACTTGTCCCTTTATGGGACTTTTACTTTTTTTACTTTTTATTGCAGTTACAATGCATTGCAATGCTCTGGCATTGCAATGCATTGCAACTATAGTGGAAGCTGCTGTGACAATGATCACAGCAGCTTTCCATAGCTAGATGACCCGGAGGTTGTCATGACAACCCCCGGGTCATCAAGGCAGAGATCGGACCCTGCAAATACATTGCAGGGTGCCGATCTGAGGCAGAGGGAGCTCCTGACCCTCTGCCTCCCCCCTGAGCTCTGCGATCGCGCTCGATCGCAGCAGTCAGGGGGTTCACAGCCAGGGGCGGTGTGGGCTCCGCTCCTGGCTGTCAGTGCAGGAAGCCTGGCCACTGCAGCGCCGGCTCCTGCACTGATCGCGCTGGAGAAGCAGAAATTTCAGCTTCTCCTGCACGATCGCTGCTGTGTTTGGTCAGTCAGATTGACTGACCAAGCACAGCGCTGTAGGTGCGGGGACCGACGGCAAAGGTCCCCGCACCGCTTGCCGTGCCTGTCAGCTGTCTGTGACAGCTGTCGGCACTGATCTACCACTGCGTGTTTACACGCAGTGGTAGATCAAAGCCATGATGTGCAGAGTCCGTCCTGGTGCCGGAACTGACACCTTGCCATGACGGACTCTGCACGTCAGTGGACATTAAGGGGTTAAGTGGCAAATCAGACTTTTTTTTGCGGTCACCGTTATACCATTAATAATAGCGATCACAACAGCGGGTCGGTAAAAACTGACCCAAATCATGTTCTCTGAGGTCTCGGCTACCCCGGTAGCGGAGACCCCATAGAAATTCTGACACTGGGAGGCGCTATAACTTTAAACATCAAACAAAAAAGGAAGCACTCTTTAGCACCATAACTTGCAAACATAAGATATGAAAAATAAATTGCATTACTGCCTTAAAATATGGAAAAATTGAGTAAGCTTAATGCATAAAATTGCCAATTTATGTGTACCTGGAAGCCATGTAAAGGCGTCTCTCGTTTTCTAGGTCCTAACTAAAGCCAATCTTCGCTTAGAAAAAAGTCTTATCTGTATGGGAACTTATGAAACCTCTCTTTAGACTGAAATCTATATCTCTGTGGAGTGGTAGTTGACCTGCTGTAATTAAAACGCCTGTGACTAAGAGGCAGCGTGCTCAGTCAGAAAGTAAATCAATACAAATTTCAAAAAACTAACTGTCACATCCAAACATAGATCAAGTGTGAACAGGTGCTTAACCCCTTCACCCCCAAGGGTGGTTTGCACGTTAATGACCGGGCCAATTTTTACAATTCTGACCACTGTCTCTTTATGAGGTTATAACTCTGGAATGCTTCAACGGATCTTCGCGATTCTGAGACTGTTTTCTCGTGACATATTGTACTTCATGTTAGTGGTAAAATTTCTTCGATATACCTTGCGTTTATTTTTGAAAAAAATGCAAATATGGCGAAAATTTTTAAAATTTTGCAATTTTCAAACTTTGATTTTTTTTTCCCTTAAAACAGAGAGATATGTCACACAAAATAGTTAAGAAATAACATTTCCCACATGTCTACTTTACATCAGCACAATTTTGGAACCAAAATTTTTTTTTGTTAGGAAATTATAAGGGTTAAAAGTTGACCAGTGATTTCTCATTTTTACAACAAAATTTACAAAGCCATTTTTTTAGGGACCACCTCACATTTGAAGTCACTTTGAGGGGTCTATATGGCAGAAAATACCCAAAAGTGACACCATTCTAAAAACTTCACCCCTCAAGGTACTCAAAACCACATTCAAGAAGTTTAATAACCCTTCAGGTTCTTTACAGGAGCTGAAGCAACGTGGAAGGAAAAAATTAATATTTAACTTTTTAGCCACAAAAATGATCTTTTACAAACTTTTTTTTATTTTCACAAGGGTAAAAGGAGAAAATGGGCAGATAAAGTTGTTGTGCAATTTCTCCTGAGTACGCCAATACCCCATATGTGGAGGAAAACCACTGTTTGGGCACACGGCAGAGCTCGTAAGGGAAGGAGCGCCGTTTGACTTTTTCAAACTAAAATTGGCTGGAATTGAGATTGGACGCCATGTCGTGTTTGGAGAGCCCCTGATATGCCTAAATAGTGGAAACCCCCACAAGTGACACCATTTTGGAAACTAGACCCCCTAAGGAACTTATTTAGATCTGTTGTGAGCACTTTGAACCCCAAAGTGTTTCACAAAAGTTTATAATGCCTGGGTGTGAAAAAAAAAAAAAACAATTTTCCACAAAAATGATTTTTTAGTCCCAAATTTTTGATTTTTCCCACGGAAATTGGACCCCAAAAGTTGTTGTCCAATTTGTCCTGAGTACGCTGATACCCCATATGTGGGGGGGGAACTGTTTGGGCGCACGGCAGGGCTTGGAAAGGAAGCAGTAAAGTTTTGGAATGCAAACATTGATGGGGGTCATGTTCCGTTTATAGTGCCCCAGATGAGCCTAAACAGTGGAAACCCCCACAAGTGACCCCATTTTGGAAGCTAGACTAGACTTTGAACCCCAAGTGCTTCACACAAGTTAATAATGCCTGGGCATGAAAATAAAAAATCCTATTTTTTTCCCACAAAAATTATCTCTTAGTCACTATTTTTTTATTTTCCCAAGGGTAACAGGAGAAATTGGACCACAAAATTTGTTGTCCAATTTGTCCTGAGTACGCTGATACCCCATATGTGGGGGGGAACCACTGTTTGGGCGCATGGCAGAGCTCGGAATGGAAGGAGCACCATTTGACTTTTTCCAACCAAAATTGGCTGGAATTGAGATTGGATGCTGTGTCGTGTTTGGAGAGCTCCTGATCTGCCTAAACAGTGGAAACTCCCCACAAATGACACCATTTTGGAAACTAGACCCCTCAAGGAACTTATCTAGATGTGTGGTGAGCACTTTGAACCCCAAAGTGCTTCACAGAAGTTTATAACGTACAGCCGTAAAATAAAAATCTCTTTTTTTTTTTACAAAAATGATTTTTTGCCCCCAATATTTTATTTTCACAAGGATAACAGGAGAAATTGGACTCCAAAAGTTGTTGTCCAATTTGTCCTGAGTATGCTGATACCCAATATGTGGGAGTAAACTACTGTTGGGCGCGCGTCGAGGCTCGGAAGGAAGTAGTGACGTTTTGGATTGCAGACTTTGATGGAATGGTCTGGGGGAGTCATGTCGCATTTGGAGAGCCCTGATGCGCCTAAACAGTGGAAACCCCCACAAGTGACCCATTTTGGAAAATAGACCCACAAGGAACTTATCTAGATGTGTGGTGAGCACTTTGAACCCCGAAGTGCTTCACAGAAGTTTATAACGTACAGCTGTAAAAATAAAAAATCCTTTTTTTTTTTTACAAAAATGATTTTTTCGCCCCAATATTTTATTTTCACAAGGGTAACAGGAGAAATTGGACCCCAAAAGTTGTTGTCCAATTTGTCCTGAGTATGCTGATACCCAACATGTGGGAGAAAACTACTGTATGGGCGCACGTCGGGGCTCGGAAGGGAAGTAGTGACGTTTTGGATTGCAGACTTTGATGGAATGGTCTGGGGGTGTCATGTCGCATTTGGAGAGCCCCTGATGCGCCTAAACAGTGGAAACCCCCACAAGTGACCCCATTTTGGAAAAATAGACCCCACAAGGAACTTATCTAGAAGTGTGTTAAGCGCTATGAAGCCCCAAGGGCTTCACAGAAGTTTTATAACATACAGCCGTAAAAACAAAAAAATCATTTTTTTTTTACAAAAATTATTTTGTCGCCCCCAGTTTTTTATTTTCCCAAGGGTAACAGGAGAAATAGGACAAATTGCACAATAACTCTTGTGGTCCAGAGTACGCTGATACCCCATATGCGGGAGAAAACTACTGTTTGGGCGCATGGCAGAGCTCAGAAGTGAAGGAGCACCGTTTGACTTTTTCAACGCAGAATTGGCTGGAATTAGATCAGACGCCATGTCACTTTTGGAGAGCCCCTGATGTGCCTAAACAGCAGAAACCCTCCAATTCTAACTCCAACCCTAACCCCAACACACCCCTAACCCTAGTCCCAACCCTAACCACAAACCTAACCCTAACACACCCTAACCGTAATCCCAACACTAATCCTAATCCTAGCGATAGCGCCAACCCTAACCCTAACTTTAGCAGCAACCCTAACAGGAAAATGGAAATAAATAATTTTTTTAATTTTATAATTTTTCCCTAACTAAGGGGGTGATAAAGGGGCGTTTGATTTACTATTTATAGCGGGTTTTTATGATTGGCAGCTGTCACGCTAAAAGACGCTTTTTATTGCAAAAAATAGTTTTTTGCATCACCACATTTTGAGAGCTATAATTTTTGCATATTTTGGCCCACAGAGTCATGTGAGGTCTTATTTTTTGCGGGACGAGGTGACGTTTTATTGGTACCATTTTTGAGCACGTGACATTTTTTGATCGCTTTTTATTTCGATTTTTGGGAGGTTAGAATGAACAAAAATCAGCAATTCATGAATTTCTTTTGGGGGAGGCGTTTGTACTGTTCCGCGTGTGGTAAAATTGATAAAGCAGGTTTATTCTTCGGGTCAGTACGATTACGGCGATACCTTATTTATATCATTTTTTTTATGTTTTGGCGCTTTTATAGAATGAAAACAATTTTATATAAAAAATTATTATTTTTGCATCGCTTTATTCTGCGAGCTATAACTTTTTTATTTTTTCACTGATGATGCTGTATGATGGCTCGTTTTTTGCGGGACAAGATGCCGTTTTCAGCGGTACCATGTTTATTTATATCAGTCTTTTTGATCGCGTGTTATTCCACTTTTTGTTCAGCGGTATGATGATAAAGCATTGATTTTTTGCTTCGTTTTCTTTTTCTTTTTTTTTAAGGGGTTCACTAAAGGGGTTATCTAGTGGGACAGTTTTATAGTGGGGTCGTTACGGACGCGGCGATACCAAATATGTGTACTTTCATTGTTTTGTTTTTTTATTTACAGGAAAGAATGAATTTATTGGGGAATATTTTTTTTTTTTTTTATGATTTTTTTTACCACTTTTTATTTTTATTTTTTTTACTTTTTTACTTTGTCCCAGGGTGGGACATCAGTGTATTTTATCAGATTGCTGGTGTGACAGTGTGCACAGCACTCTGTCACACCAGCGATCGCTCTGGCAGTGCTGCGGGCTTCTCAGTGCCTGCTTACAGCAGGCACTGAGGAAGCCGCCTCCCTGCAGGACCCCGGCGCCATCTTGGATCCGGGGACCTGGAGGGAGGACGGACCCTCGGAACAGCGCGACACATCTGAGGGTCTCAGGGGGGCGCGAAGGGAGCCCCCACCCTGCGCGATCCTCCCCTGTGCCCCTGGTACACCGCAATCATGTTTGATCGCGGTGTGCCAGGGGTTAATGTGCCGGGAGCGGTCCGTGACCGCTCCTGACACACAGTCACGGGTGTCAGCTGTGATAATCCCCGGGAGCGCAGCTGATCGCCCATGACGTACTATTCCGTCCATGGGAATTAGGTCCAGGGTCACATGGACGGAATAATACGTCTGATGGCAGAGAGGGGTTAACCTAGAGTCACCAACTCATATACACTCAAACAAAAAAGGAAGCACACTGTAGCACCATAGCTTGCAAACATAAGATATGAAAAATAAATTGCATCACTGCCTTAAAATATGAAAAATTAAGAAAGCTTAGCGCATAAAATGGCCAATTTATGTGTACCTGGAAGCCACATTAAGGGGTCTCTTGTTTTCCAGGTCCTTACTAATGCCAATCCTTGCTTAGAAAAATGTCTTATCTGTATGGGAACTTATGAAACGTAGTTTCCAGGTACACATAAATTGCCAATTTATTTTTCATATCTTATGTTTGCAAGCTATGGCGCTACAGAGTGCTTCCTTTTTGTTTGAGTATGTATGCGTTGGTGACTCTAGGTTAAGCTCCTGTTCACACTTGATCTATGTTTGGATGTGACGGTCAGTTTTTTAAATTTATAACTTTAAACCTCAGCACCATGAATTCACAGCTCTGTGGTTTAAGTACCCTTAACTACTGCCATTAAAATGCGTATCGGTGTAAGTTAAGGGGTTAAGTTGCAGAATGGTACACTAAATCCCCTCATTTACATTGCTGGTAAAACTGTTTTTCTATGCAACTTATTTACTATAATCTTCAGTACTAGTGAAATTTTTTTAAAGATGTCCTATATGAATGTTTAAATACTTTTATTTTAGATTTGGGGTTAAAGACTTCTTTTCAGGATCCCTGAATTAATGAAAGTGATTCAAGTCTTAGCTAGTATCTTAGTATCTGGGCTGAGGCAATAGCATGGCTATGTGGTAAAAGTATGCCACAGATATAGACACCTTTAAGGGCATTATTTATTCATATTTGTGTATTTAACCCCTCGATGATGTTTGACGTAATTTAAGTCAAAGGTCATGTCCCTGCATTTGATGCAGACTCGCATGCTTAGCCCAAATCTTTCCCCACACATGGTGACTGACTTAAGCAGCCATTATGTGCCTTTGCGCATCGCTTCACCTGCGGCTGTTAACCAGTTAAATCCCATGGGCAAACACTGTCAACAGGATTTAAGACTCACTGGCTGGAAATGCATCATTCATCCCGCCCATCGGTGTCATGTGATTATAGTGACAGAACAAGGATCAGCTGATGACCTCCGTGCCTGTCATTATGATCCTCCTGTAATAGCCAGAGATCAAACAACATTGTGATTAGAGATGAGCAAACATTATCGGCTCCCTCAATATTTGACAAGGGAGCCTGTATGTTGTGACTTTCACACAGCTATGGCACATGCAGCTGCGGCACCGGACAGCTGAATATTGGGAGCGCTCTAGGTATCCAGGTGCCCGATGCAGCTTCTTTGGTAAGCACCATCGCTTGCCGAATAAGGAGGGAGCCATCGATGTTCAAAGAAATGCTGATGCCCTGCTCTGTATGGCACAAGCGATCAGACAATCACAGCTTCAAGTCCATTAAGAGGACTATTCAATGCAGTAAAAAGTGAGATTTTTTTTTTACAAATAATAAAAAAATGCAAAAGTTCAAATCAGCCCTTTCTCTTAATTATTATAAAACAATTAGAAAAAAATACACATATTTGGTTATTGCCATGTCCAGAAAGGTCAGACCTATCAAAATATTAAATAAATTAATCAGATTGATAAACAGTGTAATGAAAAAAAAATAAAAATGCCTGAATTAAATTTATCTGACAAGATTGCAATAAAATGCAATAGGAGGCAATCATAACAACATACATTGGGTACGGAAAGTATTCAGACCCTTTACATTTGTCACTCTTTGTTTCATTGTAGCCATTTGGTAAATTCAAAAAAGTTCATTTTTTTTCTCATTAATGCACACTCTGCACTCCATCTTGACTGACAAAAACAGAAATGTAGAAATATTTGCAAATTTATTAAAGCCTAAAAACTTAAATATTCATGGTCATAAGTATTCAGATCCTTTGCTCAGACACTCATATTTAAGTCACATGCTGTCCATTTCCTTGTAATCCTCCTTGAGATGGTTTAACTCCTTCATTGGAGTCCAGCTGTGTTTAATTAAGTTTAATTAAGTTCAGTTGATAGGACTTGATTTGTAAAGGCACGCATCTGCCTATATAAGACCTCACAGCTCACAGTGCATGTCAGACCAAATGAGAATTATGTGGTCAAAGGAACTGGCCAAGGAGCTCAGAGACAGAATTGTGGCAAGGCACAGATCTGGCCAAGGTTACAAAAGAATTTATGCAGTACTCAAGGTTCCTAAGAGCACAATGGCCTCCATAATCCTTAAATGGAAAAACTTTGCGACCACCAGAAGTCTCCCTAGACCTGGATGTCCAGTCAAATTGACCAATCATGGAAGAAGACCCTTGGTGAGAGAGTTAAAGAAGAACCCCAAGATCACTGTGGCTGAGCTCCACAGATGCAGTAGAGAGATGTGAGAAGTTCCATAAAGTCAACTATTACTGCAGCCCTCCACCAGTTGGGCCTTTATGGCAGAGTGGCCCAATGGAAGCCTCTCCTCAGTTCAAGACATATGAAAGCCTGCATAGAGTTTGCTAAAAAACACATGAAGGACTCCCAGACTATGAGAAATAAGATTCTCTAGTCTGATGAGGCGAAGATAGAACTTTTTGGTGACAATTCTAAGCGACATGTATGGAGGCAGCATTATGCTATGGCATGTATTTTTAGATGCAGGGACAGGACGCCTTGTTGCACTAGAAGGAAACATGAATGCAGCCAAGTACAGAGATATCCTGGATGAAAACCTGTTCCAGAGTGCTCTGGACCTCAGACTTGGCCAAAGGTTCACCTTCCAACAAGACAATGACTCTAAACACACAGCTAAAATAACAAAGGAGTTGCTTCAGAATAACTCTGTGACCATTCTTGACTGGCCCAGCCAGAGCCCTGAATTAAACCCGATTGAGCATCTCTGGAGAGACATGAAAATGCCTGTCCACCAATGTTCAGCATCAACCTGAGAGAAATGGAGAGGATCTGCAAGCAAGAATGGCAACGGACCCCAAATCCAGGAGTGAAAAACTTGTTGCATCATTTCAAGAAGACTCATAGCTGTACTAGCTCAAAAGGGTGCTTCTACTCAATACTGAGCAAAATGTCTGAATACTTATGACCATGTGATATTTCAGTTTTTATTTTTTAATAAATTTGCAAAAACTTTTACATTTCTGCTTTTTTTAGTCAAGATGAGGTGCAGAGTGTACATTAATGAGAAAAAAATGAACTTTTTTGAATTTACCAAATGGCTGCAATGAAGCAAAGAGTGAAAAATTTAAAAGGGAATGAATACTTTCCGTACCCACTGTATCTAACTTGAAATGGTACAAAGAATAATGCAAGCTCAGTGCGCAAAAAATAAGCCATCACCAAACCCCAGATAATGAAAAATGAAAATATTACAGGTCTTGAAAAAGGGCAACACAAGCAAAAAAAAATTGTTAAAAATTTCCACATTTTTTTCACCACTTAAAAAAAATAAATACATGTTTAATATTGAATACTCAATACTGACAGGGAAAATTATATTGTCTTTTCAGTTTTGCCATGTAATGAACATGGTAAATAAGATATCCAAAAAATGTATGTGGCATTGCAATTTTTTTTGCAATTTCAACTAACTTGGAATTTTTTTTCTGCTTTCCAGTGCATTACTTGATAAAATGAATGGTATAATTCAAAAGTACAACCCGTTCACAAAAAAAAGTCCTTGTACAGCTACAAAGATGGAAAAATAAAAAAGTTATGGATCTTGGAATAAGAGGAGGAAAAAATGAAAGCATAAAAACTGAAAATGGTTATTATGTGGTTAGTCCATTTTTGCAGTTGGTTTTCCAAAAAATATTTTGTAACTGATGTATTTTGCTCTCTGATTCCTTCTATTTTGACTTACACTGAGCAAAATGGTAACAATGTTTTGAACTTTTGACTTTCAGTCTCCATATCTCACCATCCACTACTGCTGTGAGACTACCATCATTTTACATCACATTACATCATTTTGGCTATCTTATGCATAAATTTGACTTGCAACTATTTTGCATATGATAAGTTATGCAGATTCTTGTTATGTCTCTACATTGTTACTATGTTGCTCCTGGTGGTGGAAAAATCTTTTTCTTCCTTTATTCTACAAATTACGGCCTGTTGTCACCTTCCCTAATACCTCAGTGTGTCATTAGATGAATTCCCAAGTGAAAGGTCACTGATTCAAATCAAGAAGCAGTCATGAAGAAGATTTCCCAAGAAAATTAGCAAACTGCATCTTGTGTCTGACTCATGACAGTTGGAAAAATACGAAATGAAGTCAGTCCATCCATTCAAAAATCAAGAGGTGAATGTCCAAGCAAAATGTCGGAGTGAACAAGTCAGCTCATCACAAGTTCTATCAGTTCTGGCGCTACAAACACTGTAGTGGAGATGGCTTATATGCTTTGTAATAGTGAGATCACAGATGTCCATGCAAGCTCTGTGAGACCCACATTACACAGGTCTGGAATGGTGTCCTGAAAAACTTTAAGAAGCCTCAACTTTAATATTGTTAAAGAAGCTTTGGCTCGAGTTTGCAAAAAAATGAGAAAAGTGGAAACTAGAAGACTGGAAATGGGAGATTTGGATGAGATGAAAGTCAATAGGCTAGGCTCTGATGGGTGCAAATGGGTCTGAAAGAAAAAAGGGATTAAGGGGCTAATGGATCGAGAAATTGAAGGAACCGTCAAGTTCGGTGGAGGAAACCAGATTATATGGGGATGTTTCACAGCCAAAGGCCATGGATCAATGGTGGTCTCAATACTGAGCTGTAGTGAGTATCCTACAAGATAAGTTACTACGTACACTTGAGTACTATGGGTATGAAGAGGATGACATAGTGTTCCAGCAGGACAATGAACCGAAGCATACATTTAGATTCACTAAAAAATGATTCACTAAGAAAAAGAAGTAGAGGTGCTAGATTGGAAGTTCCCCAGGCCTCAGCCCAATCGAACGCTTGTGGGTAGAGTTGTAGAAAAAGCTGTATACATAACCAAGTGAGTCGTCCAGTATGCACCTACTTTGATAGTGTGTAAAAGAGACCTGGAATTTGGTTGAGACATGCTTGAATCTGATCTGAAGAGCATGCTCAGAAAGATTCAGGTAGTGTAGAAAGCCAAAAGGTGGATTTACAAAAAAAAGGAAAATTAAAATTTAGATTTTAGGAGAAAAACAGTAACAATGCAGTGATATGACATGAATCTGTATAACTTGTCATGCAAAATAGTTGCAAGTTAAATTTATGTATGAGATAGCCAAGATGATTGTGTATAACTTGATGGTAGCCTCACATTCGGAGCAGTAGTGGATGGTGAGATATAGAGCTTGAAAGTCGAAAGTTCAAAACAATGTTACCCTTTTTCTCATTGGTTTATATCAACATCAAAGTTGAGCTGAACTTTACTGTTGTTATGAATCAGCATAGAAGTGTTTAGGAACAATAGATAAAGGTGTAAGCACAGTTTTATTTCCTCTGGGATTTTACAGTGAATTTTACTGGAAAACCCACATAAAAACTTTTTTAAATACTCTTGGTTCCTCTTGGTTTCAATAGGAAATCTTTTGTATAGTGTCCATGTTGCTGTTTTTTTTTTCAATTTGTATTTTTACCAGCTCCCATTGTGAGGGCTCAAGCAGACAACCATATTATCGGACTGGGAGGGATCAAACAAAACATTGGATAGCTCTCAGACCATTTTTATGCTAAGGTGCAATAAACATGTCTGATTTTTCCTTGGACAGAACATGTCTGGGGAAAAAAATCACAGCATGCTCCAGTTTGATCAGATATTCATATCACATTTGGCCATGCAAGTCATTGAGTCCATGGAAACCATCGGACCACACATGGTTGACATCTGTGTGCATTCCGATTTCCATGGATTTACACAATGGCAAGGATGAAGACATTTTTTCTTCATCTTATCTGCATCCGGGACAATCTGAGCACACTGTGATCACAGAGTGTTATCAGAGCGTGATTTGCATAATCGACCTGATTCTTTAAGATGAGAGAATACATGTCCATCTACAGCTAGCCTAATAGTTGAAAGCCTTTTTAATAGGCATTTGAAGTGATTTCTGATGAGGATATTAGATCAACAACCACATCTAATTCAAGTTAAAAAAAATATGAAAATAAGCTAAGGCTATGAGCATGTGGTGGTCGATCAATCGAGCTTTCCCAGGTGAAACCACTTCACAGAAATGACACCGAACATTATCCTATAGCAGCTCCACCACTTGCGTCCTGCCACTTGTATCTTTATTCTATTTTTTCAAGTAAAGAGACTGGTTGACTTCCTAGCAAAAGCCACCTGAAAAATGAGAAAGCCACTTATTTTAACTGCTTCAGAGTTGCCAAACTATTAAGTGGTTAACCCCTTTCTGACATCGGTCACAAATTTACGCCAATGTCTGACTCCCTCCCTTTGATCTGGACTTCGGAGGTGAGCCCACATCTTTCCCAGCATATGTCAGCTGTTTTGATAAGTGTACATGTGCCCAGAACAGCCACTGGTAGAATCGCGATCCACCCACAGCTATTAACCCATTAAATGCCGTTGTCAAATGCTGACAGTGACATTTAACATGCGCATCCGGCAATCATGCCAGAAATCCGCCCATCGGTGACCCCCATCATGTGATTGTGGGTCACCGATTGGCTGACATTACAACTAGAGGTCTCCTGGAGACCCTTATGGTTGTCAGTGCCAGATTGCTATGAGCACTGCCTGGTGGTTGGCGCTCATAGCAAGTGAACAAATCTGCTAGATACAGGTGATCTGATCATCGCCTGTGTGTAGAAGAGACGATCATGTTATGGCAGCTTCTAGTCTCCCATGGAGTCTATTGAAGCATACCAAAAGTGGAAAAAAGGTCTTAAAAATATAAAAAAAATTAAAAAAATATAAAAGTTTAAATCATTTACCTTTCGGCCCATTCGAAATAAAACAATTAAAAAAATCAAACATATACATATTTGTTATCACCATGTTCAAAATCGCCAGATCTATCAATAAAAAAGACTTAACCTGATCGTTAAACAGCGTAGCAAGAAAAAAAGTCAAAACACCAGAATAACTTTTTTGGTCGCCACTACATTGCATTAAAATGCAATAATGGGAGATCTAAAGATTGTATCTGCACCAAAGTAGTATCATTAAAAGTTCAGTGAGCAAAAAATAAACCCTCATTCAACTCGAGAAATGAAGAAGCTACGGGTATCAGAAAATGGCGCAATTTTTTTTTAACAAAGTTTGGAATGTTTTTTACCACTAAGTAAAAAATAACCTAGACATATTTGCTGTCTATGAACTCATAATTACCTGGAAAATCATAATGGCAGGTCAGTTTTAGCATTTAGTGAATCTAGTAAAATATCAAAACAAAAAACAAGTGTGCGATTGCACTTTTTTTTGGAATTTCACCCCACTTGGAATTTTTTTCCTGTTTTTGAGTACATGACATGGTAAAACCAATGGTGTCATTCAAAAATATAACTCTTTATGCAAAAAACAAGCCCTCACATGGGCATTTTGACCAAAAAAAAAAAGTTATGGCTCTGGGAAAAAGGGGAGCAAAAAATGAAAATGCAAAGCCAAAAATACCTCTGTCATTAAGGGGTTAAAATAAGTGATTTAAAATGGTTGTGCACTACTTGGCCAAGTTTTTTTTCATTCCCCATGTTTGTCCCTATTAAAATAAAAAAGATTTTACTCACCTCCCGTGCCAGCACGATTCAAGCTTTATCGGAATTCATGTTTCTGGGGCTCACTGGACGTAGTGAACGCTGCGCCCAATCTGCGCTGGCATCACTGTTCCCACCTCAAGAGGAAGTGAGAGCTGCAACTGGCTGCTCACCTACTTTTATTTACTTATACATCTGGAGGCGGGGACAGTGACATCAGTGCTGATTGGGTGGAAGTCTCACATGTCATGCCAACCTCAGAGGAACCCAAGAACGCGAGTGCTGACACCACTAAAATGGCAATAACCTCGGAGGTGAGAATAAGGTTTTTTATTTTAATGGAAATGAGCAGCGGTTGTTCAACTAGTGAACAAATCCATTAAGACGCAATATGTGCACAGCACTGTCGTTCCATTCTTGTGCATTACCTTCATTTTACAGAGTGCTTTTCGAATACTTTTGTCAAGCAAATTCTAAGCTTAATCCATCTGAAAAAGATGCTGTGTGCACATAACCTTTGGGTTATCAACTTACTAAAAAATTCACAGCTAACTCATTCTTTAGTCTGCTATCTGCACAGAAACATTGAGGTTGTAGAGGTAAAATTGCTAAGAATTTTTTATGAAACCCAACTGCAAAAAAATTATTTTAGTCAAAAATAATAATTTAAGTAAAAATATATTTGCTAAGTAGAATAGAACGAGGGATAACTGAGTAACAGATAGAAGACTAATATTTTGTTCTTACTAGTAATCCAAAGCAGTTCAACACCAAGCAACAGAACTAAGCACAAGAAAGTAACCGCACCATCTTTATACACCATACAAATTCTGTTCTGAGCTTTTGTATACCATAATGGCTGACTTTCTTCCATTCAAATCCCTCCACTTTCTAATTGCCAACTATCTCTGGAATAAGTGTATAAATAACATGCTATTTTGTGCAATTCACTGTTATTTTTTTGGAAATGATTTTCTTTGCTGGTTCAATTTGACATTTCATTATAGAGAAGTATTATAACTTTGCGTGACCTCTAAAAAGTTGTGTCGTAAAGCATCATCAAAAAGCTTTTTTCCCTCCACACTTTTGTGTTGCCGTTGACTGAAATAGCATTTTCTCAGAAGACATTGTGCTCTTTAGTGTTTTTGTTATGTTTTTTTTTCAGAAGCCTTACTTCAAAAAAGCTGTTTCCCAGTTTTTGAGGGTAAAATATCCACATTATTTTATAAATGATACTTCCTGCTTTTAATAAAATATTTTTCGAGTTAATTTCTAAATGATTTTTTTTCTTTAATAGCAACCATATAATATAATTTATCACCAATAATGAAAGTACAAACTATTCAAGTAGACAAAGATTAACCTGGAAATATGAAAGCTTTATTTGAAAATAGTCCCAGAACCTAAGCTAAATGAGGTCACCATTTTCTCTTTCACTTTCTCTCCAAAAATTGTCCTATTTTTGCATAGTTGTAATTTTTGTATACTAGTATTATATTTGGTGGTGTTATTTTGTCACTATACGGGGCTATTATTTAGTTACTGTACAGTAGTATTATTTAGTCATTGTATGGTACTGTTAGTTAGTCATTGTATGGTGGTGTTATTTAGTCACTGTATGGTACTGTTATATAGTCATTGCATGGTGGTGTTATTTAGTCACTATACAGTAATGCTTTTTAGTCACTGTGGGGTGGTGTTGTATAGTCACTGTATGGTGGTGTTATATAGTCATTGTATGGGGGTGTTATATAGTCATTGTATGGTGGTGTTATATAGTCATTGTATGGGGGTGTTATATAGTCATTGTATGGTGATGTTATATAGTTACTGTTGGGGGTGTATTAGTATGTATAGGATGTTACTAGTTATTGATGGTGTATTCAAGTCACTGTTATGTTATTCAGTCCTGTTAGTTATTTGTCACTGTATGATGTTATTTAGTCACTGTTTAGTGTTGTTATTTTGTCACTATATGATGGTGTTATGTAGTCACTGTAGGGTAACATAGTAACATAGTAACATAGTTATTAAGGTTGAAGGAAGACTTTAAGTCCATCTAGTTCAACCCATATCCTATCCTAACCTGCCCTAACATGTTGATCCAGAGGAAGGCAAAAAAAAACCCAAGTGGCAAACAGTAAGCTTCACATTGGGGAAAAAATTCCTTCCCGACTTCACATACGGCAATCAGACTAGCTCCCTGGATCAACGCTGTATCTAGGAAACTAGTGGATATAGCCTGTAATATTATACTTTTCAAGAAAGGCATCCAGTCCCTTCTTAAATATTAGTAAGGAATCACTCATTACAACATTAGACGGCAGAGAGTTCCATAGTCTCACTGCTCTTACAGTAAGGAATCTGCGTCTGTGATTATGGCTAAACCTTCTTTCCTCCAGACGTAGAGGATGCCCCCTTGTCCCCGTCACAGGTCTAAGAGTAAAAAGATCATTAGAAAGGTCTTTGTACTGTCCCCTCATATATTTATACATTGTAATAAGATCACTCCTAAGCCTTCGTTTTTCCAAACTAAATAACCCCAAGTGTAATAACCTGTCTTGGTATTGCAGACCCCCCAGTTCTCTAATAACCTTGGTCGCTCTTCTCTGCACCAGCTCCAGTTCAGCTATGTCTTTCTTATACACCGGAGACCAGAACTGCACACAGTATTCTAAGTGTGGTCACACCAGTGACTTGTATAGAGGTAAAATTATGTTCTCCTCATGAGCATCTATGCCTCTTTTAATGCATCCCATTATTTTATTTGCCTTGGCAGCAGCTGCCTGACATTGGCCACTAAATGTGAGTTTGTCGTCCACCCATACACCCAGGTCTTTTTCAGCGACAGTTTTGCCCAGTGTTTTACAATTAAGCACATAATTATACATCTTATTTGTTCTACCCAAGTGCATGACCTAACATTTATCCCCATTAAAGCTCATTTGCCATTTATCAGCCCAAGCTTCTAGTTTACATAAATCCTCCTGTAATATAAAATTATCCTCCTCTGTATTTATTACCCTGCAGAGTTTAGTGTCATCTGCAAATATTTAAATACTACTCTGTATGCCCCCTACAAGGTCATTAATAAATATGTTAAAGAGAAGCGGCCCCAATACTGACCCCTGTGGTACCCCACTGCTAACCGTGACCCAGTCCGAGTGTGCTCCATTAATAACCACCCTTTGTTTTCTATCCATGAGCCAGTTCTTAACCCACTTGCACATATTTTCCCCTATCCCTATTGTTCTCATTTTATGTAACAACCTTTTGTGTGGCACTGTATCAAAATCTTTGAGAAGTCCATGAACACCACGTCCACTGCATTCCCTTGGTCCAGTCCTGAACTTACCCCTTCATAAAAGCTTATCAGATTAGTCTGACAAGAACGGTCCCTCGTAAACCCATGCTGATACTGTGTCATGAGGTTATTCAGCCTCAGATACTCCAATATAGTATCCCTTAAAAAACCCTCCAGGATTTTACCCACAGTAGATGTTAAGCTCACTGCCCCCTTTTTGAATATTGGCACCACATTTGCTATACATCAGTCCTGTGGTACAGACTCCGTTATTATGGAATCTTTAAAGATTAAAAATAATGGTCTATCTATGACTGTACTTAATTCCTGCAATACTCGGGGGTGTATCCCATCCGGGCCCGGGGATTTGTCAATTTTAGTGATTTTTAGACGCCGCCGTACTTCCTGCTGGGTTAAGCAGGTGACATTTAATGGAGAAATTTTTTTTATCACTGATCATGTTATCTGTCATGGGATTTTCTTGTGTAAATACAGTTGAAAAAAAGTCATTTAGCATATTGGCTTTTTCCTCATCCACCATTTCACCCAGACTATTTTTAAGGGGACCAACACTATCATTTTTTAGTTTCTTGCTATTTATGTAGTTAAAGAATATTTTGGGATTATTTTTACTTTCTCTGGCAATGAGTCTCTCTGCCTCAATCTTTGCTGTCTTGATTTGCTTTTTACAGAATTTATTCAGTCTTCTGTATTTATTTAATGCCTCATCAGTACCTACTTGCTTTAATTCCCTAAACGCTTTATTTTTGTCCCTTATTGCGCCCCTTACATCTCTATTTAGCCATAGTGGTTTCCTCCTAATTCTAGCATGTTTATTCCCATAGGGTATATACTGTGCACAGGTCCTATTCAGGATACTAATAAACGACTCCCATTTGGAGTGGTGTTGTTTAGTCACTGTATGCTGCTATTGTCTAGTAATTGTGGGATGATATCATTCAGTCATTTTATGTTGGTTTTATTTAGTCACCATATTGTGGTGTTATGCAGTCACTGTATGGTAATGTTATTTATCTACTGCATGGCTGTGTTATTTATCCGCTGAATGGTTGTTCTATATGGTCATTGTATGGTGGTGTGATATAGTCACTGTATGGCGTTAATTAGTCAATGTATGGTGGCGTTATGCAGTCACTGTATTGTGGTGTTATTTAGCAATGATATGGTGATATTTTGTTACATTATTGAGGTGTGATCCAATCGTAGTACGATTGTGTTATTTAGTCAATGTACAGTAGATTTTTTTGTTCTTGTTTTGCTCTTATTTGGAATAGGGCTAGTCTGTGTTTAATAGATATGAGCAAATGTATTCCTGTGGAATTGAATTCATTCAAAATTTTTCAAAAACTTTTATTCCCTGCACAAATTCAGGATAAAACCACCAGGTGCGGACACTATTTTGCAAAACTGTAGAGAGATGACAAATTGCTTAAAAATAATAATAATAAATAATCTTTATTTTTATATAACACTAACATATTCTGCAGCGCTTTACAGTTTTACTGACATTATCATCACTGTCCCCGATGGGGCTCACAATCTAAGTTCCCTATCAGTATGTCCTTGGAGTGTGGGAGGAAACCGGAGAACCCGGAAGAAACCCACGCAAACACGTGGAGAACATTGAACATAGAAACTCCTTGCAGATGTTATCCTTGGTGGGATTTGAACCCAGGACCCCAGAGCTGCAGTGCTAACCACCGAGCCACCATGCTGCCCATCTATCCAATCACCTGTCCTGCCATCCCCTTAGCACATGGTCTGGTCCTTTATGTTGCTTCTTTCTCTCTCTCTATGTTGAAAGTATTCTCCTTAATTTCTTCACTCCAGGCAAGATCTCCTGGCTCAAATAATTCTTGGATGTTTCAGAGGAAAGAAGAGATGCTAGGGATGATATTCCAAACAGTGGGTCATGTGAGTGGTGAGGTGAGCATTAATTCTCTAATTTTTACATACTACATTTAATATTCTCCGAGATTCGGAGAGACCCAAGACCAAAGTAAAGGTCATTTAGTTCAGAGAGAATAACTTTATTGTAAGTTGAATTTCCCTGTAAAATCCATGTAAATTTGGTGAATTTGAGTTTTGGCATCATCTATAGTGATTATAGATTCTAGGTAATGGTCCAACATAATTTGTGTTTTCCAATGCAAGACCTTAGGCTTGGTGAGACCATTCCATACCACTGATCCAAACCTGGCTGTTGACACTGATTTTTACAGCATCACAATTAGTCAAAGATTAGCAATACAGATGCAGCAAGCCATTAGTCATGGTAACACTTATTTGTCATAATTGGTAAGAATACATTGGACTTTAATGGGGGTGTATTTACAGTCATGGCCAAAAGTTTTTAGAATGACACAAATATTATATTTTCACATGATCTGCTGCCCTCTGGTTTTTATGTGTGTTTGACAGATGTTTTTATCACAGACAGAAATATAATAATTGCAAACATATGAGTAACAAAAGTTCATATTGACAGTTAGAATGAGTTAATGCAGCAAGTCAATATTTGCAGTGATGACCCTTCTTCTTCAGGACCTCTGCAATTCTCCCTGGCATGCTCTCAATCAACTTCTGGACCAAATCCTGACTGATAGCAGTCCATTCTTGCACAATCAATGCTTTCATTTTGTCAGAATTTTTAGGTTTTTGTTTGTCCACCCGTCTCTTGATGATTGACCACAAGTTCTCAATGAGATTAAGATCTGGGGAGTTTCCAGGCCATGGACCCAAAATCTCTATGTTTTGTTCCCTGAGCCATTTAGTTATCACCTTTGCTTTATGGCAAGGTGCTCCATCATGCTGGAAAAGGCATTGTTGATCGCCAAACTGCTCTTGGAGGGTTGGAAGAAGTTGCTCTTGGAGGACATTCTGGTACCATTCTTTATTCATGGCTGTGTTTTTAGGCAAGACTGTGAGAGAGCCGATTCCCTTGGCTGAGAAGCAACCCCACACATGAATGGTTTCAGGATGCTTAACAGTTGGCATGAGACAAGACTGGTGGTAGCGCTCACCTTGTCTTCTCCGAATGAGGCGTTTTCCTGATGAAAAGGGGATTCATCAGAGAAAATAACTTTACCCCAGTCCTCAGCAGTCCACTGCCTGTTCCTTTTGCAGAATATCAGTCTGTCCATGATGTTTTTTCTGGAGAGAAGTGGCTTCTTTGCTGCCCTCCTTGAGACCAGGCCTTGCTCCAAGAGTCTCCGCCTCACAGTGCGTGCAGATGCACTCACACATGCCTGCTGCCATTCCTGAGCAAGCTCTGCACTGCTGGTAGCCCGATCCCACAGCTAAAACACTTTTAAGAGACGGTCCTGGAGCTTGCTGGTCTTTCTTGGGAGCCCTGGAACCTTTTTGACAACAATGGAACCTCTCTCCTTGAAGTTCTTGATGATGCGATAGATTGTTGACTGAGGTGCAATCTTTCTAGCTGCGATACTCTTCCCTGTTAGGCCATTTTTGTGCATTGCAATGATGACTGCACGTGTTTCTTTAGAGATAACCATGGTTAACAGAAGAGAAACAATGATGCCAAGCACCAGCCTCCTTTTAAAGTGTCCAGTGGTGTCATTCTTACTTAATCATGACAGATTGATCTCCAGCCATGTCCTCCTCAACAACCACACCTGTGTAAATGGAGCAATCACTGAAAAGAGGTTAGCTGGTCATTTTAAGGCAGGGCTGCAATGATGTTGAAATGTGTTCTGGGGATAAAGTTCATTTTCTAGCCAAATATTGACTTTGCTAGTAATTGCTGTTAAGCTGATCACTCTTATAACATTCTGGAGTATATGCAAATTGCCATTAGAAAAAGTGAAGCAGTAGACTATGTAAAAATTAATATTTGCGTCATTCTCAAAACTTTTGGCCATGACTGTAGTTTTTGTGCTCTGGCAATATGAGCCGTAAATACAGCTGTGAGCAGGAGCATATACTCAATCACTATTCAAACTCTTCTATGGTGAGAAGGAATGTACTTATCTTAGTGGTGAAGTGCCAAGGTGTCAAATATTTATTTTCCATTTTTGTTAATTGCTAATAAATGAGCAAAAATTATTTTACATATTATTGTTTATCTTTAGTAAAAAAAATTTGCAGACTATCAATTTGGATGCTAGTCCTAGATTAGATTTTTCTCTCGAGGTTACGTTCAATACTATTTTCCACTAATGTGCTTTTTTAACCTATAGGCTTTTTTCAATTTTTTATTTTTTCTTCCCTCTCTGGAAATGAAGATGCTTTCCTTACTCTCCATCTTACTCCAAATCTAATCTGCTTTCTACAACCCCTTCCTTTTTTTGTGTCCATACATAGCACAGACAGAACATCTAGCAGCAGGGATTGAATGCATTTTTCACACAATTTGCAGCACAGCCATACAAGGCTAGTTTCACACTAGCGTTCGGCAGGGCTGCGCACTTCCTCCATTAAACCCGCCTACTGACGCACCTCTTCCGTTCAGCTCCGCCTACGTCTGCATGCGCCCTGTGTACCTATCTTTAACATTGGGTATGCAGGCCATGCGGATGTATGCGGAAGCGTCCGCATGCGTCGTTTTGACGCTGCGCCGAACTTCTTTGAATGCAACAAGTTGCATTTTGTTGGGGTCAGCGCAGCATCAAAATGACGCATGCGGAGGCATCTGCAGCCCTGCCATACGCTAGTGTGAAACTAACCTAAGTGAAAGGTTTTCAGGTTTTCACAAACTCTGTAGCAGCACAATTGTACGATAATTTTCATTTTGGAAGCAAAGGGACAATAAATAAATGTAATAATGTCCCTAGCAACCCGTCGACTATCTAATATGTAGGGGGCTCTAGTATTTCCTGCAGGATGGCTTATGTCATGGAAAGCAATCATTGTACAGTTGGATTTTAACACAACTCATCCCTTTGCTTTCAAACTAGATAAAAGGTGCCAGCTGGGATCAGTGGCAGGATACTCCCCTTTTTGCATACAGAGTACATACATATTTGTACGTACACTGTATGTGTATAATAGGTATCTATTTTGTATAGCCAGACAAAATCACTCAAAATGGGCATAAGACATAAAAATGAGAGTATACATGCTAAATGGAACTATTTGTAAAGCATCTTAAAAAGGCAATGCAAGAGATACATATTGCATATTCTACAAAGAAATGGGTTAAAAAGGAGGGAAAGAAAACAGCTATACAGAAATAAAGAGTAAAATCGATATCAAGGCACTAAACAAGGATGAAATAGAAACAGAGGAGTGTTGTGGGCATGCTTTGTGACTGTGCATGAAGGGGTAATCAAAATCTGTTTAATCATCTACTATCAAATGTATGAATATGTGTTATTTGCTTCTAGATTTAATTTATAAGTGTTTTCATTCACTGTTATCCAGCCTGTAATGATGACAAAATCATGGATGGGAAGTAATTTTAACAAATTAGGAAGTGTCAGTCTATAGTGAGATCTCAGTCACCAGTGTAAGAAACACATTACATAATTCAGTGTAACTTTTAATAAACTTGTATTAAAATAACTATCACCATTATTACTGATGATGCCAGTAATTTATGCAGTTAATTGGAATAATTTATCAATTTCTCAGTCATCATTGTTCAATATGGAATGATTAATATCAATATATCAGGTTATAACACAGTTCACACCAGAATTCAAAAGGTACACATAGGTCATAATAATAAAACTATAAGGACAGCCAAAGCCTAAATAGAGAAATACAGTTTCTATGGACCCCCAATACTCGTCATTCTGCAGGGTTCAACATTAGCATCCGCTAGGAAATTCAGACACTCTCCAGGGGAAAAAGCAGGGCTGTAGAACAAGATGATATTGCAGTATCCAGCTCTGATAACTGTCTTCTGATTGATTGGTGCCTCTTTGTACTGATGGACTCATTTCAGAGATTTTTTATCTGGTCCCTCTGAGATGTTGCTACTGAAAGCTGAGAATATTTTGTTCTGATTTTATTTTTGCTTGTATATATTGTATTCAATCAGGGCATATTGTTGTATTTCACCTTCTCAGAAGAGACTATAAGACCCACCGGACCATAAGACGCACCCCAATTTTCAGAAAGAAAATGGGGAAAAAAATTAATGCGTCAAATGGGGGTCAACTTACAGTCCTGAATTCATCTTTGCCAGGGGGGATTGGTAGCGCTGATGGCAGCAGGAGTCGGGCGATTCTTCCGGTGGTCTGACGCTGCAGGGTGATGATCTCGCTCCCATCCCAGCCTGGTGCGGCAGTTTCAGCGGTGGGGGGGCTCCGGCGACATGGTGCAGCAGTTTTGGCGGTGCTGTGGTGGGCTCTGACGACATGGTGCAGCAGTTTTGGTGGTGCACAGTGCTGCCGGGGGCTCTGGCGACATGGTGCGGCAGTTTCGGCGGTGCTGTGGGGGCTCTGACGACATGGTGCAGCAGTTTTGGTTGTGCACAGTGCTGCCGGGGGCTCTGGCAACATGGTGCGGCAGTTTCGGGGGTGCACGGTGCTGCGGGTGCTCTGGTCACATTATGTGAATGCCCGAAGCCCCCGTATTTCTGTTGCCTTGCCTTGATGCTGTGGCCTCTGGGAAAATGACCCTTTTGAAAAAAACTAAGATATATTGTTCTGGAATATGAGAACAAAAAAAAATGTTTATTAAACATCCTCTCTGCTATATTTTCAGAAGAAAATGAAATGTCAGATAAGATACTCATAAATGAACTAAACTCGACATGAAATGTCACCTGCCTAACCCAGGAAGATGTGCAGAGCTCGATTAAGCATAGCAAAATACTGTAGACATTGAGACTAAGTGGCATACTCCTCATATTGTGCGGGAATTAAATGCCTTGATTGATAAATTCCATACATATTAGAAATAAGAGTTTATGTTGACAGAGATGATACTACCGAGCTGGCGCATGGCAAATGTGGAAAGAATATTTAAACAGGTCTCAAAGACTGAGTCGGCAAGCTATAGGTCAGGGTAAAATGTTTAACATTTTTTTTCTATGAAATGCTCTCCTGGAATATCTCAGTGGAAAAAATCATAAAAAAACATTAGCATGGTTATTTCAGTGATTGGAGCAGTCATATTGATTTGATAGAGCTTTCTGTGTTGTAAAAGTCTCTTGAAATTGCCTGGAATGTATCATATCACCTCTTCATGATCAGTAGTGTTGGATGAGTGGCATGCATTTCTTTATGTGGCTTTCAATAAGTCCTACTTCAGAACCTGCTGGATTAACAGTTGTGGTGTAGAGAACGTTGCCAGTCATCATGAATTTGATGAGCGGCAGTTGCCATTTACCTACCGTACAGGGCTCTATACATACATTTATCTTGCCCTTTACTACTATGGCACCATTGCTTTTTAGCGTTTTACTAAAAAGGAATATTTCTGGGCCAATAGGGTAACCCAATTTGACTGTTTTTGATTATGTATTTGCCACAGTGTAAACTGTTTAAACTGCTAGGGGTATTCATGATTTTAATATATTCATGTCCACAGATTCCATTATGCACTAAAGTCTATGAAAGACATTGAAAATTACCATGCACAAGAATTAATTGGAAGTCCTAAAGATTGCGCGTCCACTCCGATGCATGTTTAGGTTCTGCCATCATCAGGGAGCAATGGTAAAATGATGGTGCTAGGGTTAAAAAAGAACGCAATGAAAATGATTGGCGCCGAAAAACTCGGGTGGCTCATAAAGAACCGGATATGACACAGTGGGTCAGAGGTGACGCTTCTTTCACTGTGGCAACCTGTAACACCTGTGCCTGCACACGGCCTCCACAGAGGTCCCCATCCCCACGCTGTGGTGCCCGCACCATCGCTGGGCCCCCGTCGGGTTCCCCGCTTTCAGTCTGCTTCCTGCCGCCCCGTCTCGGCTCTCTCCCATGCTTCTGCTTCCTGACACACGGCCAGCACATCCCCGGATATGAGGCTTAAGATGCGCGGGCGCTATCGGCAGCACTCATTTTTCAAAAATGTGGTTAACCAATTGTATTCTTGTGTGTGGTATTTCTGACCCCTCTGCCATAGAGAGGGCACCAGGGCAGCAAGTTTTTCCTGTTGCTACTTTCCGGTTCCGTGTTCTGACGTGCCT
>JARQOD010000001.1:63602590-63704544 GCA_033576555.1 Oophaga sylvatica | reverse complement strand
AACTCGACATGAAATGTCACCTGCCTAACCCAGGAAGATGTGCAGAGCTCGATTAAGCATAGCAAAATACTGTAGACATTGAGACTAAGTGGCATACTCCTCATATTGTGCGGGAATTAAATGCCTTGATTGATAAATTCCATACATATTAGAAATAAGAGTTTATGTTGACAGAGATGATACTACCGAGCTGGCGCATGGCAAATGTGGAAAGAATATTTAAACAGGTCTCAAAGACTGAGTCGGCAAGCTATAGGTCAGGGTAAAATGTTTAACATTTTTTTTCTATGAAATGCTCTCCTGGAATATCTCAGTGGAAAAAATCATAAAAAAACATTAGCATGGTTATTTCAGTGATTGGAGCAGTCATATTGATTTGATAGAGCTTTCTGTGTTGTAAAAGTCTCTTGAAATTGCCTGGAATGTATCATATCACCTCTTCATGAATCAGTAGTGTTGGATGAGTGGCATGCATTTCTTTATGTGGCTTTCAATAAGTCCTACTTCAGAACCTGCTGGATTAACAGTTGTGGTGTAGAGAACGTTGCCAGTCATCATGAATTTGATGAGCGGCAGTTGCCATTTACCTACCGTACAGGGCTCTATACATACATTTATCTTGCCCTTTACTACTATGGCACCATTGCTTTTTAGCGTTTTACTAAAAAGGAATATTTCTGGGCCAATAGGGTAACCCAATTTGACTGTTTTTGATTATGTATTTGCCACAGTGTAAACTGTTTAAACTGCTGGGGTATTCATGATTTTAATATATTCATGTCCACAGATTCCATTATGCACTAAAGTCTATGAAAGACATTGAAAATTACCATGCACAAGAATTAATTGGAAGTCCTAAAGATTGCGCGTCCACTCCGATGCATGTTTAGGTTCTGCCATCATCAGGGAGCAATGGTAAAATGATGGTGCTAGGGTTAAAAAAGAACGCAATGAAAATGATTGGCGCCGAAAAACTCGGGTGGCTCATAAAGAACCGGATATGACACAGTGGGTCAGAGGTGACGCTTGTTTCACTGTGGCAACCTGTAACACCTGTGCCTGCACCGGCCTCCACAGAGGTCCCCATCCCCACGCTGTGGTGCCCGCACCATCGCTGGGCCCCGTCGGGTTCCCCGCTTTCAGTCTGCTTCCTGCCGCCCCGTCTCGGCTCTCTCCCATGCTTCTGCTTCCTGACACACGGCCAGCACATCCCCGGATATGAGGCTTAAGATGCGCGGGCGCTATCGGCAGCACTCATTTTTCAAAAATGTGGTTAACCAATTGTATTCTTGTGTGTGGTATTTCTGACCCTCTGCCATAGAGAGGGCACCAGGGCAGCAAGTTTTTCCTGTTGCTACTTTCCGGTTCCGTGTTCTGACGTGCCTGTGATCTACTGTGCTAATCCAGTCTCCTGCCAGTACCCAGCTAATACTGTTTGTCTTCTCAGACTATCTGCGGCTTACTACACTATACCCGGGATGACACCAGTGCTGCCTGTGCAAGTTCTATTCAGCTCAGCCATCCGTCACTTCGTTACCTACTACAATGTCAGTACTGTTTGTGCCAGCTCCGTCCCTTTCTCCCGCGTCCAACTAGTCAAGTTCAATGCAACCTGTTATCCCTGCTTGTTCACCTGTTCTGCTGGGCCAGCCTTCACGTATCCAGGGTCTAACTGGAGGTAGTACCTGCATTCCTTGGGCATTCCAATCTGACCCTGTTAGTGAAGATTTACTACAGGTGTCTAAGACTCGCATAGTCACGCTGCCTTCGGAGCCCCCGGTCCGTGGTCCCGTGGTTCCGCAAAAATAGCAATAAACAAATGTGCATTGCAACACCTATGCCTCCGCTGCCATTCGTTACACAACCACTTTGCCCGTCATCATAGGTTCAGCAACATAATGGCTGTGAACTATGATCGCGAAGATTTCTGGAATGACTTGCTGTGGCAAAGATCTAGGGTTACCAGTGCTTTTGTATTCACCTCACCATAAAATATTAGGGTTACATTATCTTCATGAGTATATTTATTGCATGTACAGCTCTGGCAAAAATTAAGACACCACTTTCAAATGTTCAGTTTGTTTGATTTTTCTCTTTATAGGTATATTTTTGAGTAAAATGTAAATTGCTCTTTTATTCTTAAAACTAATGACAACATGTCACCGAATTTCCAAGCAATATATTTTGTATATTTTTCTAACAAAGAAAAATGGTCAAAATTTTTTAAAAAACCCAGTGCCTTCAGACCTCAAATAATGAAAAGAAAACAAGTTCATAATCATTTAGAAACAACAATACTAATGTTTTAAATCAGGAAGATTTCTGAAATCAATATTTTGTGGAATATCCATGACTTTTAAAATTAGCTTTCATGCGTCTTGGCATGCTTGCCACCAGTCTTTTACACTGCTTCTGGCGCAAATATTTAAGAAGTTCTTCTTTGTTTGATGGCTTGTGACTAGAGATGAGCGACTTTCCCTTTTTTCTGGTCGAGTCGGGTTTCACAGAACCCGACTTTCGCAAAAGTCGGGTCGAATGAAATCGGCAGACTATCGTGAAAAATCGGCGGGTAAATTGAAACACGAAACCCAATGCAAGTCAATGGGGAAGCAAAGTCGGTAGACAGTGAAGGACAGAAAACACACCTACAGTGCCCATTTCAATGGCAACAACATCAATCATTATTACTTAAGCTTGACAACCTTAATTGACTTTATAATAATGTTTACGCATAGAAAAATGGGGGTTATTTGGATCAACTTGTGGGGGGGTTGGGATGGCTCCCGGTTTTCATGGGCCCTGGCCCATAGAGTGTCAGTGGGCCCCTTTAACACATACCCCAATTAATGATGCTCCGTTATGGCACAGAAATCTCGGTATAGTACAATGAAAAATACTGCACTTCTTACATGACTGATATCTATGTTAAAATCTACAATAGCTAGAAAAAAGGACACTATATTCCTCCATAAAGTATTATGGCCACCACAAAGTGTGCCATACATAAGAATGAGCCCCATATAATGCTCCATACAGAATAGGGCCCATATGATCCTCCATACCCTACATGATGGGCCATAAATAATGAACCTCATATGATGCTCCAGTATATGATGGTCCACATGGATGATGCTGCAGTGTATGATGGGCCAAAATCAAGTTCCATATATAATGGGCCCCATTATTAATGTTCCAGCGTGTAATGTGCCACGTAAATGCTGCTCCAGTGTCTGATGTCCCCCATTTTGAATGCATCAGTATATGATGGGCCCTTTGCCTGCTGCTCCTGTCTCTGATCTCCCCCATTTACAATGCTACTGTATATGATGGGCCCTATGGCTGCTGCTCCAGTGTGTTATGGGCCAAAATCATGGTCCATATTATTAATGATCCAGTGTATAATGGGCCCCATAAATGCTGCTCCAGTCTCTGATCTGCCCCATGGCTGCTGCTCCAGTCTCTGATTGGCCCCTTGGCTGCTGCTCCAGTCTCTGATCGGCCCCATGCCTGCTGCTCCAGTTTCTGATCGGCCCCATGGCTGCTGCTCCAGTCTCTGATCGGCCCCATGGCTGCTGCTCCACTCTCTGATAGGCCCATGCCTGCTGCACCATTCTCTGATCGGCCCCATGGCTGCTGCTCCAGTTTCTGATCGGCCCCATGCCTGCTGCTCCAGTCTCTGATCTGCCCCATTGACAAAAATACTGTATATGATGGGCCCCATGCCTGCTGCTCCAGTCTCTGATCGGCCCCATGCCTGCTGCTCTAGTCTCTGATCTGCCCCATGGCTGCTGCTCCAGTCTCTGATCGGCCCCATGCCTGCTGCTCCACTCTCTGATAGGCCCCATGCCTGCTGTTCCAGTCTATGATTGGCCCTATGCCTGCTGCTCCAGTCTCTGATAGGCCCCATGCCTGCTGCTCCAGTCTCTGATCGGCCCCATGCCTGCTGCTCCACTCTCTGATAGGCCCCATGCCTGATGCTCCAGTCTCTGATTGGCCACATGCCTGCTGCTCCAGTCTCTGATCTGCCCCATGTCTGCAGCTCCAGTCTCTGATCTGGCCCATTGACAATGCTACTGTATATGATGGGCCCTATGGCTGCTGCTCCAGTGTGTTATGGGCCAAAATCATGGTCCATATCAGTAATGATCCAGTGTATAATGGGCCCCATAAATGCTGCTCCAGTCTCTGATCTGCCCCATGGCTGCTGCTCCAGTCTTTGATTGGCCCCATGGCTGCTGCTCCAGTCTCTGATTGGCCCCATGCCTGCTGCTCCAGTCTCTGATCGGCCCCATGGCTGCTGCTCCAGTCTCTGATTGGCCCCATGGCTGCTGCTCCACTCTCTGATAGGCCCATACCTGCTGCACCATTCTCTGATCGGCCCCATGCCTGCTGCTCCAGTCTCTGATCGGCCCCATGCCTGCTGCTCCAGTCTCTGATCTGCCCCATGCCTGCAGCTCCACTCTTTGATAGGCCCCTTGCCTGCTGCTCCAGTCTCTGATCGGCCCCATGCCTGCTGCTCCAGTCTCTGATCAGCCCCATGCCTGCTGTTCCACTCTTTGATAGGCCCCTTGCCTGCTGCTCCAGTCTCTGATCGGCCCCATGCTTGCTGCTCCAGTCTCTGATCGGCCCCATGCCTGCTGCTCCAGTCTCTGATCTGCCCCATGCCTGCAGCTCCAGTGTCTGATCTGGCCCATTGACAATGCTACTGTATATGATGGGCCCTATAGCTGCTGCTCCAGTGTGTTATAGGCCAAAATCATGGTCCATATTATTAATGATCCAGTGTATAATGGGCCCCATAAATGCTGCTCCAGTCTCTGATCTGCCCCATGGCTGCTGCTCCAGTCTTTGATTGGCCCCATGGCTGCTGATCCAGTCTCTGATCGGCCCCATGTCTGCTGCTCCACTCTCTGATAGGCCCCATGCCTGCTGCTCCAGTCTCTGATCTGCCCCATGGCTGCTGCTCCAGTCTCTGATTGGCCCCATGGCTACTGCTCCACTCTCTGATAGGCCCCATGCCTGCTGCTCCAGTCTCTGATAGACCCCATGCCTGCTGCTCAAGTCTCTGATCTGCCCCAAGACTGCAGCTCCAATCTCTGATCTGCCCCATTGACAATGCTACTGTATATGATGGGCCCTATGGCTGCTGCTCCAGTGTGTTATGGGCCCAAAGAAAGCTCCATATATGATGGTCCACATTATTAATGATCCAGTGTGAAATGCTACCCATATATTTGTGAAAACATTTAAAAATATTTAATAACTCTCCTCGCTGTGCAGTGGTCTACTCTGCCTTTCTCATCTCCGCCATCTTACAGGTGTCTGCACTTGGACTGTTTAGGTAGAGGGAGTACGGACGTGAGGTAATTTCCCTCTGCAACCTGAATTTTACTGTCAGGAAAAGCAGAAGACGTCACAGCGGTGGAGCATGGTGAGGTAAGTATTGTAAGTGCAGTAGCCCTTAGCAAGCAGGGGTGGCCAACTAGTGGGCGACAGCACATGCACAGGGCCCCTCATAGTACGCCAGTGCGTCTGACGGCGAGAGGGCCCATCCCAGTGTCAGAGGAAAATGTTTGTACTATGAGGGTCCCTGTGCCAGTGCCGTTGCACACGAGTCGCCCCCCCCACCTGCTCAGTGAACTTGCACTTGCCCGTGTGCGCCAGGTGCTGACGCCGGACCACTTGGGGGCTATTTTTATGTTTTGTATTCCTGCCACGCTTGCAAGTATGTGGCACACCAGGATTTAGTTTGCCACGGTGACCTTTACTCCCTCCAGGGGGGAGTGATGTCATGCCTGAAATCAAGGAAGGATCCCTTTAACAGGTTACACAGCATATACCTTTCATACTCCGGACCAGAAGGGGAGATCCAAAACCTTATTTCAGGAGAGCTCTGTCACGCGGTCTTATGATATGTGTACGATGTCAGTAAACTATTCTTAAAAGACCAACACTCTATACAACATATAGATTAGCAATATCAGCATGTAAATATAGAATAGATTTACCTGACACGATATCCGTTGAACTCAGGATTAATCTTGAGGACTTGATACACTGTCACAGGAAAGAAGAGGACCGGGGGTCTAACCTGACCCTAAACTGGGGTCCTAACTAATCCCTCACCTTGGAGGTACTGATAATGGTTCAGAGGTCCAAGTCTCCAGCCTAACCCTGTCTCCTATCAGTCCCTGAACCCTGTAATCAATCCTGAGAAGGATTCTGATTACCACCAAAGGGATATGGGCTGATCTCTGCTAAATACACAGATTAGAAATATAAGACAGACTGGAGAAAACACAGACTTGCATACACACTCAAACACAGAAGGAACATAAATGATCTGGGATATTTAACTCTAAGCAAGGTGAGCTTAAAACAACTAAGGAGCTCTTTAACTTAAGTCTATACAGATACAATCCTATCTGTGGTCTGCATGAAGAATTTCACTGGCAACTCCCAAACAGACAACCAGAGATTTAAAGGAAACCAATCAACAAATAATTAATTGCAGCCGGGAGAAACTGCACCCAGTCCCAGAACTGAGCACAGACAGAATTAACTCCCTAACTGCCAAAAACAAAGAAACAGCAACTCAGCTGTGAGAAGTCAGAATGTGCAACCGCGACGATCTTCGTGGCGATGCACACATGACAGTACCCCCCCTTCTACGAGGGGCCTCCGGACCCTCAGGGCCAGGTTTGCCCGGGTGAGTTCTGTGGAAGGTCCGCACCAAACGATCTGCGTTAATGTCAGACGCAGGAACCCACGTCCTCTCCTCTGGACCATACCCCTTCCAATGCACCAAGTACTGAAGGGACCGGCGATTCAGACGTGAGTCAATGATCTTTGACACTTGAAACTCCAAGTTACCATTGACCACCACTGGAGGAGGAGGTAGAGGTGATGGTATGACTGGTGCCACGTACCTCTTAAGTAATGACTTGTGGAACACATTATGAATTTTAAACGTAGGAGGGAGGTCCAGACGAAATGCCACAGGATTAATTATGGAACTGATCCTGTACGGCCCGATGAATCTGGGGCCCAGCTTCCAGGAGGGAACTTTAAGTTTTATATTCCTGGTAGACAACCATACCAGATCGTTCACATCAAGATCTGGACCAGAAACTCTCCTCCTATCAGCCATACGTTTATAACGGTTGCCCATAGCACTCAGATTATTCAATACACCTCTCCACACTGAAGCAAGTGACGACGAGAAACGCTCCTCCTCAGGAACCCCAGAAGGGCCCCCCCCATTGAAAGTACAAAACTGGGGATGAAAAACCATATGCCCCAAAAAACGGGGATTTACCAGTGGACTCGCTCCGCCTGTTGTTAAGAGCAAACTCTGCCAGAGGCAAGAAAGAAGACCAGTCCTCCTGGTTCTCTGAGACAAAACACCGAAGATAAGTCTCTAGGCTTTGATTCAGACGCTCTGTCTGACCATTGGTCTGCGGATGAAAAGCCGAGGAAAATGACAATTGCATCCCCCGACGTAAACAAAATGCCCTCCAAAACTTGGACACAAACTGAGACCCCCTATCTGACACCACATCAGAAGGCAACCCATGAAGTCTCACAATCTCCCCAATGAACACCTGCGCCAGAGTTTTAGCATTAGGGAGGGCAGGAAGAGCAATGAAATGTGCCATCTTACTGAACCTGTCAACAACCACCAGTATGACAGTCTTCCCTGACGACTGAGGAAGATCCGTGATGAAGTCCATAGACAAATGAGTCCATGGACGCTCCGGAAGTTTCAAGGGTAAGAGGGTCCCAGACGGACGGTATGAGGGGTCTTAGAGCGAGCACAAACCCCACATGACGCGACAAAAGTTAAAACATCTTTATTAACGTTAGGCCACCAAAACCGGCGAGAAAGGAGATCTAAAGTAGCCTTACTCCCTGGATGTCCTGCTAAAGCAGAATTATGATGTGCCTCAATAACCTTTTGTCTCAACTGATTTGGGACAAACAGTCTCCCTGGAGGTCCTGCAGGGGCGTCCCCCTGAACCTCTAATACCTCCTCCTCAAGCTCAGAACATACAGCCGACACTACCACCCCCTCCTGAAGGATAGGAATCGGGTCATCCATTTTCCCGGCCCCTGGGAAACTGCGAGACAAGGCATCCGCCTTAACATTCTTAGATCCAGGGCGATAAGTGACAACAAAATTAAACCTGGTAAAAAACAACGACCATCGAGCTTGTCTGGAATTCAGACGCTTAGCAGATTCCAAATACAGCAGGTTCTTGTGATCAGTAATGACGGTGACCGGGTGGACTGCCCCCTCCAAAAAGTGACGCCATTCTTCAAAAGCCAACTTAATGGCCAAAAGTTCCCTATTGCCGATATCATAATTCCTTTCGGCGGACGACAATTTCTTAGAAAAGAAAGCGCACGGATGCCATTTACCAGGGGACGGACCCTGGGACAATATTGCACCCACCCCTACGTCAGACGCGTCCACCTCCACAACGAACGGCTGTGATGCATCTGGTTGGATGAGAACGGGTGCCGAAGCAAAACATTTTTTCAAAGAGGAAAAAGCTTGGCAAGCTTTGTCCGACCATTTAGAAAAATCCGTCCCTTTTCTTGTCATGTCAGTGAGAGGTTTGACAACAGATGAGAAATTACAAATAAATTTCCGGTAGTAGTTAGCAAACCCCAGAAAACGCTGCAGAGCCTTAAGATCCTCTGGCTGATCCCATTCAAGCACTGCTCTCACCTTTTCAGGGTCCATACGGAAACCGGAGGCTGACACCAAGAAACCCAAAAACTGAAGTTCCTGTACGGCGAATACACACTTTTCCAGTTTGGCGTATAGTTTATTGTCTCGCAAGATCTGCAACACCTGTCTCACATGCTCCTGGTGAGACACAAGATCTGGCGAGTAAATTAAAATGTCATCCAAATATACGACCACAAACAGCCCCACCAGATGACGAAAAATGTCATTAACAAAATGTTGGAATACTGCTGGTGCAGTAGTCAGACCAAAAGGCATGACAAGGTTCTCATAATGTCCCTCCGGCGTGTTAAACGCCGTTTTCCACTCATCCCCCTCTTTTATCCTGATCAGATTATACGCCCCCCTGAGATCCAATTTAGAGAACCATTTGGCGCCAACAATTTGATTGAAGAGATCAGGAATCAGAGGGAGTGGATACGGATCTCGAACAGTAATCCGATTAAGTTCGCGGAAATCCAAGCAAGGGCGTAGGCCTCCATCTTTTTTCTTCACAAAGAAGAACCCCGCGGCCACTGGGGAAGATGAAGGTCTAATATGCCCTTTGGCTAGACTTTCCGAAATATAATCTTTCATAGCCTGCCTCTCAGGACCAGAAAGGTTATATAACCTAGCTTTAGGTAACTTAGCATCAGGAAGTAAATTAATAGAGCAGTCATACACGCGATGAGGAGGCAACTCCTGACACCCCTCCTCAGAGAACACATCCCCAAAGTCCTCCAAAAAAGGAGGCAAAGTACTAGGCACGACCGCACTGATGACTGTGTTCATGCAGTTACTTTTGCAAAACTCACCCCATTGGCTTATCTCTCTGGACTGCCAATTAATCACAGGGTTATGTTTAACCAACCAAGGAAGTCCCAACACAATAGGAGTAGGTAGACCCTCCAACACATAACAAGATAATAGTTCCCTATGTATTGCCCCTACCCGAAGGTCAATGTTATGAACCTCATGAACAAAGCTACCTTGGCCGAGAGGCCTGGCGTCAATGGAGAATATAGGGATCGGTTTGACCAATACACTCAGATGCATACCTTGAGCCTGAGCAAACTGAGCGTCAACCAGATTAGCCCCGGACCCACTATCAAGAAGAACAGAAAATCTCTCCACTCTCGTACCAACCACCACCTCCACTGGTACAAGGAACTGAGAAGAACTAGCGGACGAAATACATACTCCCAGGTTGTCGTCCACCACACAACCTGGGATTAACAGTTTTCCGGTGACTTCTTGTTCAACAAGGCACGGGACGGACATCCCCCAACAAAATGTTCCTCTTTCCCGCAGAAGAAACACCTTCTAGTCCTGCGGCGTACCGCCAATCCCCTCCTACGAAATGATGTCCCTCCCAACTGCATAGGCTCCTCCGAACAGACAAGGGGAACCTCAGCATAAGGGACTTTAGTAGTAGGTGGAGTAACAACAGGGGGTGGAGTTACCTCGCACCTCTCCCGGAGCCGTCTATCAGTACGGATAGCCAGGGCCATAGCAGCCTCCAGTGATGGAGGAGAATCATACTGAGCCAAAACGTCCTTTAATTTGTCAGAAAGCCCATGACAAAACTGGCTCCTAAGAGCTGGGTCATTCCACTGAGTATCTGTGGCCCATCTACGGAACTCAGAAGCAAATTCCTCCGCCGGACGATCTCCCTGCTGTATCTTACGTAATTTTGTCTCAGCAAGAGAGACCCGATCTGGGTCATCATATACCAAACCCAGGCAGTAAAAAATCGATCTACTGACTGTAGAGCCGGGATCCCGGAGGAAGGGAAAATGCCCAGGATTGAGGGTCCCCTTGTAGGAGCGAGATAACAATTCCCACTCTCTGCTCTTCACTCCCTGATGATCGAGGCCGAAGCCGAAAATACAATTTACATGCTTCCCTGAAGGTAAAAAATTTGTCTCGCCCACCAGTGAACCTGTCCGGGAGAGCTACTTTAGGTTCAAATCTGGTTTGCTCCGAGGGAGACAAAACTTTGGACTTAATGTCCGTCAGCTCCATGGATAATCCCTGCAACTGCAGAGCCAGCTGGGCTACTGGATCCATGGCAACTGGGAATAATTTTATGGGCCAGTGAAAATGTCACGCGGTCTTATGATATGTGTACGATGTCAGTAAACTATTCTAAAAGAACAACACTCTATACAACATATAGATTAGCAATATCAGCATGTAAATATAGAATAGATTTACCTGACACGATATCCGTTGAACTCAGGATTAATCTTGAGGACTTGATACACTGTCACAGGAAAGAAGAGGACCGGGGGTCTAACCTGACCCTAAACTGGGGTCCTAACTAATCCCTCACCTTGGAGGTACTGATAATGGTTCAGAGGTCCAAGTCTCCAGCCTAACCCTGTCTCCTATCAGTCCCTGAACCCTGTAATCAATCCTGAGAAGGATTCTGATTACCACCAAAGGGATATGGGCTGATCTCTGCTAAATACACAGATTAGAAATATAAGACAGACTGGAGAAAACACAGACTTGCATACACACTCAAACACAGAAGGAACATAAATGATCTGGGATATTAAACTCTAAGCAAGGTGAGCTTAAAACAACTAAGGAGCTCTTTAACTTAAGTCTATACAGATACAATCCTATCTGTGGTCTGCATGAAGAATTTCACTGGCAACTCCCAAACAGACAACCAGAGATTTAAAGGAAACCAATCAACAAATAATTAATTGCAGCCGGGAGAAACTGCACCCAGTCCCAGAACTGAGCACAGACAGAATTAACTCCCTAACTGCCAAAAACAAAGAAACAGCAACTCAGCTGTGAGAAGTCAGAATGTGCAACCGCGACGATCTTCGTGGCGATGCACACATGACAAGCTCCTCCAGAACATTGTGGCTGATGGAGGAGTTAGTGAATGTGGCTGGAGGGACACAAGAGGAGAGACCTGTGGATACAAATTGGTGAAAAGAGGGGCTATAGAGAGCTCCCCCCAAGGTTGGAACGCCGAAACCGGACCCACGGAGTCCAAGGCTGAGTGGGTAAAGTAAAGTCCCAGCTGCAGAATCAGGTGAACAGTTCACAGCAGATTCGCTGGCCAAAGTAATACTCTACTGCACAGCAGCAGCACACGTGAGCCGGAGACTCCAGAACGGAGTGATTCCTGAAGCAGGTTACACCTGTCTGCTAAGAGAGTGAATTTATACCTACACAACAGAAAGACAGAGGAACTTGGATGGAGCTTCTAGCAGGCAGTGCCTTACAAAATAGACCTACAAAGGAGAGCTCACATCCCACCTCAAGTAAGGGGATTCAAAATAGCTTTCAGGCCGACCGACTCCAGCATCATCTGTAGTCAGTGCCCTGGACAATTTGTCAGCCAAAAATGTGAGTCAGGCTTTGGAAAGTGCATATGACTGTGTCTCCCCAAGTTCTTCCTGCCAAACACACTCCACTGTGCCTTATCTTTCAGCACCATTCTATACCATCTCTCTGCCCTGGGACAAGCTTGACTTGTGGAAAGCAATTTAAACTCTGCTGCATCACAGCATCAGTCTCCGTCCGAGGATCAGCACTGTAGTGCTGGTCAGGTCACCTCTGACCAGATACCACAGGTGGCGTCATGAATACCTTACTCCAAACACTATCATCCCCTGTACATATTTCCCTTTTATTCGCCCCTCAGGGACATGAACAGGGTCACTGCCGCTGTGACACATCCCCTGCTACACAACGGCCCTGTACCGAGTATCCCACTGCCCTGGCTGCCGATCCAAGTGAACTGCATTCGTGTTTGATACTATTGTATCCTCAGTGTGGACGTTTGTTTATGGATCTTTTCATTTGGCCTATAATAAAGGTCTTGGGATTGTTCGCAATTCTCTTGCTCTGTTGATTCTGTGATACCGGAGATGGACCCCATGACAACAGGCATGTTTCATTTTTATGAAGGTGAGATCAACAACATTTTACGTATATCAGGAGTCACACACACACACGCTTACAGTGTCCGTATGGATTACACAATAAGATAAAAAGCATAAAAAGTGTAATGTATGTGAAGCGTACAGCTTTTGACAGAAAATCCAAAACAAGAAAACTTGCCTATAATAGCTACTCTAAAGCATAATACATCAAAAACAGGAAAAAGGAAGCTATTTTAATCATAAAATATAAATTTATTTATAAATCAATTAAAAATTTCATACAAAAATTTATTTTAAAAAGGAGGAAACCAAGTGCAAAGGAAGCAAACACTGGAGGAAAAATGCTATACAAATTCACATAATGGCGAAGGAATATAATCAAAAGAAAAACAAATATCAAAGAAAATAAACAGGTATATATGTATATCTAGTGGCCATAAAGTGCAAAAAATAGTGCAAAGATTAAGGAGCTGGAGACCAACTTCCTGAAAAAATTTTTGAAATGTAAAGTTTAAATATGACTGAGTGCCCTCTTATCTATATAAAGAAATATGCTGCTAAGGAAGTGCAAAATATACAAAAAAAGAGAGCAAAACTAAACCATATTCAGCTCAACATATATCTGAAAAAAATATCGTTGCAAGTAAACACAAAAGTGTGGAGAGATACTAGGCAGATAATGAGAACATGATTACCTCCAGTTTTCTGTGGCACCCCGACGCGCGTTATGCACGCTCCCTAAGAAGAAGCATAACGCGAAACGCGCGTCGGGGTGCCACAGCACACTGGAGGTAATCATGTTCTCATTACCTGCCTAGTATCTCTCCACACTTTTGTGTTTACTTGCAACAATACTTTTTTTCAGATATATGTTGAGCTGAATATGGTTTAGTTTTGCTCTCTTTTTTTGTATATTTTGCACTTCCTTAGCAGCATATTTCTTTATATAGATAAGAGGGCACTCAGTCATATTTAAACTTTACATTTCAAAAATTTTTTCAGGAAGTTGGTCTCCAGCTCCTTAATCTTTGCACTATTTTTTGCACTTTATGGCCACTAGATATACATATATACCTGTTTATTTTCTTTGATATTTGTTTTTCTTTTGATTATATTCCTTCGCCATTATGTGAATTTGTATAGCATTTTTCCTCCAGTGTTTGCTTCCTTTGCACTTGGTTTCCTCCTTTTTAAAATAAATTTTTGTATGAAATTTTTAATTGATTTATAAATAAATTTATATTTTATGATTAAAATAGCTTCCTTTTTCCTGTTTTTGATGTATTATGCTTTAGAGTAGCTATTATAGGCAAGTTTTCTTGTTTTGGATTTTCTGTCAAAAGCTGTACGCTTCACATACATTACACTTTTTATGCTTTTTATCTTATTGTGTAATCCATACGGACACTGTAAGCGTGTGTGTGTGACTCCTGATATACGTAAAATGTTGTTGATCTCACCTTCATAAAAATGAAACATGCCTGTTGTCATGGGGTCCATCTCCGGTATCACAGAATCAACAGAGCAAGAGAATTGCGAACAATCCCAAGACCTTTATTATAGGCCAAATGAAAAGATCCATAAACAAACGTCCACACTGAGGATACAATAGTATCAAACACGAATGCAGTTCACTTGGATCGGCAGCCAGGGCAGTGGGATACTCGGTACAGGGCCGTTGTGTAGCAGGGGATGTGTCACAGCGGCAGTGACCCTGTTCATGTCCCTGAGGGGCGAATAAAAGGGAAATATGTACAGGGGATGATAGAGTTTGGAGTAAGGTATTCATGACGCCACCTGTGGTATCTGGTCAGAGGTGACCTGACCAGCAGCACATGTGAGCCGGAGACTCCAGAACGGAGTGATTCCTGAAGCAGGTTACACCTGTCTGCTAAGAGAGTGAATTTATACCTACACAACAGAAAGACAGAGGAACTTGGATGGAGCTTCTAGCAGGCAGTGCCTTACAAAATAGACCTACAAAGGAGAGCTCACATCCCACCTCAAGTAAGGGGATTCAAAATAGCTTTCAGGCCGACCGACTCCAGCATCATCTGTAGTCAGTGCCCTGGACAATTTGTCAGCCAAAAATGTTAGTCAGGTTTTGGAAAGTGCATATGACTGTGTCTCCCCAAGTTCTTCCTGCCAAACACACTCCACTGTGCCTTATCTTTCAGCACCATTCTATACCATCTCTCTGCCCTGGGACAAGCTTGACTTGTGGGAAGCAATTTAAACTCTGCTGCATCAGAGCATCAGTCTCCGTCCGAGGATCAGCACTGTAGCGCTGGTCAGGTCACCTCTGACCAGATACCACAGGTGGCGTCATGAATACCTTACTGCTGTACTGTGGCACCCCGACGCGCGTTTCGCGTTATGCTTCTTCTTAGGGAGCGTGCATAACGCGCGTCGGGGTGCCACAGCACACTGGAGGTAATCATGTTCTCATTATCTGCCTAGTATCTCTCCACACTTTTGTGTTTACTTGCAACGATACTTTTTTTCAGATATATGTTGAGCTGAATATGGTTTAGTTTTGCTCTCTTTTTTTGTATATTTTGCACTTCCTTAGCAGCATATTTCTTTATATAGATAAGAGGGCACTCAGTCATATTTAAACTTTACATTTCAAAAATTTTTCAGGAAGTTGGTCTCCAGCTCCTTAATCTTTGCACTATTTTTTGCACTTTATGGCCACTAGATATACATATATACCTGTTTATTTTCTTTGATATTTGTTTTTCTTTTGATTATATTCCTTCGCCATTATGTGAATTTGTATAGCATTTTTCCTCCAGTGTTTGCTTCCTTTGCACTTGGTTTCCTCCTTTTTAAAATAAATTTTTGTATGAAATTTTTAATAGCTTTTGACAGAGTAGTTTTAATTGTCAATCTATGTCTATATTGCATTAATAACATACAGACTGACGCTCACACGCTCAGTATCCATTAGATAAACTTTAGAAAAAGGGTACTGTATCACAACCCAAAAGCTGTATACAGTGACTGGGAAATTGTAAATCTCCGTATATATTTTAGGAGGCACACAAAAACGATGTAAAGATGTAAAGATGCTGCAAATGGATTAATTGGATAAGTCCTACAAAGAGTCGGCACAGAAAACGGGTAGTGGATCGACAGATAAAAGGTATATATAGTATACTGAAAATATTAAAAATATCCGTCTAGATTTCTGCAGTGACACTCATACTCAGAGTCCCACTTTGGATAACACCCAAATTGAAAAGCAGGAAAGTTTATTGTATCAGTAGAATTCTGCTGTATACAATGTTGGGGAATTGTTCTTCTCCGTATCAATTAACAAATAACAAATGTTAGCCAGAGGCCCAGTCTGGCTAACAGCAAATTCTGCAAAGCAGGAAAATGAACTGTATAACTACACTTCATCTGGAGATATAAATGTGTTCATTGTTTAGCTCTGTATCTATTTTCTGATAAAAACTGGTAGCCAGAGGCCCAGTCTGGCAGTCAGCCAATTCAGCAAAGCAGGAAAGTGAACTCTAGAACTACAGTCCAGCTGTACATATTGTTGTGTCATTTGTTCAGCTCCGTATCTATTTCGCAGGAACACCCATACTCAGAGGCCCAGTTTGGCTAACACCCACATTGAAAAGCAGTAAAGTTTATTGTATCAGTAGAATTAAGCTGTATACATTGTTGGGGAATTGTTCATCTCCTTATCTATTTACGAAGATAAAATGTTAGCCAGAGGCCCAGTCTGGTGATTTACAAATTGTGCAAAGCAGGAAAATGAACTGTATAATTACAGTCGAGCTGGAGATATAAATGTGTTAATTGTTCAGCTCCGTATTTATTTAACGATAAAAAGTGGTAGCCAGAGGCCCAGTCTGGCTACTTTCCAATTCTGCAAAGCAGGAAAGTGAACTGGACAACTACAGTCCAGCTGTACATATGGTTGTGTCAATTGTTCTGCTCCGTTTCTATTTCCGCAGGAACACCCATACTTGGAGCACCAGTTTTGCTAACACCAAAATTGAAAAACAGGAACGTTTACTCTATCAGTACAATACAGCTGTTTAAATTGCTGGTGGAATTGTTCATCTCCGTATCTATTTACGAAGATAAACTGTTAGTCAGAGGCCCAGTCTGGCTAACAGCAAATTCTGCAAAGCAGGAAAGTGAACTGAATAACTACAGTCCAGCTGGAGATATTGCTGTGTTAATAGTTCAGCTCCGTATCTATTTACAGAGAAAAACTGGTACTCAGAGGCCCAGTCTGGCTACCACCCAACCATCACAATCATTTGGCTCTGATGGATTCACAGTAAGCCGTGCATCCATGTTGTATATTTGTGTCTTGGTCCGCCAGTAAAAGGAGCTTATGGTGGTCTGCCCAAGTACTTGAACAGGAAGCCCAACAGTGCCGACCGGCCCGGTACGAACGTCCCCTTAATGTTGTTCACTCCTCGGCATTGTCCGGTCTCATTGCTTTCCTTCATAACATTTATGTACCTTAAAGAGCTCACTTGAAAAGCTCCTTTTTGGGTTGCCTGGTTGCGCACATTGGACACAATACACTTCATATAAATTGGAAATAGCAATGCTTTTATGTAGGCTCAGTATTTCATTACAAATATTTCTTTCTCAACTATGTTTCTTTATCTCCTTCAGAGCCATAACTTTGGCTGCCTCAAATGGTAAGAGTTAAATACAAAACAGTGACTGCTGAATGCTTGTAGATGCAGTTGTGGAATACTGAGCATGGTCACAGTTTGAGAAATGCAAGAATGTGAAGATGTTCTAAAACCTATGTTATTTACTGAATACATAGTAGCAGCTACTTTTAACATTACTTAACATTACTTAGCTACAGATATTGCTAAAAAAGACTTATGATTATAGATAGTAGTCTATAGGTTAATCTTCCGTTTTTAAAGAATATAGATATGATTGCTGTTAATAGTGTAGTGTGAATATACAAATGGCTCTTTTGAATGCATATTAAAATATACAGAATGCATTCAGACAATTACATCGCTGCATTTCTGTTAAAAAATTTAACGGTTCCATATGTTTGCGGCTTGAGATTGTTAAACTTTACGGTTTACTTAACCTCTGTCTGTGGTGGTTTTATCTAAATCCTTGTGGCTTTTACATTCTAAGGGTTTATGGCCCCTCGTCTGACGACTCCATGAGATCTCAGTTTCGCCTGACCTTTAAAGCTGGCCAGTGTACACTTGAAGAGCTGGGTGAAAATTTTCAGCTGTAGATATTGATGTGTTAATTGTTCAGCTCCGTATGTATTAACGGAGAAAAAATGGTAGCCAGAGGCCCAGTCTGGCTACCACCCAATTCTGCTAAGCATGAAAGTGAACTGTATAAGTACAGTACAGATGTATATTCCTGATGACATATTGACATATTCACATCTATATTTGAACATGTCGAAAGTGAGTAGCCGAAGTCCAAAGCTCTTCAACATTTACATCGACGAGCTGGCTACCGCTATAGAATCTTCCACAGCACCAGGTCCTGGCCCGGTGTTATGGGCAGGCAGACCAGGCAGCTGACTAGGGCCCACAGGCACAGCAGCGGCCCCTGGCTGATGCCTGGTTCCACAAATTCATATATCACAAGGCAGTGATTCTCTTAGCAGAAGAGACAGGTGTAAGTGCATCTTAGCTGTTGTGCAATGTGAACCTTTCACGGCGCTGCACTGCTTCTGTTAGGGGGTCAGAGGGACAGGACTCCCATCGCACATACAGATATAGCTGCTGGGATAAAGGTAAAGAATTGTTACCACATTGCATTATTCATTCAGTCATCATAGCGGTTCTCTTGTGTGAATAACTCAGCATAATAATTAAAGCTCTTTATTGCATTGCCTGTTAATGGTTTCCACCAGTAAGGGGAACAGTATAGAGAAATTATATCACTCACATGCATTGTTTTGCACAGGGCCCTCAGTTACACCTTTGGAAACAGATAGGAAAAAGTCAGCATAATATTGTAAGTGTTTTGTAGTATTGCCTGCTTATGGTTTCCACCGGTAGCAGGAACAACATTGAGAGAGTTTCTCACTGCCATGCATTAGTTTATACGGAGCCCTCAGTTACACCTCTTGCCAACAGATACGAAAATATTTTCTTGACTATCAAAGTAGAATTTTTTGGGGGGCATATTGGACTACTGTTCTGTATATCACATGTATCTGGGACTATACTCATTATTTGTTCTCTACCCAACTGTAGTGAATAATCGATTGGCAACAGATTCTATTAATATTTGTAACTTGCTGAAGATACATTTATATACGCTGAATGTTATTCACTAAGCCACGTTCCTTATTCTAGGATCATGACATTGGACATAATGGCAATAAATCTATTATGTATAGAGAACTGCAGCTGTTTAATTACAACTTGCGACTGATGTGGTCACAAAACTGTACAGTAGTCTGACTCTTTACCATGCAGCAATGTGGTGAAAATATAAGGGAGAGTCCTACGTCCCTTTTTCTAAACTTGCATCCTTTTTATATAAATGGCTTTCCAGGGCCATACGGAGGTCGGCAGTTTGACGCGCTGCACGCGCTCCGGTCCCCCCTGGTGATGAGGAGGCTAGGGGCGCAGCCCAGGGCGCGTGGCAGGGTCAGCAAGGTGACACATAATCTTAGGATCTAGACAGCGACATGGACATGGCTGGAGAGCGACAGGATGCGTGACGTTCGGTTGCCGGGGACACAGCACCTGTGCAGCTTGTTGAGTATGAGTCTTTGTCATGTTTGTCGCCCGCAGGGGCTGGTTGAGGTGTAATCGGTGGGGGTAGTGCATTAGCGTTAGAGGAGCTGGGTCCGAAGGGTGGTGGTGGTATGGTAGGCACGGATATTAGGGAGGGGCTGTTGACTATGTCTCACATTTTAAAAAGAATGGAAGGGGGTACAGCGACTGGGGCAAGGGTGTCACCCGTCGGGCTATGGGTCGCGGCATCGGGTTCTGTGAATCAGATTGTGGGTGACCCCTGTAGGGCCGTGGAGGGGGAACAGGTACCCAGCTCTGGTGTATCCGTGTCACTGAAAATGGAGAAGGATAAATGGGATGTGGTTAAATTGGAAGATAGGGCAAAGGGTCAAGTTAACGTTTGCTTTGAGGGCCCGTTGCGGGCGCATTTTAAAAAATAATTGAAGACGAAAATTTTTTCGTGCTGAATAAGTGAAATTTTTCCCTTTACCCCCTTGGAGAAGTTTAATTTGGATAGGGCAAAGAGGGATGACAGGTAAAAGGAGGAGAAGCGAAGCTGGCACTGGCTCCTTATCCAGCAAACTTTCCTGAACTCGATGCAAGCATTCCCTGTATTACCGAGTGTTATAGTTCAGAAGTCCACGGAAAATAGTTAATGATTGTTTTGATATCTGGACGCAATTGTGGAAGCTCACCGCACTTGTGGTGGGCTGACCTGGTTGCGCTATGATGAACAATTCAGGCTGCGGAAGGCGTTCAGGCCTGACATTAGGTGGTATCAAAAGGATATAGTATAGGCCTATGGCTTTAACTGATGGCACCCGCAAGGTATGGGCAGTCCTTTCACGGGAGCGGAGGGAGCATTTTGCAGCAGGCGGGACAAGGAGGAGGTAGTCGGAGGGCAAGTAGCAAATGAAAAATCCTGAACATGCTGGCAGTTTAATGAGGGCCAGTGTAAATATGCCAATACATGCAAATTTAAGCATGTGTGCTCCCACTGTAACGTGTGCAGTCGTGTGCAGGTATTGTTTTATTTTTTGGAATTTTCAATGACTTCTGATATTTCTTGTTTTTATTCTGCTGTTTTAAATTTTTTGGGTTCTGAATCAATACCTAAGGTGTGGGGGGTGGCAGAAATTCAATGAACAACTCAGGTAGCTAGCAACTTTTAGCTTGTATTTCTCTGCAACATGTTTTTCTGATCTAACAATGGCCTCTACATCTCGCGGAAGACAGTGATCAAATGATCCTAATATTTTTGGCTACATCTGTGGAAAATTTACTGTGAAGACTCAGAGGCGCAACATTAGTGACTTTGTTAAGAGGGTGTATTGTGGGTACTTCAGAGTTAAACTTGGAGAAGAAGACAAGCATTGTTCTCCTCACAAAAGTGTGCAAAACCTGTATTGAGAGCTTGAGATCATGTCCTCAAGGAAAGAATGCTAAACTTCATTTTGGAGTTCCTATGGTTTGGAGAGAACCAAGCACTCATTTACAAGACTGCAATTTCTGTCTTGTCGATATAAAAGGTTAGAATAAGAAAAAAATACAATATTTGCAATACCCGAGTATCCCTTCAACTATTCGACCACTTGCCCATAGTGATGACATACCTGTTCCAAATTAATCTGCGCTTCCAGAAAACGTTGACACAGATCTCTCCTCACATTGTTATACTGATGAAGAAGACAGTCCAGATATTTTTCAGCCATGTCATGAAGATAGTGACAAATCAATTTACTCAGTCTGCTTTGAATGATCTGGTTAGAGATCTTTATGTACCAAAAGAGTCTGCTGAACTATTGGCTTCAAGAAAACTACAAGAGAATCAAATATTCAAACCCAGTACAAGTGTCTCATTTTATCATAACAGGGAAGCAGAACTGCGTAAGTACTTCCATTCAGATGGCCAGCTTGTCTATTGTACTGATGTTGAAGGGTTACTTCTCTTTATGGGACTTCCAGCTTATGATTCAAGGGATTGGAAGCTTTTTATGGATAGTTCCAAAAGAAGTTTAAAATGTGTTCTGTTACATAATGGAAATAAGTATGGCTCTGTAACAATAGATCATTCTGTAAAATGTAAAGAAGATTATAAAAACCTCACGATTGTTCTAGAGAGGTTACAATATAATGTTCATCGGTGGATAATTTGTGTTGATTTTAGAATGGTTAACTTTCTTTTGGGTCTGCAAGGAGGGTACAAAAAACACCCTTGTTTTCTGTGCTACTGGGACAGTGGAGCTACAGCAGAGCATTCGTTGAAAAATTAATGGCCTCAGCGACAGAGTTTGGCATCTTGCAATAAGATTGTCATCCATGATCCTCTAGTGGATAGGAAGAATATTGTCTTTCCTCCTTTGCACATAAAACTTGGATTGAAGAAACAGTTTGTCAAAGCTCTCAATCACTGTGGAGAATGCTTTTACTACATATGTTCAACTTTTCCTGGTCTTAGTGAAGAGAAGAAAAAGGCTGTAATATTTGATGGACCTCAAATAAGAACACTTCTGAGAGACCCAAATTTAATCCCATCAATGAATTAGACAGAAGAAAGAGCTTGGAATGCATTTTGAAATGTGGCGCATAATTTTCAAGGGAATAAGAAAGCAAACAACCATGAAGACATTGTGGAAGAGCTACTAATGAGTCTGCAAAATCTTGCATGTAGAAAGAGTATAAAGTTTCACTATTTACACAGCCATTTTTACTTTTTTCAAGAGCCCCTTGGGGATGTGAGCGAGGGGAGCGTTTTCATCAGGACATTAAAACAATGGAAGAACTGTATCAAGGCCGGTGCGACTCACACATGATGGCTGACTTTTGCAGGAGCTTGATGAGAGACAACCCAGAAGCTGTACATCACAGATCAGTCAAGAAAATAAAGTACAAGTAACAGACATTTGCCATTCATCTGTGTGCCATATATATGTGTTTTTATATTTGGTATTTGAATTCTGTAAGTTTATTTAATTTGCTGGACATAGACTTTGTAATGTTTGTTATTCCTTCATTAAAAATACACTAAATGTAGTACCGAAAATCTTGTGTTTTTATCATAAAACATTCGATAGTAGTAATTTTCATCCAAAATTGAAAATATCTCAAAATCCGGATGTGCTAGCCAAACACAGAGTTGATATTCGTAATCAGCAGCCAAAATTGAGTTAAAATATGTTTTAAAACCTTTGGCATAAAAAATTGCGTTGAACAGTGATTTTTTGCAGCCTAGGCCTAGCAGTCAACAGTCAAACCACATAACAGCTGCAACAGACCGTGTTTGGCCATCATGTCCAATGGCCCCCACTTTTCAGGCTCCTGTTCCTTTTTGACTATGATCCAGCTGCCATGTTTGATCCTTCAACCTAGTATGGCCCATTGGCCAGTAACCCTTAGACTTTGTAAACGTTACGTGGAAACAGGTTTCTCACACAAATCTTTATGTACACTACCGGTCAAAAGTTTAGGGTCACTTAGAAATTTCCTTATTTTTGAAAGAAAAGCAGTTTTTTTCCAATGAAGCTAACATTAAATGATTCAGAAATACACTCTATACAGTGTTAATGTGGTAAATGACTATTCTAGCGGCAAACGTCTAGTTTGTAATGCAATATCTTCATAGGTGTATAGAGGCCCATTTCCAACAACCATCACTCCAGTGTACTTATGGTATTTTGTGTTCGCTAACTGTGTAAGAAGGCTAATAGATGGTTAAAATACCCTTTAAAACCTTGTGCAAGTATGTTAACACAGCTGAAAACCGTTTGGTTGATTAGAGAAGCTATAAACCTGACCTTCCTTTGAGCTTGTTGAGAATCTGGAGCATTACATTTGTTGGTTCCATTAAACTCTCAAAATGACCAAAAAAAAGAACTTTCTTGTGAAACTCGACAGTCTATTCTTGTTCTTAGAAATGAAGGCTATTCCATGCGAAAAATTACCAAGAAACTGAAGAATTCATACAATGGTGTGTAGTACTCTCTTTAGAGGAGTGCACAAACAAGCTCTAACCAGAGAAGAAAGACAAGTGGGAGGCCCCGCTGCACAACTGAGCAGCAAGACAAGTACATTAGAGTCTTTAGTTTGAAAAATTGACGCCTCACAGGTCCTCAACTGGCAGCTTCATTAAACAGTACACATTAAACGACAGTGTCAACATCTACAGTGAAGAGGCGATTTGGGGATGCTGGCCTTCAGGGCAGATTGGCAAAACAAAAGCCAATATTCCTCTGTCCAATGTCTGTGTTCTTTTGCCCATATTAATCTTTTCCTTTCATTTAAGCCAGTCTTAAATATGGCTTTTGTTTTGCCAATCTGCCCTGAAGGCCAGCATCCCCAAATCGCCTCTTCACTGTAGATGTTGACACTGGCGTTTAATGTGTACTGTTTAATGAAGCTGCCAGTTGAGGACCTGTGAGGCGTCAATTTTTCAAACTAAAGACTCTAATGTACTTGTCTTGTTGCTCAGTTGTGCAGCGGGGCCTCCCACTTGTCTTTCTTCTCTGGTTAGAGCTTGTTTGTGCACTCCTCTAAAGGGAGTACTACACACCATTGTATGAATTCTTCAGTTTCTTGGTAATTTTTCGCATGGAATAGCCTTCATTTCTAAGAACAAGAATAGACTGTCGAGTTTCACAAGAAAGTTCTTTTTTTTGGCCATTTTGAGAGTTTAATGGAACCAACAAATGTAATGCTCCAGATTCTCCAGAAACCACACTTGATTCGGCCACCCCCCTCATGCAGAGCAAAACTCGTACAATCAACAGGCAGCCCTGACTGACCGGCCTGACCAAAGAACTGAGACGGGCTTCCAGGGTTACCGAGCGGAGATGGAAGAGAACCCACTCCACCGAGCACTTCAACGCATACAAGCAGTCCCTTGCCAGCTTCAAGTCCACGCTCTCTGCCGCAAAACAAACTTACTTCTCATCTCTCATATCCTCCCTGTCTCACAACCCTAAACAGCTCTTCAACACTTTCAATTCTCTACTCCATCCCACAGCACCTCCTCCCTCTACTCTCATTTCTGTCGAAGACTTTGCCTCCTTCTTTAAGCAAAAGATTGATACTATCAGAGAAGGCTTTGGCCCGCAGCCCCCAATGCCCCTCTTAGCCACTCAGCCCTGTTCTTCCAAAACCAGCTTCACCACCATGACAGAAGATCAGCTCTCCACTCTCCTGTCAAGATCACACCTCACCACTTGCGCGCTTGACCCACTCCCGTCCCACCTCATCCCTAACCTTGCCACAGTCTTCATCCCTACTCTCACACACCTCTTCAACCTTTCACTTACAAATGGTGTCTTTTCTTCATCCTTCAAACATGCTTCAATCACCCCGATCCTCAAAAAGCCCTCCCTCGACCCATCCTCAGCGTCTAGCTATCGCCCGATATCTCTTCTCCCCTTCGCCTCAAAACTACTGGAACAGCATGTATATCTTGAACTGTCCTCCCACCTTTCCTCCTGCTCCCTCTTTGACCGGTTACAATCAGGCTTTCGACCGCATCACTCAACTGAAACTGCCCTAACTAAAGTCACTAACGACCTGCTAACCGCCAAGAGCAAGCGACACTACTCTGTCCTCCTTCTCCTGGACCTGTCTTCTGCCTTTGACACCGTAGACCATTCCCTCCTCCTACAGATTCTCTCATCTCTTGGCATCACAGACTTGGCCCTATCCTGGATCTCATCATACCTAACAGACCGAACATTTAGTGTCTCCCTCTCACACACCACCTCCTCACCTCGCCCCCTGTCTGTCGGTGTTCCCCAAGGCTCAGTCCTAGGACCCCTACTCTTCTCCATCTACACCTTCGGCCTGGGACAGCTCATAGAATCCCACGGCTTGCAGTATCACCTCTACGCCGATGACACGCAGATCTACCTATCTCGACCTGACCTCACCTCCCTACTGACCAAAATCCCACAGTGTCTGTCTGCTATCTCAGCCTTCTTTTCTGCTCGCTTTCTCAAACTGAACATGGACAAAACAGAATTCATCATCTTTCCCCCACCTCATTCTACCCCTCCACCAGGCCTATCCATCAATGTCAATGGCTGCTCGCTTTCCCCAGTCCCACATGCTCGGTGCCTTGGGGTGATCATCGACTCTGCCCTCTCTTTCAAACCACATATCCAAGCCCTCGCCACCTCCTGCCGCCTCAAACTCAAAAATATTTCCCGGATCCGCTCATTCCTCAACCATGAAACCACAAAAACACTAGTGCACGCCCTTATCATCTCCCGCCTCGACTACTGCAACCTCCTACTGTCTGGCCTCCCCTCTAGCACTCTGGCACCACTCCAGTCCATCCTACACTCTGCTGCACGACTAATCCACCTGTCTTCCCGCTATTCCCCTGCCTCCCCATTATGCCAGGCCCTTCACTGGCTTCCTATTGCCCAGAGGCTCCAGTTCAAAACCTTAACCATGACATACAAAGCCATCCACAACCTTTCTCCTCCATACATCTGTGACATGGTCTCCCGCTACCTACCCACACGCAACATTCGATCCTCTCAAGATCTCCTTCTCGACTCCCCCCTCATCTCTTCTTCCCACAACCGCATACAAGACTTCTCCCGGGCTTCCCCCATACTCTGGAACTCTCTGCGCAAAACATCAGACTTTCACCAACAACGGAGACCTTCAAGAAAAACCTGAAGACCCACCTGTTCCGACAAGCCTACAACCTGCAATGATCCTCAGTGTACTGAACCATCGCACAACCAGCTCTACCCTCTCCTAGTGTATTCTCACCCATCCCTGTAGACTGTGAGCCCTCGCGGGCAGGGTCCTCTCTCCTTCTGTACTTATACGTCCCTTGTCTAGCACATGTTTATTGTATCTGTCTATATTTTTCCCCTTTTCATATGTAAAGCGCCATGGAATAAATGGCGCTATATAAATATATAATAATAATAATAATAATAATTCTCAACAAGCTCAAAGGAAGGTCAGGTTTATAGCTTCTCTAATCAACCAAACGGTTTTCAGCTGTGTTAACATACTTGCACAAGGGTTTTAAAGGGTATTTTAACCATCTATTAGCCTTCTTACACAGTTAGCGAACACAAAATACCATAAGTACACTGGAGTGATGGTTGTTGGAAATGGGCCTCTATACACCTATGAAGATATTGCATTACAAACTAGACGTTTGCCGCTAGAATAGTCATTTACCACATTAACACTGTATAGAGTGTATTTCTGAATCATTTAATGTTAGCTTCATTGGAAAAAAACTGCTTTTTTTTCAAAAATAAGGAAATTTCTAAGTGACCCTAAACTTTTGACCGGTAGTGTATATCCAAAAGTGTGGTCATTGTTTCAAGAACATTTATGGGTACAGTTTAAAAAATCAACATTTTATTCTTAATACACAGACCTAGTAAACCAGTCTGTCTAAAGATATTTTTCATATTTTTCTGTTACTTAATGTTTGTATTGTTCATGTTCACAAAGCATGTAAACATATGGCAATACTATTGAATTGGCAGGAGAGGAGACATTTATAAAGGGTGCCACGAATATCAGACGTCTGTGACTAGGAAAAGTGTGAAAGAATATCACCATAAACTGCCAATGCATCCAATTGTGAGTCAACGTCCATTCAAAATGGTAGCCAATGCCATTGAGCATTGTAAGGTAGAGCCCAGCAGGACAGGCCATAGCTAAGTGTTAATCAGCATGGATCACGTACCAAAATTGGTATTGGCTGTCCCTGTGAATGATTTCACTGCCAAGACTCCACAGCTGTGGAGCAGGGATATGTAACTCTTGTGAGTGCTGGGGCCATAAGCAAGCAGGGGGGGCCCAGTCATGTGCGCCAGCACTGGCACAGGGCCCCTCATAGTACGCCCGTGTGTCTGATGGCGAGTGAGCCCATCCCAGCATCAGAGCCACTTTTTGGTACTATGAGGGACCGTGTGCCAGTGCCGTCGCCCGAGAGTGGGAGCCCCCACCTACTCAGGGTACCGACACTAGCCCGGGGCGCCAGGAGGTGACCCCGGCCCTGTGGGGGGGCAGGCCAGATAGAGAGGCGGCAAAAAAGTTACATAGGTTGAGGTGTATGCTGGATGTTCTGCAACTGAAAATGGAAGAATGTGAGTATTCAGAGGAAGACGAAAAAAAACGAGCCATTTTGCTGACAACCTATGTGTCCTGAGGTGAAGGTGGAACAAAATCCTTTGAAACCCATGCATGGTTCATTTTAATAAAGGTTAGATCATCAACATTTTCTGTCGACAGCCGGGTCCTTCTTTCTGTCAGGATTGACCCAGCAGCACTGAAGACTCTTTCTGATAGCACACTACCAGCAGAGCAAGCGAGCTCCTGTAAAGAATATTGTGCCAATTCAGGCCAGGTGTCCAGTTTAAAGGCCCAGTAGTCAAAGGAGAATGACGGGTGAGGAAGAACATCTATAAGGGAGGAGAAGTAATTTGTAACCATAGTTGACAACTGCTGTCTCCTGTCTGTTGCAATAGATTGCAGATTATTACCATGCGTGTGAGGTGTCCGTGAGAAATCAGTCCACAACATGCTCATGAAACCCCTGTCTCCAACGCCACTTCGGCTGTGTCGACCACGAACACCTCTTCCATTTGGCCCAGGACAGCTCGTGGTAGAACCTGCAACGCTGCTGTTAGATGGGAATGCCTCTAACAAATGGTTTACCAGAGTTACTTGTTTCTTGGATAATATTAGGTCGATGTTCTCCTGTGGCATGATATTCTGCAATTTTCCTTTATAGCGTGGATCGAGGATGGTGGCCAACCACTAGTCGTCATCCTTCATCATTTTTACAATTCGGGGGTCCCTTTTTAGGATCCGCAAGGCATAATCAGACATGTGGGACAATGTTCCAGGTGTCAGTGATGCACTGCCAGCCGTAGGTGTAGGAGCACTTTGTGCCAAATCAACATCCCTCCAGTCACACACAAACCCTGAACCTGAAATTGGCAAAACAACATTTTGTCTTGGACCCTCAGAAGCATCCTCCTCCCCTACATAATCATCCCCCCCTCCTCTTCCTCTTCTGCCTCCACCTCGTCCAGGACTGTTCCCTGAGCAGACAATGGCTGAATGTCATCAAGACTTCGCTCTTCATCGTCGTCATCCTCCACTGCACACGCCTGATCCTTAATGTGCGTCAAAGTTTGCATGAGCAGATAGATAAGTGGGATGCTCATGCTTATGATGGCTGATGGTGTCGTCTGCACTTAACAGCAGTGTGCATTCCTCAAAACACTGAAGGACTTTACAGAGGTCTTTCAGCTTTGACCACTGCACACCCGACAACTCCATGTCTGCCCTAGAACTACCTGCCCGTGTATCCTCCCATAAATGCATTACAGCCTGCCTCTGTTCGCACAGCCTGTCAACCATGTGCTTGGTGGAGTTCCAGCTTGTGGCAACATCTATGATTAGGCGGTGCTTTAGGAGCTTGAGCGCTTGCTGCAGATTTTGCATGCGACTGGAGTCTACGGGGAGCGACGGATGTGCCAACACAGTCTTCGCACTTTATGGAGCAGAGCTGTTAACTCCGGATAATTATTTAAAAAGCACTGCACCACCAGGTTCAAGATGTGAGCCAGGCAAGTTATGTGTCGGAGTTTTGATATGTATATGGCCGCCACAAAATTACGGTCGTTATCACTGACTACTTTGCCTGGCTCAAGATGTATATTGCCCAGCCATGTCTCTGTTTCTCGATGCAAGTATTGGGACAGTACATCAGCGTTGTGTCTCTTGTCGCCCAAACACATCATTTGTAAAACAGCCTGCTGAAGCTTATCACTAGCTGTTCGATAGTGGGACACCTCGTCTGCAACACTGCCAGTTGCGGATGGAGTGCTCGTGTGTCTTCGCTCTGCTGCCGAGCTTTCGCTTATGGAGGAGGAGGAGGGGGCCAACGTCTACAGCCAACTGTTGCCTATAAAGTGGGCTAGGCAGCACTGTCCCACCACTGCCATCCTCTGTGGACCCTGCATCCACCACATTAACCCAGTGCGCAGTTATGGACACGTAACGGCACTGGCCATGCCTACTGGCCCATGCATCTGTTGGGAGGTGCACCTTTCCACTGATTGATTGCTGCAGTGCATGGACAATGCTGTCTTTCACATGCTGGTGGCGGGCAGGGATGGCTTTTCTCAAAAAAAGTGGCGACTGGGTACGGCATAGCGTGGGACAGCGTAGGTCATAAGTTCTCTGAACCATGCTATTTCAACCAAACGGAAGGGCATCATCTCTAATGAGATCAATTTTGCAATGCAGGCATTAAAACCCTGTGTACGAGGATGACAGGCTGGGTATTTTCTTTTCCTACTCAGAGCGTCTGCTAGGGTGAGCTGGACTTGAGAGCTGCATCTGCTGGAACTATCGGTGAACACGAGGGACTGAGAGTGGGTGGTTGATGGTGATGGTGCTGGTGGTGGTGGTGATGGCCTAAATGCATTTTTTCGTGTCATAAACATAGTGATTCCCTGACTGCTTTGGCCTTGCGACGACACCTCTACATTTTTTGCTGGTGGTGTGCCAACCGTGGCCTTACAGTGGGGGAAGCAATGGAGCGTTGCTGGCTAACTGGAGTAGGAGCAGGTGCACATGTGCTATCTGAGTTTTTGTACTCCGTCAACGCTTGCATGTGCATGTTCATTAAATGTCTAAGCATTCAACTCGTGTTCAAATTTTTGAGATTTTTCCCTCGGCTAAAGGTTCTTTGGCACTTTTTACAAACAACCTTAGCCTCATCGGTAGGATTTTGTTCAAAAAAGTGCCACACTGCACTCTTCTTACTATGGTATACATTTTCAGCCCTTGCACGCTCTGGTAATGTGACTGTCAGGCCAACCGTCCCTGCAACTTTATTTTTTTAAGACCTTTTGGGACTCGTACAGGCCTGCCAGATAAACCCCGATGCAATCTCGATACCTGCTGCAGATCCTTCTCCTCTTCTGAGCTACTGCCAGTGGCACCCTCTTCCACCACTACATGCCAATCCGGGTTAACAATTGTGTCATCCATCACCTCCTCTTCAATTTCATCTGCAACGTCCTCTCTGTCACCGTCTAAGGTGGTACAGTATGCGGGAAGGAGCACATGAGTTTCAGCAGGGTCATAGTAAACTTCAAGGGCAATGTAGTTCTGTGCTTCAATGGGGAAGAATAATCATCTAGCAGTGGCTGTGCTTCATTGCACTCAATGTCACATTCATCCTGGACTGGGGAATGAGGCATTTGACTTAATAACCCAGGCATGGTATGTGAAAAGAGCTCCATGGAGTAATCTGAAGTGTTGGCTGACGCATCCTTCACTTGTAGTGGGGGTAAAGGACACAAGGAAAGTGGTTGGTCCGGACCAGAAGGCTGCACTGACGAGTCAGTGGTTGCAGATTTTGAAATATCAGAAGAGGAGGCGATAGAGCTTGACGCAGCTTCGGCAATGTAAGCCAAAACCTTTTCCTGAACCTCAGGCTTTAAAAGTGGTTTACCTACTCCCAGAAAAGGGAGCTGTGAGGAACTAAGCTGACCGCCACACGGTAGCCCGGGTATCACAGCTTCTGATCCCACCGCCGCTACCAAATGTGAAGGACGACCCCTTTCCTCCCACGTCACCAATGGGACGTAACTCCACAGGTACAGCTCTCCGGCGCCCCCTTTGTCTCTCAGGTCAGTAAGGGAACTGCACCTAGAGCAAATGGCCGCCGGGGAGGGTGCCCTGTTACCCACTGGGTATTCTAAGATTCGTAATCAGAGTAAAAGCATCAGCCCAAGATTAATTTTATGGTTTAATTGCCTTAAGGGCGCACTAGATAATTACAGAAATATACAGTAAAGCTATACAACGTAATTACAATGGATTTGCAGTCAGAGTAAAATACAACGATAATGATACAAGGCTTAGAGGTATTAGCTAGAGATCAATATTACCGGGTTGTATGGTCATGGGGAGGCAGGGAGCTCTGCCGTCCCCAGGTAACAGTCTTCAGTTGCTGGACAGTCCCCAAAGCATGTGCTGCTGCTCCCTTGGCAAGGCAAATCAAATCTGTCCCTTGTGCTTCTTGCTGCTGTGAGAAAATGGATTGAGAGCAGCCTGTTCATGGCTACAGTTCTTAAACCTGCTAGGCCCCTCCCCTTTGCTTTGAAGCACGCATATTAACTGGCCTGCAATTCATATGGAGCAGGAAACACTGGCCTGAGTCTGAGCCATTCAACATACCAATGACCATCCCATTCAGACACTGGCCTAAACCAATTAGCATACTAAAGACCTTTTGATTCATAGTGGACATCAAAACCGGATGTCTGGATATGCTAACAGGCCCTGTGTAGTTAGCAGTCTGTGGCTCTGTGAACTGACAAAATGGAGGCTGGTATAGGCCCTATCTAAGATGGTGCGGTCCCGACCTCACAGGAGCCTTCCAGGCCTTCTGTAGCCAGACGATGACGGAGGCTCAACACCTCCTGCCTTAGGTGCTATTGTTCTTTTGGCAGTAGCAGCAGATGCAGCACCACCACCACCATCAGTAGCAGGTGGCCCACCACCACCACGTGCTCGACCTCTTCCACCATACTTCCTCATGTTTGTGTAAATGTTGACAAAATTACAGAAGATATATGTTACTGTATGAGAAGCGTACAGCTGTATACGGTGAAGGTGAAAAATGTTAATCTCCGTATATATTTGAGGAGTAACACACAGACTGTCACAGGCTCACTATGGATTACAGTAGAATTCAGAAATTCAGAATTCAGATGGGATGCTCCACTCAAGCAATTTGTACACTGTCACTAGCAGGCAGGCAGCTCAGCTACTACACCCAATGAATTGTCCCTTTATCACAGGCAGGCGGCCTGTAATCAGATCTGATGGTCCACTCAAGCAATTTGTAGACTGTCACTAGCAGGCAGGCAGCTCAGCTTCTACACCCAATTAATTGCCCCTATGTCACAGGCAGGCAGCCTGTAATCAGATCTGATGGTCCACTCAATCAATTTGTAGACTGTCACTAGCAGGCAGGCAACTCAGCTACTACTCCCAATTACTTGCCCCTTTGTCACAGGCAGGCAGGCAGCCTGTAATAAGATCTGATGGTCCACTCATGCAATTTGTAGACTGCCACTAGCATTCAGGCAGCTCAGCTACTACACCCAATTAATTGCCCCTTTGTCACAGGCAGGCAGCCTGTAATCAGATCTGATGGTCCACTCAAGCAATTTGTAGACTGTCACTAGCAGGCAGGCAGCTCAGCTACTACACCCAATTAATTGCCCCTTTGTCACAGGCAGGCAGCCTGTAATCAGATCTGATGGTCCACTCAAGCAATTTGTACACTCTCACTAGCAGGCAGGCAGCTCAGCTACTACAACCAATTAATTGCCCCTTTGTCACAGGCAGGCAGGTAGCCTGTAATCAGATCTGATGGTCCACTCAAGCAATTTGTAGACTGTCACTAGCAGGCAGGCAGCTCAGCTACTACACCCAATTAATTGCCCCTTTGTCACAGGCAGGCAGCCTGTAATCAGATCTGATGGTCCACTCAAGCAATTTGTAGAGTGTCACTAGCAGGCAGGCAGCTCAGCTACTACACCCAATTAATTGCCCCTTTGTCACAGGCAGGCAGCCTGTAATCAGATCTGATGGTCCACTCAAGCAATTTGTAGACTGTCACTAGCAGGCAGGCAGCTCAGCTATTCCACCTAATTAATTTGCCCTCTATCATAGGCAAGAAGCCTTTAATCAGATATGATGGTCCACACAAGCAATTTCTACAGCATCACTAGCAGGCAGGCAGCCTAAGAACCAGCGTTGCTGCACACACTAAAATCCTCCCCTCTCCCTGCACAGTCACTGTACAGCTAATCGCTAGCAGCACAAAATTATTTTTTTGGTTTAGGCCCTGCCTAACGCTCTCCCTGCTCAGACGCACCGTCAGCAACCTTCCCCTACACTGATTTCGGCAGTTGTAAAATGGCGGTCGGCGCTGAGGGATTTTATATGCACTGTGACGCCACTGAAAGCCAGCCAATCGCTGCAATGCCCTTCTCTAAGATGGTGCTGGCCGGCTGCTATCTCATCAAGTTGCCCACAGCCTGCTTCCTTGCTCATTGGCCGAGAAAAGGTGCTTAAAGTGTAGGGGAAAACCAACTCCAGCAAAATGGTCGCCGAACACGTGACCGAACTCGCGTCACGGTCGGGTTTTGTTTCATGAAACCCGACTTTGGCGAAAATCGGCAATTTTTGAAAATGAACGACCTGTTTCGCTCAACTCTACTTGTGACTATCCATCATCCTCCTGATTACATTCCAGAGGTTTTCAATGGGGTTCAGGTCTGGAGAAAGGGCTGCCCATGACAGAGTTTTGATGTGGTGGTCTCTTAATTTTTGCCAGAGCTGTATTATGACTTTATATTCTACAATTGTAATATCACTTCTAGTACTATTTAATTGCGATCATTGGCATTGAAATACTTTCTTGCTTTGGGCCAATATATTACTGGTAACGGTTGCATACTTCCACTCTGGACCTGAACGCATCTGCACTCTGTCCCCACAATACCCACCGGCTCTCTGCAGCTGTGTAGTGTCTGACATTAACTCACATGATCTCATGTGGTGGCTTGTCATTCATCACGTGATGTGAACACCGATGGGCATCGTAGTTGCCACAGTGACAAATGCATCACTTCAAGCCCACTGTGTTCTGGTTCCGTGTGAGCCGCCAGCTTTTTTCGATGCCAATCGTTTTCACTGCACTCCTTTTTAACCCTTGCACCATCACTTTACCATTGCCCCTGATGGAGGCTGGGCCAAAACGTGCTTCAGGGTGGACGAGCAATGTCTAAGACTTTCATTCAATACTTGTGCAAGGTAATTTTCAATGTATTCCATAGACTTAAGTGCATATTGGCATCTGTCTACATGGATACAATTTTTTACTCTGCCTTCTGTACTATGTACTATATTTATATTATGTCCATTGCATTGACAATTTTGTCTAATCAATTGTGCTCCTGTCATATTGCTATGCACTGGCACGATTATACACTAACGTTAATTCAATTACATGCATTTATTGCAGTACGATATGACGGTAGAAACAATCTCTTACTATACAATCAGTGCATGAATTATTTCTGATGGAATGTTCCTCTTAGGGTGTCCTTGGTTTGCTCAGCTTGTATTTTCATGTGTATATGCCATTCGCCCTTCCTTGTTTTGTCATTTATTACCAATATAATAACATTTTATAATTTTTTATTGAACTTTGGACTATTCATCGTCTTTTCTTTTGCATTCCACATATATTTGTTATGTGTTGTCCTTCAACTAGTCCTAACATATATTAGCATGTCTCCTATTCATATGATACATCCATTTCATAACAGCATTTAACATGCCTTTTTCTCCCATGAGTTATATGCATTGTAATCATTATGTATGTCAAATATTGAGACGTATTTAATACAATTTTCTTTTTATAAAGAAAACACAAAACTGTTTAATTGATGAAACTGTTAGCAATTCATACATAGTACAATGTGCATGTACTCATATATTTTACAATAATGATCTTCTCCTGTTCTCAAAGCCATTCCGATCTTCTTCTCAACCACATGACAACCGATGGGTTGCCATGAAAACCCGGGGTCTGCAGGAAACCCTTGTGGTTGTCATAGCCGATCTGCTATGAGCGCCGCCGAGTGGCCAGTATTCATAGCAGATGAGCATTTCTATTAGGCCGGGATCACACATGCGAAGAATACGGCCGAGTCTCGCATGTTAATACCCAGGACTGTTGCCGGCCTCAGAAGCGGAGCGTGCGGCCCCATGTATTGCTATGCGGCCGCACGCTCCACTCCCGAGGCCGACAGCAGTGCCAGGTATTAACATGCGAGACTCGGCCGTATTCCTCGCATGTGTAATCCCTGCCTTACACACAGCAGGGCTACAGAACTTTTCTGTGTAGCACAAGTTATCAGAAGATTGCAGCTTCAAGTCTCCTAAGGAGACTATGTAAGCATGTTAAAAGGGAAAAAAATGTTTCCTTAAAATGTAAAAAAAATAAATCTTAAAAGTTCAAATCATCCCACTTTTTCCTCATTCAAAGTAAAGGTATAAAAAAATATAAAAAATACACATATTTTGTATTGCTGCATTCAGAAACGTCCGATCTATCAAAATATTAAAAAGAATGAATCAGATCATTAGGCGGCATAACGAAAAAAAAAAATTAAAATGCCAGAATTACATCTTTTTGGTCACCATGACATTGCAATAAAATGCAATATCATATCTATTACAAAATGGTATCAATAAAAATGTTATCTTGGCATGCAAAAAATAAGCCCTCACCCTGCCCCAGGTCCAGAAATATGGAGACGTTACGGGTCTTGGAAAATGGCACCATTTTTTTTTATGCCCTTAAAACAAAGAAATTTGTCAGACAAAATAGTTAATAAATAACATTTCCCACATGTCTACTTTACATCAGCACAATTTTGGAACCAAAATTGTCTTTGTTATTAAGTTATAAGGGTAAAAGTTGACCAGCGATTTCTCATTTTTACAACAAAATTTACAAAACCATTTTTTTATGGGCCTCCTCACATTTGAAGTCACTTTGAGGGGTCTATATAGCAGAAAATACCCAAAAGTGACACCATTCTAAAAACTGCACCCTTCAAGGTACTTAAAACCATATTTAAGACGTTTATTAACCCTTCAGGTGCTTCACAGGAGCAGAAGCAACATTGAATGAAAAAATGAACATTTAACTTTTTAGTCACAAAATTGATCTTTTACATTTTTTTATTTTCACAAGGGCAAAAGGAGAAATTGGACCCCAAAAGCTGTTGTGCGCAATTTGTCCTTAGTATGCTGATACCCCATATGTGGGGGAGAACCACTGTTTGGGGGCACAACAGAGCTCAGTAGGGAAAGGCATGCCGTTTGACTATTTCAAACCAAAATTGGCTGGAATTGAGATCGGACGCCATGTCATGTTTGGAGAGCCCTTGATGTGCCTAAACAGTGGAAACCCCCCACAAGTGACACCCTTCTGGAAACTAAGCCCCCAAGGAACTTATCTAGATGTGTGGTGTGCACTTTGAACCCACAAGTGCTTCACACAAATTTATAACGTAGAGCCGTGAAAAAAAAATATTTTTTCCACAAACATGATGATTTAGTCCCCATTTTTTTATTTTACCAAGGGTCACAGGAGATATTTGACCACAAAAGTTGTTATCCAGTTTGTCATGATTACGCTGATACCCATATATGGTGGACAACCACTGTTTGGGTGCAAGGCAGAGCTCAGAAGGGAAGGAGCGCCATTTGACTTTTCCAAACCAAAATTGACTAAAATTGAGTTTGGATAACATGTAGTGTTTGGAGAGCCCTTGATGTGCCTAAACAGTGGAAACCCCCCACAAATGACACAATTCTGGAAACTAGACCCCCAAGGAACTTATCTATGAGTGTAATGAGCACTTTGAACCCCCAAGTGCTTCACATAAGTTTATAACGCAGAGCCGTGAAAAATAAATCATATTTTTTCCACAAACATGATAATTTAGTCGCCAATTTTTTATTTTCCCATGGGTAAGTTGAGAACTTGGACCACAAATATTACTGCCCTGTTTGTCCTGAGTATGCTGATACCCCATATGTGGGGGGAACCACTGTTTGGGTGCATGGCAGCGCTTGGAAGGCAAAGAGCACACCATTTGACTTTTTCAAACCAAAATTGGCTGGAATTGAGATCGGACGCCATGTCGCATTTGGAGAGCTCCTGATGCACCTAAACAGTGGAAACCCACCACAAGTGACCCCATTTTGGAAACTAGACCCCCTAAGGAACTTATCTAGATGTGTGGTGAGCATTTTGAACCCCAAGTGCTTCACTAAAGTTTAAAAATGCCCTGGCGTGAAAAAAAAATAAAAAGTTTCCACAAAAGTGATTTTTTTAATCCCTAATTTTTTATTTTGCCAAGAGTAACAGGATAAATTAGACCCCAAAGTTGTACAATTTGTCCTGAGTATGCTGGTACCCATATGTGTGACAAAACTACTGTTTAGGCACACGTCGGGGCTCGGAAGGGAAGTAATGACGTTTTGGAATGCAGAGTTTGGTGGTCATCATGTTCCGTTTGCAGAGCCCCTGAAGTGCTTAAACATTAGAAACCCCTCACAATTGACCCCATTTTGGAAACTAGACCCACTAAGGAACTAATCTACATGTGTGGTGAGCACTTTGAACCCCCAAGTGTTTCACTAAAGTTTATAATGCCAGGGCTTGAAAATAAAAAATCCTACTTTTTTCCCATAAAAATGATATTTTAGTCCACAATTTTTTATTTTCCCAAGGGTAAGAGGAGAAATTGGACACCAAAAGTTGTTGTCCAATTTGTCCTGAGTACTCAGGTACCCCATATGTAAGAAAAAACTGTTTGGGCACACTTTGGGGCTCAGAAGGGAAGTAATGATGTTTTGAAATGTAGACTTTGATGGATTGGTCTGCGGGCGTGATGTGTCGTTTGCAGAGCCCCTGATGTGCCTAAATAGTAAAAAAAAAAACACAAGTGACATCATTTTGGAAACTAAACCCCAAAGGAACTTATCTAGATGTGCCCCCTTTTTGGAACTAATCTACTGTTTCCTGTAAAGTAAATTAGTAGTGCATGGAGGTGTGAAGCAATCCTTCATACACAGGACAGGTTTTTCTGGGCAGGTGTCTCATGGATAAGTGGTTTCCTTGCGTATTCCCCTTTTGTAACACACTCGGCACCTTTTTAGCCGCTTACCTTTTCTTCCAGTTGGTGGAACCTCTCCCGGGAAATGCTGACCTGGTATTGTACAAGCACCTTCAGTTCCGGAAGTACTGGGGACCACCAAACATCAGGGCCTTAACCACTAACTCCTGGAACTGAAGGTACAATGTATAGGTGTGGAGTGCACATCGTGATAGCAGGAAAGCGTTGAGCATTGCCATTTGTACCATGTGCATTGACAGCTTTTTGTACCACACCTTGGCCTTTCTCAAAGAACTGTATGGCTGGAGGAGTTGATCGGAGAGATCAACACCCCCCATGTTTTTGTTGTACCCCAATACACAGTCCGGTTTGCTGACCTGTGCAGAGGTACCTCGTACAGTGCTGAGGGAGCTGCCATCACTGTGTATGGTGGTCAAGAGAAGGACATCCCTCTTGTCCTTATACTTGACCATCAGCAGGTGGTCGCTACATTGGGCTTTGATCTCACGCTTTCTGAGCATCTTCCCAAGTAGCTTCTTCGGGAGGCCTCTCTGATTTTTTCAGACAGTACCGCAGGCTGCGGTACCTCGCGCAGAGAGGGATTTAAAGAGAGGCATGTTGGAATAAAAGTTATCTGTGTAGTGGTGATAACCTTTATCCAGCGGTGGGTGCACCGAATCCCACACAATTTTCCCAATCACTCCCAGGACAGGGGGACACTCAGTGGGTACAATCTTGGTGTCCTTTCCTTTGTAAACTCTAAAGCTGTAGGTGTACCCTGAGGTACTCTCACACAGCTTATAGAGTTTGATTCCATACCTGGCCCTCTTGCTGGGCAGTACTGACGGAATCTGAGCTTCCCTTAAAATGAACCAAGGAGTCATCCACACAGATGTCCCTTTGGGACACGTACACTTCAGCAAACTTTTTGCTGAAGTGTTCGATGACCGGCCAAACTTTGAACAGATGGTCAAAGTTGGGGTCATCGCGTGGGGGATACTGTGCATTATTATAATAATGCAGGAATTTGTGGATTGCCTCAAAACACTACCTGGCCATGACCATTCGCAACACTGGAGTGTTGGATAAAATATCAACACTCCAATATTGCCGAAGTTCTGGCTTCTTCAGGATCCCCATATGGAGGATGAAGAGAGATCGGGCAGGGATCGAGGATCAACACTTAGAGTTGTAGTCTCTCTTCTTTCTTCTGTCTTCTTTCTTCTGTCTTCAGCAGGAATTGTGGTGTCACAGGCTTCTGTGGCACCACAAGTCCCAGCACTGGAGGAGCCCTGGCAGTGTGACCGCTCTACAGGAATCCGCAGCTAGTGTGAGGATCCCTGCAGAGCAGTCACACAGGTCAGAGACAGGTGACAGACAGGTCACAGAGCGGTCATACCGCTGCTGTGACCTGTCATTGGTGGGATCGATGATCACATCGATCCCACCAATCAGAGGTGGCCCTGGTGACACCGGTGTTGCTAGGCACCGGCTTAGGATCGGAGATCACAGCTCAAATCCTGGGGCAGGTCACCAAACAGTGTACAGCGCGGTCACACCACGGCTGTACCTTGCAATTGGCACGATCGATGTGATCGTTGATAGCGCCAATCTGAGGGATTTTCGCCGCTCCTAGCCTGGGACCTCACTGTTTCAGCCAATCGGATTGGCTGAAATATTGAGAAAGGATGCGATTGGCTGTTCAGAATTTAACAGCCAATCACAGCGATCTGGAGGCAGTGTGGGTGGAGACTGGCCCTGGGATGATGACACCATCTTCCTCCAGGTAAGATGGTGTTGAAATTTTAATGCGATCACCATTGCGGTGTCGCATTAAAGGGCATGAAGTACTATCCTGTCCATGGTCATACGGGCTCGGGTACCATGGACGGGTTAGTATGTCCGATGTCAGAAAGGGGTTAAGTCAATTTTTATGCTCTTACCCTAAATACTTCTCTAAAGGTTTTATGATTAGTGATTCTCTAATCCAAAACATAATATTAGGACTCATGCAGACATTCATGCAAATTGCAATGCACAGACTGCCCAAGGCTCTCCTGAACCCAGTGTGACAGCCTCATAGAAATACCTGTAGATGTCATGCTTTGACCTGGAAATTTGTGGCTAGTTCATGCATTGCGGTCTGAGATTAGACCGAAATAAAATTACTCTGACTCAGAAACAGATTTCTGAATTTAGAAACCAATTGGTATGTTAGGAAAGGTTAAAAACCTTTTTATTTTTTAAACACTTGGAAAGTTATTACAGTCTAAAATAAGAGCCAAATGGGGAAATGAGTTTAGATTTAGAAATTGAATCCATTTAGTCTTGGATAATTATGCAAGATGTTTCTTTGATGCTTGTCGAAGAGAAGGCCAATATACTGTATGCACTATGTACTGATGTTTCACAACTTTTTTACTTGTAGATGTAGCTATAATAGTGCTCAAATTAATGGTGCGTTTTCATAAAATACATAGTTTCTACAAAGAGTGTGGTCTCATATACAAAGACATGTAATGGTTAGGTTATATGACCTTGATCCTTCTCTCTGGCCAAAAGCTTCATGTTTTGCCATTAATTTCTGAAGAGTTCTTTGTCAAGGCTTGCTTTAAATAGAGAAAGGTTTAATACAGGTACAATTACATTTTCATTTACCTCTGGCCTCTGATGTATTATTCCTATAAAAATGTTAAATTATTAGCATAATTTAACTTTATGTACAAGCATATTAACAGCATAGACAAGTGCATAGATGATCTTGGGAACTGAAATATCATTATTATTATTATTATTATTATTATTATTAGCAGTAGTATTAATTTTATGAATAATAATAATATTAACATACAAATATACAAATATTGAAATTTGAAAAAAATAAAATAGGAAAATACTTAAATATGTTTAAATTAAATAGTACTTTTTTCAGTTTACAGTTGATGAATCTCAAAAGCAATATATTACTCATATAATTATCAAACACTCTACTCGGCAAATAATGAACGAGACAAAAGATTCATTTTATACAAAAACGCAATCCACTGGAAATAAACATTATATTACCATGGAAACCATGTTTTTTTTACAGCATACACAGGGCTGGGAAGGATGTTATGCTGAACACATCAATTACTTCATTGCTTTGGACTTCATGATCAATTTACGGCTTATAAGTAAACAAATATTGTGCCGCTATTAGTTTTATGTGACGTGTTTAAAGAGAAGCCTACGAAGGAAAAGACTGTGGGGCACAGCGCTCGCTTATTGTAAATTTACGTGTCACAAACATTTCAACTTGTTTGTCTGCCAGTTGTTTCAAAGGGAAACATGCGGTAGATTTGTATGTACAGTCATGGCCAAAAGTTTTGAAAATGACACAAATATTAATTTTTACAAAGTCTGCTGCTTCACTTTTTCTAATGGCAATTCGCATATACTCCAGAATGTTATAAAGAGTAATCAGCTTAACAGCAATTACTTGCAAAGTCAATATTTGGCTAGAAAATGAACTTTATCCCCCAAAACACATTTCAACATCATTGCAGCCCTGCCTTAAAAGGACCAGCTAACCTCTTTTCAGTGATTGCTTCATTAACACAGGTGTGAGTGTTGATGAGGACATGGCTGGAGATCAATCTGTCATGATTAAGTAAGAATGACACCACTAGACACTTTAAAAGGAGGCTGGTGCTTGGCATCATTGTTTCTCTTCTGTTAACCATGGTTATCTCTAAAGAAACACGTGCAGTCATCATTTCAATGCACAAAAATGGCCTAACAGGGAAGAGTATCGCAGCTAGAAAGATTGCACCTCAGTCAACAATCTATCGCATCATCAAGAACTTCAAGGAGAGAGGTTCCATTGTTGCCAAAAAGGTTTCAGGGCGCCCAAGAAAGACCAGCAAGCGCCAGGACCGTCTCTTAAAAGTGTTTCAGCTGCGGGATCGGGCTACCAGCGGTGCAGAGCTTGCTCAGGAATGGCAGCAGGCAGGTGTGAGTGCATCTGCACGCACTGTGAGGCGGAGACTCTTGGAGCAAGGCCTGGTCTCAAGGAGGGCAGCAAAGAAGCCACTTCTCTCCAGAAAAAACATCATGGACAGACTGATATTCTGCAAAAGGTACAGGCAGTGGACTGCTGAGGACTGGGGTAAAGTTATTTTCTCTGATGAATCCCCTTTTCGATTGTTTGGGACATCAGGAAAACACCTCATTCGGAGAAGACAAGGTGAGTGCTACCACCAGTCTTGTCTCATGCCAACTGTTAAGCATCCTGAAACCATTCATGTGTGGGGTTGCTTCTCAGCCAAGGGAATCGGCTCTCTCACAGTCTTGCCTAAAAACACAGCCATGAATAAAGAATGGTACCAGAATGTCCTCCAAGAGCAACTTCTCCCAACCCTCCAAGAGCAGTTTGGCGATCAATAATGCCTTTTCCAGCATGATGGTGCACCTTGCCATAAAGCAAAGGTGATAACTAAATGGATCAGGGAACAAAACATAGAGATTTTGGGTCCATGGCCTGGAAACTCCCCAGATCTTAATCCCATTGAGAACTTGTGGTCAATCATCAAGAGACGGGTGGACAAACAAAAACCTAAAAATTCTGACAAAATGAAAGCATTGATTGTGCAAGAATGGACTGCTATCAGTCAGGATTTGGTCCAGAAGTTGATTGAGAGCATGCCAGGGAGAATTGCAGAGGTGCTGAAGAAGAAGGGTCAACACTGCAAATATTGACTTGCTGCATTAACTCATTCTAACTGTCAATATAAGCTTTTGTTACTCATATGTTTGCAATTATTATATTTCTGTCTGTGATAAAAACATCTGTCAAACACACATAAAAACCAGAGGGCAGCAGATCATGTGAAAATATAATATTTGTGTCATTCTCAAAACTTTTGGCCATGACTGTAGGTTGCACTTGAACATTTTACATTAATATTAGTGTTGAGCGATACGATACTGCAAGTATCGGGTATCGGCCGATATTAGCTCTATCGGCCTTTCGATAATTTGTTTCGATATTTTCCATATATCGTATACCGGAATCGGAAGTTCCCATAATTCTTTGAGAGGCAATGTGATTTTAGTCAGCCAATGAGGAATCCTAAGAAGTGTGGGCACATCCTGTACTGCTGCGGTCATGTTAACTAATGGCATGTCTGTGATTGGATGCTGAAATGATGTCAGAATGCACTATAAAAGGCGCCGCCGCCATTTTAGCGTCACTGTGCTGTGAATTCAGTAAGGGACAGAACGCTACTGTGCTGACTCTGAGGGACAGTTAGAGATTGCGATTTAGTGTACTGTGCTGTAGGCAGGCTAGCACCAACCGCTGTGTAAAGCTTCCTTTTGCCTGCAGTGTTGTTTTAACAGCTCTGCAAGGTGTGTGTGAGTGCAGGTGACGCTGCAGTTTGCTCTGTATGCAACGCTGTCTGTAGGCATCTGCACGTGTCACTCACAGACTCTTTTTTTTTTTCTTCAGTGTATAAAAGGCGCCGCTGCCATTTTAGCGTCACTGTGCTGTGAATTCAGTAAGGGACAGAACGCTGCTGTGCTGACTCTGAGGGACAGTTAGAGATTGCGATTTAGTGTACTGTGCTGTAGGCAGGCTATCACCAACCGCTGTGTAAAGCTTCCTTTTGCCTGCAGTGTTGTTTTAACAGCTCTGCAAGGTGTGTGTGAGTGCAGGTGACGCTGCAGTTTGCTCTGCATGCAACGCTGTCTGTAGGCATCTGCACGTGTCACTCACAGACTCTTTTTTTTTTTCTTCAGTGTAATTCTTGCTGCTCCATGCAATTTAACTATTAGTGTGACGCGCTTCCATCCGTATCCAATACATTGGTTGCAAACACTATAGAAGTAGACAAAGGAGTAGCCTTTCACAGATTGTGAACAGTTGTGTTTCAGTGTTCACTTCAGTCTCTGCGTAATAACCACACTTAGGCCTTATAACTTTTCTGACTTTCTTTATCAATCTACCAAGATGAAGAAGGCAGGGAGTAAGGCACGTGGTCGTGGCCGTGGAGTTTCAGCAGGGAGAGGACGTGGGGATTCTGTGGCTGCTGCCGCACCCAGTGACACAGCATCCACCAGTTTTCCCCGTCAGCGTTCCTTTATGCGCACTTTGGTAGGAGCTCAGCGTACCCCCCTGCTGCGGGAAGAACAAATTGAAGCCGTTGTTGGTTGGATGGCAGCCAATGCATCGACTTCAATTCCTTCCACCTCCTCTCAGGAACACAGCACTGTTGAACAACCATCTGTCTCTTCACCGCCTGCCAAATTGCCTAGGCAGTCAAAGAGTTCTGAACTGGAGCCAGCTGAGTCTCTGCTTCTGTTCTCAGAATCTGTTACCTTGCAAACAGGGGCCCAGCCAAGCAGCATTCTGGAATGTGAAGAAGAGGCAGTATGCAGTGATGCGCAACAGCTGTGTCTCTCTGAATGTGAAGAGGCGGGTGAGCCAGTGCCGATGGTCAGCACACCGCAGAACGCATCTGATGATGATGAGACTCAGTTGCCATTTTCTGTTGAGCATGGTGCTGGCCAGACCACCCAACAGCAGCAGGTGTTGGAAGAGGGTACTGGAGATGATGAAGTCCGAGACCCAACATGGCGTGAGCAGCAGGAAGGTGGTGGGAGCAGCTCTGAGGAAGAGATTGGCCCAACGGTACAAAGAGGAGGGAGAGGTAGGCTGCAGACTCGCTTGCCTGTAGCCTCCAGTTGGGCACCTGTTGGGAGCAGTTGTGTTAGAAATGTCAAAATTGGCGCTCCCATGACTTGCACTGCGTGGTCCTTTTTTGACAGAGTTGTAGATGATATTTGCTATGTTCAATGCAAGCTGTGTAAGCAAAAAGTTAAAAGAGGTAAAAATATCAGTAACCTGAATACCACAAATATGTGGAAACATGTACGGACAAAGCACGTAGCTGAGTTACAAAGACACACTGGAGATGTAGGCCAACCTTCAGCAGCACCTACATCTTCAGGTCGTGTTGGAGACTCTTACTCCAGCTCACACACAGCTGGTTCGGCTTCCTCACAGGATCGGCATGGAAGAACCTCTTTCACTGTTGTCCAGAGACCAAGTGTTATTGCACCCACAGCTGCAAGTTCCCTGTCATCCTCACACTCCCAGGCCACAAAACAGCCATCGGTAGCACAGGCATGGGATAAAAGACGGCCATACTCGGCAAACCATCCACGAGCACAGGCTCTGAATGCTGGCCTTGCAAAACTCCTGTCCCTTGAAATGCTGTCATTCAGGCTGGTGGAGACTGACAGTTTCAGGAACTTTATGGCATTGGCAGTCCCACAATATAATGTGCCAAGCCGATTTTATTTCAGCAGGCAAGCCGTCCCTGCTCTGCAAAAACATGTCGAGGGAAACATTAAACATGCGCTACTAAACGCCGTCAGTAGCAGGGTCCACCTGACCACCGATGCGTGGACCAGTACCCATGGCCAGGGACGATACCTTTCCCTCACTGCCCATTGGGTCAATGTTGTGGAGCCGGGTACAGATCTTGCCAGTGGCGCTGTACGTGTTCTGCCAACTCCAAGGATTGCAGGAATCCAGTCTGTACACATTGATTCCTCCTCCTACTCCAGTTCCTCAGAATCATCGCTGCACGAGCCGTCACGGTATACCTCCACATGGACCCGTGAACGCTTACCTGTTGCGACCGATATGAGCACAGCCGTGGCCAAACGTCAACAGGCTATCCTGAAATTAGTTCCCATGGGAAATCGAAGCCACACAGCGCAGGAGCTCTGGGATGCCATCAAGCAGGAGAGCGACGTGTGGTTTTTGTCAGCTAATCTCCAGCCAGGCTTGGTAGTGTGTGACAATGGCCGAAATCTGGTGGCAGCTCTGGGCCTTGGCAACCTCACTCACATACCATGTCTGGCACATGTGCTCAACTTGGTCGTGCAGAGTTTTTTGAGGGACTATCCGGATCTTGATGCACTGCTGCACAAGGTCCGCCTAGAGTGCGCTCACTTGCGACGTTCCAGCATGGCCAGATCGCGCATTGCAGCTCTGCAAGTCAGATTTCGCCTTCCTGAACATCGCATCATATGTGACGTACCCACCAGGTGGAATTCCACGTTACATATGTTGGAGCGGTTGTGTGAACAGCAGCCAGCAGTAATGGAGTATCAGCTGCAACAGGCGCAATCAACTCGCAATTTGCGCCGTTCACACTTCACCACTACTGAGTGGGCCTCTATGAAGGTCATCTGTGACGTTTTGCGTGCGTTTGATGTCTCAACGCGGATGGCGAGTGCAGATGATGCACTGGTCAGCATGACTGTCCCCCTTATCTGCCTGCTTCAGAAATCACTGAAAGCACTAAAGGAAGAGGTTTTGGAAGAGGTGGATGAGGAGTCACAAATTAAAATACCTTCAGGACAGTCAGCGCACCGTGGTTCCTCACAAAGGGCTGGGCAGGGCTCACTTTGTGAGGAGGATGAGGAGGAGGAGTCAATGGAGGAGGAAGAAATCCCTACAGAGGGAGGTACACAACGCTGTAGTCAGTATGTAGAGCGAGGGTGGGGTGATGCAGAGGAGGCAGAGATGATGCCTCTTCCAGAGGACAGCTTTTGTTGGCCAGTTGGGAGTCTGCAGCACATGGTTGATTTCATGCTTCATTGCCTGAGAAACGACCGCCGCATCGCCCACATTCTCACCACGTCAGATTATTGGGTGTACACCCTCCTAGACCCTCGATACCGGGACAACTTACAAACCCTCATCACACCGGTGAACCGGGAACGTAAAATGCAGGAGTACCAAGACACACTGGTGCAATCCATACTGTTGTACATTCCAGCCGAGAGAGCTGCTGCTGCTACTGCTTTACAAAGCAGCTCTGTGCGTCGAGGCAGTGTAGACACCTCTACAACAAGAGGGAGCAGAAGCAGCGCCTCTGCACAGGGCAAGAGCTGTATGTTAAAATGTGGCGAAGTTTTGTGACAGCGCCAGCAAGGTCTACACCATCCGAGACGGCTCCAGTCACCAGGAAGAAACGTTTCCGTAAGATGGTGACAGACTACTTGGCTTTCCCTCTAAGTGTACTCCCAGATGCCTCTTCCCCTTTCAAATTTTGGGTCTCTAAGTTGGATACATGGCCAGAGCTTAGCCAGTATGCATTGGAGGTGCTGGCTTGCCCTGCTGCCAGTGTATTATCTGAGCGCGTCTTTAGTGCTGCAGGTGGTGTAGTAACAGACCGTCGCATGCGACTATCCTCAGAGAATGTAGACCGGCTTACTTTTCTGAAAATGAACAAGGCATGGATCTCACCTGAATTTGCCTGTCCGTTTTCAGATTAAATAACTGTTTGGCAACGTTTTCCATGTCTCCTGTTATGTTCATCTTTCTACCACCTGAACTCTACTCCCTGGGCTACAACACCGCCATTTGTTGCTCGGAAGTAATTGGCAGGGGTACTGTCTCCTGGCCAGCCTGTTTACAGCACGACAGCTGTTTCCTGGCAGTGTGAACGTCAATTATCCTCCAATAAGTTGTGCTGTCGTGTTGCATTCGGGTTTGCCGACTCTATGGTGCCTGAAGTTTACGTGATTCCTATGTGTGCTGTGGGATATGTAAATAAAGGCTGTTTCCATTGTGACAATAGGACAAGCACCCACTGTAGGACTGTGTGATTCGGTAACTGCGGACGGCTTGCGTCCTGTCAACTTACATTTTCATGGGTGCGTTCTGCTACCCGTCCGGGGTCCAGAACCGTCAACTGGTTCTCCCCAGTGCCTTTGGCCTAGGTGCCTCCATCTCCGTATCCGAGTTCCAGCAACGTCTGCTGGTCCTTGGTAGTGCTTTGGAGCACAGGTACCTCCTGCTTAGTAACCGTGTCACAGTAACGTCAGCTGGTACTCGGTTGTGACATTGCCTCTTTTCCTTCTGCTACCCGTCCGGGGTCCAGAACCGTCAACTGGTTCTCCCCAGTGCCTTTGGCCTAGGTGCCTCCATCTCCGTATCCGAGTTCCCGCAACGTCTGCTGGTCCTTGGTAGTGCTTTGGAGCACAGGTACCTCCTGCTTAGTAACCGTGCCACAGTAACGTCAGCTGGTACTCGGTTGTGACATTGCCTCTTTTCCTTCTGCTACCCGTCCGGGGTCCAGAACCGTCAACTGGTTCTCCCAGTGCCTTTGGCCTAGGTGCCTCCATCTCCGTATCCGAGTTCCAGCAACGTCTGCTGGTCCTTGGTAGTGCTTTGGAGCACAGGTACCTCCTGCTTAGTAACCGTGTCACAGTAACGTCAGCTGGTACTCGGTTGTGACATTGCCTCTTTTCCTTCTGCTACCCGTCCGGGTTCCAGCACAGTCAGCTGGTCCTCGTTACTTCCATTGCCTCTTGCTCCATGTCATACCCGTCAGGGTTCCAGTAACGTCAGCTGGTTCTCGGAAATTAGACGACCTTAAAGACCACCCAGAAGAAGATGATGACAACAAGGACGACAATCAGGAAGCCAACCAGCCTGAACACCATCACAAAGAAAAAATAAAAGATTACCCAGAAGAAGATCACCAACAGGACAAAGAAGGTTAAGACAAACTACAAGATACAGAACAAAAGACAGAAGAACAATAAGCAGAAGATCAAAAAGCAGAAGAACATGAAAAAAAAATATATTAATGCTATTCCAATGCATTGGGTTAAACATGTATGCCTTTATTGTCTCCTCACCTCCCCCAATACATTCTACATTACTCTTTGTTGTTTTCCTTCATGTACAATTAACCAACAAGGCAAGAATGGTTTTTTTTAATGTCGATATTTTGTTCCCATAGACTTACATGGGACTTCCGCTATCGGAATCGGATATCGGCGATATTTAGTGATATCGGCGACTGTATTCCGATCCGATATTTTCCGATACCAAGCAGTATCGCTCAACACTAATTAATATGCATTTTTCAGCTAAAAGAATGCAATGAGTGGTATATGTGTCAATGTTCTTAGGTACCTGGAGGTTTGCATTACATTAGGCAGTGGTACAATGTAATATTGATCTGTTGAATCTAGTTGCGCATGTCTAAAGCAAAATACATGATGGTGGGGACACCATATTTTTTTGTAAGGTAATGTGCACATCGAGTTTTTCAAGGAGCCTTTTTGAGTGGATTTGCTCCAAAAGACACCTGCAGAACTGTTCAACAACTCTTGAAAGACTCAACCTATTCATTTATTTTGTAAAATGACTTGATGCTCACATTTTCCGTCACGATTTTCTTATGTTTGAGTTTTCGAAAAATGTCCGATTGGAGGCAAGAGAGTGCGTGTTAACACTTTGAAGTCTCTTTTAAGGAAAAATTCTACCAAACTAGGCATTGCTCAATCAAAAGACTGCAGAAAATGTAGGAAAAAATTCCAAGAACACTTGAAAAACATATTAAAACCGCTTCAGAAAATGAGAAAACTCCTCCAAATCTCCAGAAAGAAGAAAAGCTTCTGGAACTAGTTTCCACTATAAAAGTTGTCAATTTTGACATCTTCAAAAAAAAAAACTTTGTGTGCACATACCCTCAGTTGTAATACAATATATAAAGCTCTTCCTAAATTAAAAATCCTAAACAAAAGAGAGATTAACTAATATCAGTATGAAAACAAGTAAAGTTAATTGGCACATTTTATTGCAAAAGTATCAAACAATTAAAATTCATGCTGATGTTGAAAAAACTCTCTGACATGTTTCTGGCGCTGTATTTACCTGTAACAGTTATGTGGGTACTATGGAATCCAATTGCGTTGGGATGAAACAAAACTGAGACTAAAGCTGAGGCAAACAAGTGTATTTAACAAAGTGAGAAATTGAACCAAATCTAACAGAGATCTTCATGCAAAAGTAAGGAAGTACACAGTACAAAATAGAAATGATCAGTGAACTGAATAGCAGGGAGTGACCACTAATATGCAAAAGTCCAGCAGTAATATGAAGAGAAAGTACGTACGGCACTTTAACATAGAAGTCCAGCAATGATATAAGCAAGAGTGCACATAGCACTTAATGTGGAAGTCCAGCAATAATATGAGCAAGCGTGCGCACAACAATTAACATAGAAGTCCAGTAATACACAGGTTGAGCATTAGCAGGAGAAGGTTACTAAATGTACTTTTTGGGCTGAAAAGTCCCGCTAAAGTCCAGCACCGCAGCCCACACAGACATTGTCCAAAAAGTGTTAATGACGTCATAATCTCTTACTGACCACAGCAGTTCCAGAGATGAGTAGCTCCACACTAGAAGTCCGGACAATAAGTAACATTGGCCAGGACCAGAAAGCCACTCAGACGACTGACGGCAGCTGTAAGTGGAAAGGCAGAACCCCAAGTAACGAACAGTAGCGGCAGCAGGAACTCCATAAGCAGACAAGGAGGAAGCTCAGAAGCCAGCAGCAACAAAATACTCAGGCAAAGAGGATCTCCTGAGCCGGACTTAAATAGCAGACTCCTATTCTAATAAAGGCAGCAGATGCAGTTAGGTCCATATATATTTGGACAGAGACAACATTTATTTAATTTTGGTTCTAGACATTACCACAATGAATTGTAAACAAAACAATTCAGATGCAGTTGAAGTTCAGACTTTCAGCTTTCATTTGAGGGTATCCACATTAAAATTGGATGAAGGGTTTAGGAGTTTCAGCTCCTTAACATATGCCACCCTGTTTTTAAAGGGACCAAAAGTAATTGGACAGATTAAATAATTGCAAATAAAATGATCATTTCTAGTACTTGGTTGAAAACCCTTTGTTGGCAATGACTGCCTGAAGTCTTGAACTCATGGACATCACCAGACGCTGTGTTTCCTCCTTTTTGATGCTCTGCCTGACCTTCACAGCGGTAGTTTTCAGTTGCTGTTTGTTTGTGGGCCTTTCTGTCTGAAGTTTAGTCTTTAACAAGTTAAATGCATGCTCAATTGGGTTGAGATCAGGTGACTGACTTGGCCATTCAAGAATATTCCACTTCTTTGCTTCAATAACTCCTGGGTTGCTTTGGCTTTATGTTTTGTCCATCTGTAGTATGAAACGACGACCAATCAGTTTAGTTGCATTTGGCTGGATCTGAGCACACAGTATGGCTCTGAATACCTCTGAATTCATTCGGCTGCTTCTGTCCTGTGTCACATCATCAATAAAGACTAGTGACCCAGTGCCACTGGCAGCCATACATGCCCAAGTCATCACACTGCCTCCGCCGTGTTTTACAGATGATGTGGTAAGCTTTGGATCATGAGCTGTACCACGCCTTCGCCATACTTTTAGCTTTCCATCATTCTGGTAGAGGTTGATCTTGGTTTCATCTCTCCAAAGAATGTTCTTCCAGAACTGTGTTGGCTTTTTTACAATAGATGTTTTTTTGCAAAGTCCAGCCTAGTCTTTTTATTCTTGATGCTTATGAGTGGCTTGCACCGTGCAGTGAACCCTCTGTATTTACTTTCATGCAGTCTTCTCTTTATGGTAGACTTGGATATTGATACGCCTACCTCCTGGAGAGTGTTGTTCACTTGGTTGGCTGTTGTGAAGGGGTTTCTTTTCACCATGGAGAGTATCCTGCGATCATCCACCACTGTTGTCTTCCGTGGGCGCCAGGTCTTTTTGCATTGATGAGTTCACCAGTGCTTTCTTTCTTTCTCAGGATGGACCAAACTGTAGATTTTGACACTCCTAATGTTGTAGCAATTTCTCAGATGGGTTTTTTCTGTTTTTGCAGCTTAAGGATGGCTTGTTTCACCTGCATGGAGAGCTCCTTTGACCGCATGTTTCCTTCACAGCAAAACCTTCCAAATGCAAACACCACACCTCAAATCAACTCCAGCTCTTTTATCTGCTTAATTGAGAATGACATAACGAAGGGATTGCCCACACCTGTCTATGAAATAGCCTTGGAGTCAATTGTCTAATTACTTTTGGTCCCTTTAAAAACAGGGTGGCACATGTTAAGGAGCTGAAACTCCTAAACCCTTCATGCAATTTTAATGTGGATACCCTCAAATGAAAGCTGAAAGTCTGAACTTCAACTGCATGTGAATTGTTTTGTTTAAAATTCATTGTGGTAATGTCTAGAACCAAAATTAGATAAATGTTGTCTCTGTCCAAATATATATGGACCTAACTGTACATCAATATCCTGGTATGTTGCATATCCTATATCAATTTTTCTATCTCATTTATCTCGACTGCCATCAATTGCCTCTTTTTTCCTGTTTACAGACTATATCTTATCATCATTGACCTTATGGGTACAGCCATATCTAGTGTTGAGCGATACTGCTCGATATCTAAAAATATCGGATCGGGATGGTATGGCCGATATCACTAAATATCGTCGATATCCGATTCCGATACCGGAAGTCCCATGTAAGTCTATGGGAACAAAATATTGCAACTAAAAAACCACTTTCTTTCGTTGTAAACACAAAATATACACACATAGAATACATATATATATATATATATATGTATATATATATATATATACATGTCATTGTGACATGTATATATATACATATATTTATAGTTTATACACTTCTACATAGTAAAATAGACTCTGATTCAATTGCCGCGTAAAGCCGTGACATACCCCATAGAAGTCGACGGGCTCGGTGCCGAGTACCCCCAAAACCTCTGGCTCTGTGCGACTCAACTTGGGCGTCACGAACAGGATTCTGTAGCTCGCTATAAGCGAGTCCTGTGTGCCTGAATTGAACTGGTTTTGTGCTTGAGAATTGCTAAAATCATCAGAGAATGTATTTGCCATTTTTCCGCCATATCTGCGTCACGACGAGGCACTGGTGAAGAAGAAGGGCATGCTCTTCGTGGGTGTACACTCACTCAGTGGCGCGAAAACGATGGCCGACCACTCTAAATGTTACTGCAATGTAAGATCGTGCCCCACAGCTCTTCAGTTCCGCCTCCTCATCCTCCTCAGTGTGCGGAAACTAACACAAAGGTCCCACCTCACTACAAAAGAGGGGCCCTCTCCAGATGCTAATGACACATGTGACTTGGCAGAGATGGCTAATGGACACGAGCAGAAGTGTGAAGGGATGGAGCAGTCAGAGCTCTCCCCCCGGAAGCGACCCGATCGCCACGGAACCACCGTTGGGCACCCGGCCTGGAAACCCTCCTACGCTGCAAGAAGCGGAGGATACCCTGAGAGACCTGGCCCGGCACCGGGAGGAGGTCGCCAAGATGGAAGCCAGCTGGCGTGCCCTAAAACTAAACTTGGAGCGGCGCCAATCCCTCTTACCTGAAGTGTCTGTACCGGAAGGTGAGGCACCCGTTCTAGTAGAGGAGTCCGTGCGGGCATCCCAGCCCTTGCAATGTGATCCGGTTGACGTTGTCGCAGTGGAGGCACCCGTTCCTGCAAAAAACGCTGCACCGGCAGCACTCCAGATCCCGCTGTCTGCCCCGTCGCTGAGACAGAAGAAGCGACACCCGTCCTCATGGAGGAGGCCGCGCAGGCACCAGAGGTCTACCTGTCTGTACCGGAGCCCCGACTGTCATCTGTTCCAGAGCCGGCTGCTTCCTCCGCAGGTGAGCGCCGCCAGGACTGTCGGGCGCCAGGAGAGCTGCCGCAAACCAGACATCGTAAGCTGCAGTTTGATGGTGGAGACATGGAGATGCTGGTGGAGAAGCCGAGCGACAAAGGGAGCAGCACGAATCCCAGAAGCTTCGCCAACGTCACATCGAGAAGGACCGGGCAGATAAGGACCGGATGAGAAAAGATAAAAGTACGGTGAGGGAGCCGCGGCGTAAGGGTGCAGTACGGAGCTTTAAATTGAAAGCTGGTTGGGGCTTCATCCAGGAGCCTGGACTTTATTTAGAAGTGTTTGTGACCCGGTGGAGACTCACCTCCCAGAAGGACACCCGGGGAGGGACCTGTTGCCAGGAGACTTGGTAACTTACACCCGACACTGGGGTTACAATGGATGGTATGCCCTAAATGTCACCAGGTGCGACCCCTGGTCCCCAGAGTGTCAGGAACCTGTGAGACCCTCGGAGCCTTCAGCCTCCCACATCCAGGCCTCTGCACAAGTGCCCACCCCACGCCGTAAATCTCCCCAGCCTCCCTCAGTGGTCTCCTCAGCAGCCCCAGCTATGGACATGATAATGATAGCTGGCCCGTACCCGGCGCCTGTTAGGCCCCCTGGGGTTCGTTCAGTCCGGGACATAGGGCTCCAGACCCGGAGGGAGATGAAAGAGGTGGCCACACAAACACAGATAGCGGGTCACGACTTGACTGTACAGACCATACGACGTCATCAGGTCCTGGTGGTCCTTGGTGTCTCGGATGTTTGGCAAGCATCAGAAGAGTACCAGGTGGTACCTGGAACACCCCTGCCAAAGAATTATAAATAACCCGGACAGGGTCCCTGTATGTAAATAGTTAAATTGTTGATGTACCCGGACGGGTGAATGTTCATAAAAAAGTTTTTTAATTTAATAAAAAAAACAACACAGTTTTCATTACTTTTATTACAGTCTCATCCTGCGACGCCATCGATCTCCTGTAAAAAAATGAAAAAAAAAAAACAGCAGTATACCACCTGTCCGACGCAGTCCATAGTAACGAGTGTCCCACGACGATCCAGCTCTGCTACATCAGAATGACATCAGAGGCAGGCAGGCAGAGCCTGTCATCCCGGCGCAGCACAGCTGATTACCTACTTCCCCGGCGGTGACGTCATCGGACTGGTTTACGGCCGGGATTACCCTGCAGTCACTGCAGTTATCGCGAAAAACTGCATGTGACCGCCAGGGAGAAGATAATGGCGGCCATCAAGCAGTCCAGGACGTGACCGCCGGAGATCTTCTGCCAGGTAAGTGCCGCTGACTCCTGACAGACCCGACCGACGGACACTCACAGTGACAGTGACAAATCCGATTCCGGTATCCGATATGACGAAAATATCGGTACTCGGAATCGAAAGCCCGATACAGCTAATATCGGCCGATACCCGATATTTGCAGTATCGTATCGCTCAACACTAGCCATATCCCTTTTCTAGTTGTTTTGGGTACGTCTTTTGTTTTACACTTGCCACCTTTTATCTAATTGCATACTACTCTTATTTGTATTCTGGTCTAATCTTCTTGATAAACAGCATTTCTCTAGTATTATCTTGATATACTGTATATTCTATTGACTATGATTATTCTATATACTTTATTTGTATTTTTTTTCTTTTTTGACCTTTGTTGTTTTGTAGTAACTGATGAAGGTAGTTAAATTTCTTGCTTGATCACCTCAAGTAGAGTGCCATACATTGGTTTTAATAGGGAGACATGGAACACAGGATGTACCTTCATGGTCCTTGGTAACTTCAGACGACAGGCAACGGAATTCACAATCCCAGAGATCTTGAATGGGCTGATGAATTTTTGTCCCAGCTTCTGTGATGGAACATTCAATTTTTTTTTCATAGATAACCACACCTTAAACATAGGTGCAGGCCTCTCAAACCTATCTGCAGATCTTTTATATCTCTTCTGTGCAGAAGATAGTAATTCCTTCAGAGTTTCCAGATTCTGTTTCATCGCCGCCAACCTCTCATGAACTGCAGGCACCGGGGCATCGATCGTGGATCTGGGAAGAATACTAGGATGATAACCCAGGTTAGCAATGAAGGGTGTTACCTTAGTCAATGCACTCTGTGAGTTGTTGTAACAAGACTCTGCTAAAGGAAGCAACTCCAACCAGTCATCCTGCGAATGACTGACATAGCATCGAAGATTAGTCCGCTCTGTCTGCCCATTAGTCTGAGGATGAATGATATGCAGAAAACAAACATTAACACCAAGTACAGAACAGAATCCCTTCCAGAATCTGGACGTAAACTGCACTCCCCAATCTGAATTACCAGATCTACTGTCTCCTTGGCTGAGGGAAGACTAGTACTAGAAATGAATTGGACAGCTTTAGTAAGGCGATCTTTTACAACCAGGAAAGAATTCTTTCCCCCTGAGGTGGGTAATTCCACTATAAAGTCCATAGAAATAGTCCCTCGAGGGCGAAAATGGATGGGTAGTGGTTGCAGCAATCCAGTAGGTGATACACGAGGAGACTTAAAGAGTGCACATACCTCACAAGAGAGAACGTAGCTCTTCACATCCTTCAGACAGGTAGGCCACCAAAAGAAACAGCTAAGAAACTACTGTGTCTTCTGTACCCCCCGACGACCAGCCAACAAACCGCACACTCTGCTTCTCCCACCTGCTCTCCCTTTCTCTGCTTCTCCTCACTGCTGATGAAATATCTCCCAATCCTGGAACCCCACAGCTCAAACCGCCCATTACTACCTCTTCCAGCAGCTCCCTATCTAATAAGAACTACCGCAAACTTTCAAACATAAAACCCGTGCCATTGACACCCACCCCCTGCTCCCTCTCCCTGGAGCATTCTGAATGCCTGCTCCATCTGTAATAAGCTTCATGTGATTCATGACCTTTGTCTCTCTCGCAATCTTGCCTTCTTCAGCCTCACAGACACATGACTGACACCCTCTGACACCACCTCCCCTGCTGCGCTGTGTTACGGCAGCCACCACTTCAACCACACTCCTCGCCATGGCAACAGACATGGTGGAGGAGTGGGTCTTCTCTGTTCTTCTAACTGCACCTTTAACCCAATACCACCTCTTCCCTCCCTAATCCTCCCCTCTTTTGAAGTCCACTCTGTCTGCATCTACTCTCCCTCCAACCTCCAAGTGGCAATCATATACCGACCTCAGGGCCCAACAACTGCCTTCATTGACCAATTCTCTACCTGACTTCTTCACTTTCTTTCCACTGACATCCCCACTATCATCATGTGTGACTTCAACATCCCCATTGATACCCTTCAGTCAGCAGCCTACAAACTTCGGTCCCTTACTTCATCCTTTGGACTTACTGAGTGGTCCTCCTCAGCCACCCACACAGACGGACATACATTAGACCTAGTCTTCACCCGTCTCTGCTCTCTATCTAACTTCACCACCTCCCCTCTCCCTCTATCCGACTACCATCTACTCACTTTCACATCCCTGTCCTACTCTCCTGTCACCCATGTCCAGCAACATGTGCACCCCCGCAGAAACCTTGCACACATAGACACCTAAATGCTCTCTGACTCTATTCGACCACTAGCATCCATATCCTCACTCCACAACACAGACAGTGCCACTGCTTTCTGCAATGCCATTCTTGCATCAGCTCTTAATGCAGTTGCCCCTCTCGTTCACGTTCATGGCAGAGTGCGATGTACCAACAGACAACCCTGGCACAATAACACAGCTAAAAAGCTCCGGCAAGTGTCCAGGATTGCAGAGCAGCATTGGAAGAAAACAAATTCGCAAGACTAGTTCACTCCATTCAAACAGGCAACATTTTCTTTCAATTTCGCCCTCACTTCTGCTAAACAGGCCTACTTCACAACCCTCGTATCTTCCCTATCCTACAACCCCAAACAGTTATTCAAAACTTTTAACTCCCTCCTCCGCCCATCACTGCCCCCTCCAACCTCCCTCATTTCTGCTGAAGACTTTGCCATACACTTCAAAAATAAGATTGACTAAACAAGGCAAGTCTTCATTGTTCAACCACCACAACCCCTTTGTACACCAGACCAATGCCCAAACCCCAGAACCTCCATCTCCAACATCACTGAAGGCGAGCTTAATTGTCTCCTCTCCAAATCGCACCTCACAACCTGTGCACTCAAACCCATCCCATCCCACCTCCTCCCCAACCTCACCACCACTACTATCCCATCCCTAACACACCTCTTCAACCTATCCCTAACTTCTATTACCTTCCATTCTACCTTCAAACATGCCACAATCACGCCTATCCTTAAAAAGCCAACCCATGACCTAACCACTATGTCCAGCTATCGCCAAATATCGCTGCTCCCATTCACTTTCAAACTCCTGGAGCAGCATATCTACGCTGAGCTTTCCACCCACCTCTCATCTAACTTGCTCTTTGACAATCTACACTCTGGTTTCCGCCATCATCACTCCACTGAGACAGCCCTGACCAAAATTACTAATGACCCACTTAGAGCCAAAGCTAATGGACAATACTCTATACTCCTGTTTCTAGACCTGTCCTCTGCTTTCGACACAGTTGACCACTGCCTCCTACTACAGATCTTCTCCTCCTTTGGCATCAAAGACATCGCCCTATCCTGGATCTCCTCATACCTTTCCAATTGCACATTCAGCCTCTCCCACTCCCACACTACCTCCTCATCCCACCCTCTCTCTGTGGGAGGCTCTCTTCTGGGACCTCTACTCTTATCATTCTATACACTTGGCCTGGGGAAACTCATAAAGTCCCACGGATTCCAGTACCACTTTTATGCTGATGATACTCGGATCTACCTCTCTGGCCCACATGTCACCTCTATGCTGTCCATAGAGTGTCTATTAGCCATATCTTCCTTCTTCTCCTCTCGCTTCCTCAAACTCAATGTAGACAAATCTGAACTCATCATCTTTCCCCCATTTCACAGATCTTCCTTACCTGACCTATCTATCACAATTAACGACATCACGCTTTCCCCGTACCGGAAATCCGCTGCCTCGGAGTTACCCTTGACTCTGCCCTATCCTTTAAACCACACATCCAAGCTCTTTCTACCTCCTGTCACCTCCAGCTCAAAAATATTTCCAGAATCCGTACTTTCCTCAATGCTCAATCTACTAAAATGCTTCTGTGTTGTGAATGTGCTAGAAATGAATTCTGAGCAGAAGCTCTCTCTGGTGGTTACAAACAGTACTGAACTATTCAATGAAGATTGTGAAGATTGGCGATCAGGTGTTACTGACTGGTCTTATATAAGGGAGGTTCCCTCCTATCAGGGTTGCCGGTGATCAATTTTTCTGGTCTCAACTTTTGTTCCTGGTTCACTTTGAAGCTTGCTGTTTCGTGCCTGCATCTTCTGCTAACAGATAAGACATTTTCTTCTTTTAGTTTTTTGTGCTTGCTTTTTGCATTTTGTCCTGCACTTCTGTGGGGGTCTGCCAGGTCCCCTCCGGGGGCTTGTGCTCCTCTCAGTTTAGTTCAGCCAGTTGTTTGTTCATTTGCCTTTTCCAGTTTTTTCAGTGGCTGCTGCTTAGTTTTGTTACACCAGAGAACTAATTTAGGTGGTAGAGGTCGTGTGATCTCAGGTGTTTTTTCAATTAGTGTGTTGGTATTTTTTTAGGGTTTTTTGGATTGCAGTAAGTGACCTTCCTATCCTTTTCTTTCTAAGAAGATTGGGCCCCAACGTTTGCTCATACTATTTTCTGTCTGTGTCTGCATTTCCTCTTGTCTAACCGCCATTACATGTTTGGGGGCTTCCTATGTTCTTTGGGGATCTGCTCCGGGGCAGATAGTTTTCCTCTTTCTATCTTTAGGTGAAGTTAGCTTCTCAGGCTGTGACGAGGCGTCTAGGACCAACGTAGGTACGCTCCACGGCTGCCTTTAGTTGTGGTGGTTAGTCAGGGTACTCAATCCAATAGATTCCAACCTCTCTGGTGTATTGCCTTTTTTACCTGCTCTCCTCAGCTACCAAATCATAACAGTATCACCGGCCTAAAACTGATATTTATATGGTACTCACAGAAGGGAAAAATAGTGTGAAAGAAAGAAGATTGTCAGAGTTGTCAGAGATTTTTATTTTTTTTTCCCTCTGTATCTCTGGGTGCTGAGGAGGATTTTTTTTTCTCTCAATGGAGTTTGCACAGTTGTCTGGCCGTGTGGATCAGGTTGCCACTGAAGTTCGGAGTATTGCTACGTATCTTGCAGGGTTGCCTGTTGTGGAACCTAGGATTCCCATGCCAGATTTGTTTTTGGGGGATCGAGCTAAATTTCTGAATTTCAAAAATAACTGTAAGTTGTTTTTTGCCTTAAAATCTAAGTCCTCAGGGAACGCAGCACAGCAGGTTCAAATTGTCATCTCTCTCTTGCGCGGCAACCCTCAGGATTGGGCTTTTTCCCTGACACCTGGGGACCCTGTTTTGAGTAATGTTGATGCATTTTTTCAGGCTCTGGGGTTATTGTACGATGAACCTAATGTCACTGATCAAGCTGAAAAAACCTTGTTGGCAGTAAATCAGGGGCTTGAGGACGCTGAGTTATACTGTCAGAGATTCCGAAGGTGGGCAGTCCTGACCAAATGGAATGACGATGCTTTGGCAGCCCTTTTTCGGAAGGGTCTGTCAGAGAATTTAATGGATTTTATGGTGGGATTCCCTGTCCCCTCTGGTCTCAGTGATTCTATGTCATTAGCGATTCAAATTGACAGACGTTTGCGTGAGCGTAGAGGTATGCGTGGAATAGTGTTGCCTTGTGAACCAGTTTCTGAACCCATGCAGTGTGATAGAGTGGCATCTGGGGCACAGCGTCATGAGTTTTGAAAACGCAATGAGTTATGTTTCTACTGTGGTGATGCCTCTCATGCTATTTCAGTCTGCCCTAAGCGGGGAGGACATTTTGCACGTTCAGTTGTCTTGGGTAGTGTTCAGACTAAATTTTTGTTGACTGTTACCCTGATTTTCTCCCTGTCCACATTTTCTGCTCAGGATTTTGTTGATTCGGGAGCAGCTATTAACCTGATGGATTTTGATTTTGCTAAACGTTGTGGGTTTCCCTTGATACCCCTACGGAAGTCTATTCCCCTACTGGGGATCGATTCTACCCCTTTAGCTGAGAATAAACCCCAGTTCTCTACTCAGGTGATAATGAGGGTTGAACCTGATCATCAGGAGAGTTGCAAATTTTTGGTGCTGTATAATCTGCATGACATTATTGTACTAGGTTTCCCTTGGTTACAGTCTCATAATCCTGTTTTGGATTGGAAATCTGTGTCTGTGACCAGTTGGGGCTGCCAATGTGTTAATGCCAACACTCCTGTTTTTTCTGCCTCCCCCCAGGCTCAGGATGTTCCTGACTTTTTGACTGATTTTTCTGATGTGTTTAGCGAAAGTAAATCTGCATCCTTGCCCCCCCATAGGAGCTATGACTGCGCTATTGAATTAGTGCCTGGTAGTAAATTCCCTAAAGGTCGCCTTTTTAACTTGTCTGTACCTGAACATGACGCTATGCGGTCTTATATCAAGGAGTCATTGGAGAAGGGTCATATCAGACATCCTCTTCACCCTTGGGTGCCGGTTTTTTCTTTGTGGCCAAAAAGGATGGTTCATTAAGGCCGTGTATTGATTATCGTCTCTTGAACAATATCACTGTGAAATATCAATATCCGTTACCCTTGATTTCTGACCTGTTTTCCAGGGTGAAAAGTGCTACTTGGTTTACCAAGCTTGACCTCAGGGGGGCATATAACCTTATTCACATTAAGCACGGGGATGAATGGAAGACAGCATTTAATACCCCAGAGGGGCATTTTGAGTACCTAGTGATGCCCTTTGGGCTCACTAATGCTCCTTCCGTCTTCCAGTCCTTCATGAATGACATTTTCAGGGATTTTGTGGATAAATTTCTGATTGTTTATTTGGATGATATCTTGATTTTTTCCAATGATTGGGACTCTCATGTGAAACATGTTCGGACTGTGTTCCAGATTTTGAGAGAGAATGCTCTGTATGTGAAGGGATCAAAGTGTCTTTTTGGCGTACAGAGGATCTCATTTCTGGGATTCATTTTGTCCCCATCTGTTATTGAAATGGACTCGGTCAAGGTTCAGGCCATCTGTGATTGGGTCCAACCTACTTCATTAAAGGCTCTTCAGAGATTCTTGGGTTTTGCCAATTTTTATTGTAAATTTATTGGTAATTTCTCTGTTATTGTTAAACCATTGACTGATTTGACCAAGAAGGGTTCTGATGTGGTGAATTGGCCTCCTGAGGCAGTTTCTGCGTTTCAGGAACTTAAGCAGAGATTCACTTCTGCTCCTGTTCTACGGCAGCCTGATGTTTCTCTGCCATTTCAGGTGGAGGTTGATGCCTCTGAAATTGGGGCAGGTGCCGTTTTGTCCCAAAGAGATCCAGAGACCTCTAAAAGTAACCCTTGTGCCTTTTTCTCTCGAAAATTTTCTCCAACTGAACGTAATTATGATGTGGGTAATCGGGAGTTATTGGCCATGAAGTGGGCTTTTGAAGAGTGGAGACATTGGCTGGAGGGAACCAAACATCAGGTGGTGCAAGAAAAAAAGGTAGCACACTGTAGCTCTATAGCTTGCAAACACGAAATATGAAAATATGAAAAATGAATTGCATCATTACCTTAGAAATATGAAAAATTGAGAAGTCTTAGCGCATAAGATGGCCAAATTATGTGAGCCTGACAGCCACGTCAAGGCTCTTCTCGTATATCAGGTCCTAACTAATGCCTATCCTCGCTTAGAAAAGTCTGTCTGCATGGGAACATATGAATCCTCTCTTCAGACTAAAATCTACATCTCTGTGGAGGGGTGATGAACCTGTTGTAATTAAAAAGCCTGTGACCACCAGGTGGAGTGCTCAGGTAGAAGGTAAATGAATACATATCAAAAAACTGACCGGCACATCCAAACATAGATTCAGTGTGAACAGGTGCTAAACCTAGAGTCACCAACTCATATACATACAAGAAAAAAAGGTAGCACACTGTAGCGCTATAGCTTGAAAACGAAATATGAAAAATATGAAAAATGAATTGCATCATTACCTTAGAAATATGAAAAATTGAGAAGTCTTAGCGCATAAGATGGACCAAATTATGTGAGCCTGATAACCACGTCAAGGCTCTTCTCGTATATCAGGTCCTAACTAATGCCTATCCTCGCTTAGAAAAGTCTGTCTGCATGGGAACATATGAATCCTCTCTTCAGACTAAAATCTACATCTCTGTGGAGGGGTGATGAACCTGTTGTAATTAAAAAGCCTGTGACCACCAGGTGGAGTGCTCAGGTACAAGGTAAATGAATACATATATACATACAAGAAAAAAAGGTAGAACACTGTAGCGCTATAGCTTGCAAACACGAAATATGAAAATATGAAAAATATGAAAAATGAATTGCATCACTGCCTTTCTTGTATGTATATGAGTTGGTGACTCTAGGTTTAGCACCTGTTCACACTGAATCTATGTTTGGATGTGCCGGTCAGTTTTTTGATATGTATTCATTTACCTTCTACCTGAGCACTCCACCTGGTGGTCACAGGCTTTTTAATTACAACAGGTTCATCACCCCTCCACAGAGATGTAGATTTTAGTCTGAAGACAGGATTCATATGTTCCCATGCAGACAGACTTTTCTAAGCGAGGATAGGCATTAGTTAGGACCTGATATACGAGAAGAGCCTTGACGTGGCTATCAGGCTCACATAATTTGGCCATCTTATGCGCTAAGACTTCTCAATTTTTCATATTTCTAAGGTAATGATGCAATTCATTTTTCATATTTTTCATATTTCGTGTTTGCAAGCTATAGCGCTACAGTGTGCTACCTTTTTTTCTTGTATGTATATGAGTTGGTGACTCTAGGTTTAGCACCTGTTCACACTGAATCTATGTTTGGATGTGCCGGTCAGTTTTTTGATAAACATCAGGTGGTGGTCCTCACGGACCATAAGAATCTGGTTTATCTGGAATCAGCCAAGCGACTTAATCCTAGACAGGCCAGGTGGGCCTTGTTTTTCACACGTTTTAATTTTGTGGTTTTCTTTCTTCCTGGCACTAAGAATGTTAAAGCGGATGCCCTCTCGAGGAGTTTCCTTGCTGACTCTCACGAATTATCTGATCCTACTGTTATTTTGAAAGAGGGTGTAGTTCTTTCCGCTATCTCGCCCAATTTGAGACTGGCTCTGGAAGGGTGTCAGGAGGATAAACCCGAACTCTGCCCTATTGGGAAATTGTTTGTCCCAGACCGGTGGAAAAAGAGTGTGATGTCTGAGATTCATTGTTCCGCATTGGCCGGTCATCCGGGAATTTTGGTACCAGAGACTTGGTTAGTCGGTCCTTTTGGTGGCCTACTTTGTCTCGTGACGTCAGGGAATTTGTGCAGTCCTGCGGGACTTGCTCTCGCTCCAAGCCTTGCTCTCGCCCTAGTGGTTTGTTGATGCCATTGCCTGTGCCCAAGAGACCATGGACCGATATCTCTATGGATTTCATTTCCAACTTCCCTGTTTCTCAGAGAATGACCGTTATCTGGGTGATTTGTGATAGGTTTTCCAAAATGATACATTTTGTGCCATTACCTAAGTTGCCTTCCTCCTCCGAATTGGTGCCTTTGTTCCTTCAGCACGTGGTTCGGTTACACGGCATTCCTGAGAACATTGTGTCTGACAGAGGAGTCCAGTTTGTTTCCAGATTTTGGAGGACTTTTTGTTCTAAACTTGGTGTTCAATTGTCTTTCTCCTCAGCTTTTCATCCTCAGACCAATGGACAAACTGAGAGAACAAACCAGAATTGGAGACTTATCTGAGATGCTTTGTGTCTGCTGATCAGCATGACTGGGTCTCTTTTTTGCCTTTGGCTGAGTTTGCCCTTAATAATAGGGCTAGCTCTGCAACCTTGATGTCTCAATTTTTCTGCAATTTTGGGTTTCACCCTCGATTTTCTTCAGGACAGACGGAGGCTTCTGTATGTCCAGGGGTTGACTCTGTTGTGGAGCGTATGCAGCAGATTTGGAACCAGGTAGTGGAGAGGCTGTCCCTCTCTCAGGAGAGGGCCCAGCGGTTTGCCAACCGGCATAGGACTGATGGTCCTCGGTTTGAAGTGGGGGACTTGGTCTGGTTGTCCTCAAGAAATATCCCTATGAGAGTTGCATCTCCTAAGTTTAAGCCTAGGTTCATTGGACCTTATAAGATCATGTAGATTCTTAATCCTATTTCCTTTCGTTTACTTCTTCCAGGGACATTTAAGATCCATAACGTGTTCCACAAGTCCTTATTGAAGAGGTTTGTCGAGCCAGTGGTTCCTATGGCTGTGCCACCTGACCCTGTTTTGGTTGAGGGCAATCTGGAGTATGTGGTTGAGAAAATATTGGATTTCAAGACGGAAACTCCAGTATTTGTTAAGTGGAGAGGTTATGGTAAGGAGGACAATTCTGGGTGATTGCTTCGGATATCCATGCTAGAAGTCTCATCCGTGCGTATCACAGAGCTCATCCTGACCGACCTGGTTGCCCAAATGAGGGTTCGGTGACCCCTCCACAAGGGGGGGGTACTGTTGTGAATGTGCTAGAAATGAATTCTGAGCAGAAGCTCCCTCTGGTGGTTACAAACAGTACTGAACTATTCAATAAAGATTGTGAAGATTGGCGATCAGGTGTTACTGACTGGTCTTATATAAGGGAGGTTCCCTCCCATCAGGGTTGCCGGTGATCAATTGTTCTGGTCTCAAATTTTGTTCCTGGTTCACTTTGAAGCTTGCTGTTTCGTGCCTGCATCTTCTGCTAACAGATAAGACATTTTCTTCTTTTAGTTTTTTGTGCTTGCTTTTTGCATATTGTACTGCACTTCTGTGAGGGTCTGCCAGGTCCCCTCCGGGGGCTTGTGCTCCTCTCAGTTTAGTTCAGCCAGTTGTTTGTTCATTTGCCTTTTCCAGTTTTTTCAGTGGCTGCTGCTTAGTTTTGTTACACCAGAGAATTAATTTAGGTGGTAGAGGTCGTGTGATCTCAGGTGTTTTTGCAATTAGTGTGTTGGTATTTTTTTAGGGTTTTTTGGATTGCAGTAAGTGACCTTCCTATCCTTTTCTTTCTAGGAAGATTGGGCCCCAACGTTTGCTCATACTATTTTCTGTCTGTGTCTGTATTTCCTCTTGTCTAACCGCCATTACATGTTTGGGGGCTTCCTATGTTCTTTGGGGATCTGCTCCGGGGCAGATAGTTTTCCTCTTTCTATCTTTAGGTGAAGTTAGCTTCTCAGGCTGTGATGAGGCGTCTAGGACCAACGTAGGTACGCTCCACGGCTGCCTTTAGTTGTGGTGGTTAGTCAGGGTACTGCAATCCAATAGATTCCAACCTCTCTGGTGTATTGCCTTTTTTACCTGCTCTCCTCAGCTACCAAATCATAACACTTCTGCATTCCCTCACCACTTCCCACCTTGACTACTGCAACATCCTTTTCTGTGCCCACCCTGCTAACGACCTTGCACCTCTCCAGTCCATCCTTAACTTTGCTGCCAGACTAATTCATCTCTCTCCTCGCTACTCCTCCGCTTCTCCCCTCTGCAAATCTCTTCACTGGCTCCCACTCCCTCAGCGTATCCAGTTAAAATTACTAATACTGACCTACAAAGCCATCAATAACCTGTCTCCTCCTTATGTCTCTGAACTAATCTCCATATACCTTCCCTCATGTAATCTCTGGTCCTCCCAAAACTCCTTCTCTGCTCCACACTTATTTGCTCCTCAACCAACCGCCTCCAAGACTCCTCCCAAATATTCCCCATCCTCTGGAATTCTTTGCCCCAACACGTCCTACTATCAACCACATTCGGATCCTTCAGACGAAACGTGAAAGCCCACCTCTTCAGGAAAGCTTACAGCCTGCAATGACCCCCGCTACCTCCTCACCATTACCAGATCTACCGCCTCAGCCAACACCAGAACTGCCGCAACCCCCCAACCTACTGTCTCCTTCTCCACCATCCTGTAGAATTTAAGCCCGAAAGGGCAGGGTCTTCTCCCCTCTGTATCAGTCGGCCATTGTTAGTTTGTTTACTGCAAGTGATATTTGCAATTTGTATTGTACAGCACCATGAAATCAATGGTGCATTATAAATAAATAATAATAATAGGTTAAACAATTTCAGAGAAATTACAAATAAACCGTCTATAAAAGTTCGCTAATCCAATGAAACATTGCACTTCCTTGACATTTTTAGGTGCAAATCAATCAAGAATAGCCTGGATCTTACTTGCCTCTATGTTAAGCCCCTGTGCTGAGATGACATAACCCAGAAATTGAATCTGTGCGATGGAACTCACATTTCTCAGGTTTGATGATTCTCTTTCAGGCTTCTCAAAACAGTTTTAACATGTTCTTGATGTTCCTGTAACGTCTTAGAAAAATTGAAAATATTGTCCAGATAGATTACGACAAAATGATCTAACAGATCTCTAAAATGTCATTAGCCAGGTATTGGAAGGTTGCTGGAGCACTGCAGAGACCAAAAGGCATTACAAGGTATTCGAAGTGCCCGTAATGACATCTAGATGCTGTCTTCCATTCAACCCCAAAGTTGATCCGTATTGGATTGTAAGCACCTCGACGATCCAACTTAGAAAAGATTGAGGTGAATCTGACCCAGCACTAGAACAAGACTCAATCCCTACGATGGAGCGGGCGACCTATTCCTTGCGAATAGACCCACCGACGATCCTAGTCTAGACTCAAGCGAAGACCGAAAGGTGGGGGAGGGGATCCCTGAAACATCTAGGGACTGGGAACAAAACACTGGTAACCTCCTAGCAGGGAAATAGAGGAAGCTGCTGAAACAAAAGGAAAAAAGCAAAAAGACTAAGCAAGCAGAACTAGAGTTCCCAGAACTGCAAAAAGTATAGCACAACGCTATCAAGGCTCCTATCCAGAACTCAAGCGGTTTAACACTGGTGTCCAGCATGGACTGGGAGGCAGGTGCAGAGTAATAAAGGGTGATACAATCACCTGACCAACGACAAGCCCAGCACCAGGGGAAAACAGACCAGCAGCCAGAAACCACAACAAGATGGCGGATGGTCAAACTGAATAGATTCTAACACCCAGTTGATAATTGGATTCTGAGACTGCAGCCAGGGAATTCCTAAACTTAACGGGAAATATGGGGAAGAAATTAACATAAAGGATAGCATTTCCTGATGATTGGGTTCAATGAAAACCTCCAGAGGTATTGTCTCCTGATCCACCGGTCCTGAAACTAAAGGGGAACCATCCACAGTTTCCATGGTTACCGGGGTGGCTCTCTGCTGAGTCTGTATACTATGTTCCTTTGCAATGGTTAAGTCCATAAAATTACTTCCTGCCCCTGAATCCAGCATAGCTGCACAGGAGATCCATTGTCCCGACAACCAGATCTTTATTGTAAGGGAACAATGTGTCTCTTTATCTTTCCATATTTTAGGAGAGGCAGTCACCGATAGGGAATGAAAAACAGCATTCACAGAAAAACTGGACTCAGGAGCAACAGATTCAGCATCCTGATTCCCATATTCCCTACAGCAGTAAGTACCTTGCGAGGCCGTTTGGGACAGTTAATAAGGAAGTGATCTGACTGACCACAGTAAAAACACAAACTTTCATGAAAACGATGCTCCCTGCACTCGCTACTCACACGCCACTGTAAGGCATCCACTTGCATGGGAACTGGTTCAACTTCCCAAGAGGATTTACCTGCAGGTTCTTCAGGAGAAAGGTGGAGAGTGTTAAGGGTCTGCGGAACGCACCAAATATATAAAGTAGAGAGGTGCGTTTGCAGCCCGGGGTCCACCGTGCAAGCGGAGCCTGCTGCTAGTAGAAATGGCGCTAGAAGCAAACTCTGTTATCCCGCAGAGTCGCCAACGTAAACGCCGTAATGCGCCGTGGCAATAAGTGCGAACTCTGTTACTCCACAGAGCCGCTAGAAGGAGAGCCGCAGCGCTATATGGCGATGTGTGCGCACTCACTAGACACAACTGAGTGGCAAAGAAAACACGCTAGGGCGCTGTCTAGCGTTGAAAGCGAACCCTGTTACGTCACAGGGCCGCTGAGAAAAAGTACTGTGTCCTGTCAGGCTCTCAGATACACAGTTAAGTGCTAAGTGTACATAAAGCGTGATCATGTGCTAATGTCCTCGCGGGAGTCACCCCAATCTATGGCGTCTGAACGCCAGACCCTGAATACGGCAATCAAAACTCCTCACCGGTTATGCCGGTAATCTAGGGCATCTAGGACACCGACCCTGACCAGCTACCATACCAAACTCCTCACTGATTAAGTCGGTATTCTAGTGGCTTATTTCAGCCGGGTCCCTAACCACACACACGCATGACCACACTGGCGCATAGCATACAATGGTTGATATTAGCGCATGGCGGCCCAGCCATGCTACACTTTTATAGCAACAGCTACAGGACCTTCCAGGAACAAGGACCAATGAGAAGCTGTTACAAACAAACATAGCTACATGACCTTCCTGGCGGACCAATAGGAGCCGCTGCAGCACCTGAACATGTGACCCCTGATCTCCAATGAGAGATCTCAGTCTGGGCATGCTCAGATGGGAAAACGCAGGACTTTGTCTCAAAGACGACTGCTCCAACACTGGCTATAATAGCAGATCCAGGAAAGGCAGCAGCAAGTCACTGCACAGTAGAGGAGTGGGCAAGACACCTGGACCGACGTCTCTGCTGAGCAGGCTCCACTGCGGCCGGAGATGAATGGGAGACCGCAGCGGGACGGGTTCGAGACTCCCCTTGTGCAGCAGCGGGAAATCGAACCCTAACATTACCCCCCCTCCTAGGGCCCCCCCTTCTTTGGGCCTCGCTGCGCTCAAAGGCAGCGATGAGCTGCGGAGCGTGAATATGCTCGTCAGGCTCCCAAGACCTATCCTCAGGCCCATAGTCCCTCCAATCCACCAAATAAAGCTTTTTGCCCGTACCACCTTACACCCTACGATGGCGTTCACCTCATGGTCATCCGTAGATGAACCCGATGTCCCAGCAGATGACTCAGAAAACCGGGACATGAGCACGGGTTTCAGGAGGGATACATGAAGGGTGTCGGAGATACCCAGGCGTGGTGGAAGAGCCAAACGGTATACCACAGGGTTAACCTGCTCGAGGACCTTAAAAGGACCCAGGTAGCGGGGTGCCAACTTAGTGGACTCAACTCGCAGCCTGATGTTACGGGCGGAGAGCCACACCAAGTCCCCAGGAGCAAATGTTGGAGCGGGGCGCCGATGTGCGTCGGCGGAGGACCTCATCCTCTCCTTGGACGCCTGAATGGCATCTGGGTACGGTCCCAAATGTCCCGTGCCTCCACAGCCCAGTCTGCCACCCTGGAGTCGGCGGAAGACACGGGCATGGGCACCGGAACCCGCGGATGCTAACCGTAGTTCAGAAGGAAAGGAGTCTGTCCGGTGGAGTCAGCCACAGCATTGTTTAATGCAAACTCAGCCCATGGTAGCAAGGATGCCCAGTCATCCTGCCTGGCCGAGACAAAATGTCGTAGATAGGTGACCAAGGTCTGGTTGGCCCTCTCTACCAAACCCATTCGTCTCAGGATGATACGCTGAAGAGAGATTTAACTCAATACTGAGTAGACGACAAAGCTCTCTCTAGAACCGAGACGCAAACTGGGGACCTCGGTCACTGACAATTTTGTCCGGCATGCCGTGTAGACGGAAGATGTGCCTAACGAACAACGCTGCCAGAGCCCGTGCAGAAGGTAACCGTGGTAGTGGCACCAGATGCACCATTTTAGAAAAATGGTCGGTGATTACCCAAATGATGGTGCAACCCCGAGACTTGGGCAAGCCCACCAAAAAGTCCATCCCAACCATCTCCCAGGGCCCGTCTGCCACCGGCAAAGGATAAAGTAAACCAGCTGGCCGTTGTCGTGGAGACTTATTTTTGGCGCAGGAGACACACGTCCGAACATAGTCCCCAACATCACGGACCATATGCGGCCACCAATATGTCCTCGCCAGCAATTCAGATGTCCTCTTTGCCCCAAAATGTCCACCAACCCTGGACGAATGTGCCCAAGAGAGTACCTCCGGTCGCAAATTGGTAGGCACAAAAGTCTTGCCCAGGGGCACAGACTCTAGTGAAACCGGAGCCACTGTTCTTAGGCTCTCTGTGGGAACAATAAGCCGAGGCTCCTCTACCTCCTCTTCAGAGGACACCACAGAGCGAGAGAGAGCGTCGACACGAATGTTCTTCTCTCCCGAGAGGAAATGGAGTGTGAAATTAAAACGAGAGAAGAACAAGGACCATCTGGCCTGGCGAGAGTTAAGCCGCTGGGCTGTCTGCAGATACACCAAATTTTTGTGGTCGGTGAAGACTTGGAAGGGAAAACGGGCCCCCTCCAACAGATGTCTCCACTCAGAGAAGGCCAACTTCATGGCTAGCAACTCCCTATCCCCGATGAAATAATTCCTCTCCGCTGAAGTGAAGGTCTTAGAGAAGAAGAAGCAAGGATGCTTCCGACCTTGAGCATCCTTTTGGAAGAGGACTGCTCCAGCACCAACGGATGAGGCATCCACCTCCAATAAAAATGGCTTATCAACATCGGGGCGATGTAGGATTGGAGAGCTAGCAAAATGAGACTTAATAGAAGATAAAGCCGTGGAGACCTCTTCCGACCACAATTTGGGATTTGCTCCCTTCTTGGTGAGGGCTACCAAGGGAGCTACCAAGGTAGAGAAATGCGGAATGAACTGGCGATAGTAATTAATGAACCCCATAAAGCGCTGCACCGCTTTTAGAGAGTGAGGTTCCTGCCAGTCCATCACAGCCTGTAGTTTGGCCGGATCCATAGCCAATCCCTGGGTTAAGATGATATAACCAAGGAAAGGTAAAGACTCCAGCTCAAACATACATTTCTCTAACTTAGCATAGAGGGAATTAGCCCGTAAGAGGTCAAAGACTCTGCAGTCATCTCTCCGGTGGGAGTCAATATCTGGAGAGAAGATGAGTATATCATCCAGATAGACTACGACCGAGGTGGAGAGCATATCCCGGAAGATGTCATTGACAAAGTCTTGGAAAACGGCTGGAGCATTACAGAGCCCAAAGGGCATCACCAGATATTCGTAATGCCCATCCCTGGTATTAAAAGCCGTCTTCCATTCGTCCCCTCACGGATGCGAATCAGGTTATAAGCACCGCGCAGATCTAGTTTAGTGAATACCCTTGCTCCCCGAAGCCTATCAAAAAGCTCAGAAATCAGGGGCAACGGGTACTTGTTTTTAACGGTGATGGCGTTAAGACCCCTGTAATCAATACACGGACGCAATTCTCCGTTTTTCTTCTGCACGAAGAAAAATCCCGCCCTGCCGGTGACACCGACTTCCTGATAAACCCTCTTGCCAGGTTCTCCTGAATATATTGCGACATGGCCTCTGTCTCAGGAAGAGAGAGGGGATAGACCTTTCCCCGAGGAGGTTCTGCGCCAGGCAAGAGGTCGATAGGACAGTCATAGGGGCGATGAGGCGGAAGAGTCTCCGCAGCCTTCTTGGAGAACACGTCTGCATATGACCAGTAGTGCTTGGGAAGTGGAGTAAGATCTGCGGGTAACTCCGTAGTGGTAACCTGAACGCAACTCCTGACACATCTGCCTCTACATGCATCACTCCAACCCAGTATCCTACCCAAAGTCCACTCTATATGTGGGGAGTGGAAACGGAGCCAAGGTATACCTAGTAGGATCTCGTCTATTCCCTCGGGAAGGACGAGTAGGGAAATAAGTTCCAGATGGGAAGGAGATACAGACAATGCAAGAGGAACAGTCTGGTGTGTAATTTGTGAGGGCAATGTCGACCCATTCATTACCCGGACAGTCACTGAATTGTCAAGCGCCACCAGAGGTATTGCATGACGGAGAGCAAAGCTAGAGAACATGAAATTCCAATCTGCTCCTGAGTCCACGCAAAGGTCGGCGGTGAGAATGGAAGTACCAACAGTGATTGTCCCTTTAAGTGTCATCTTGGAGGAAAATGCCGCTGTCTCTAGTGAACCTCCTCCCAGGACCACTAGACTCGATCGCTTCCCCGATCGCTGTGGACATTTGTTGGCATAGTGTCCTGTCTGCTGACAACGGTTACAGACCACGGATACTCGGACGGACCGAGACTTAGGTCCTGCATGAGGAACTTCTGTGGCCTTTTGGGGTTCGGACGCCAGATCGGGAAATTCGAGAGGTTTGGCAAAGGTGGGAGCCAACCAAAACCTCTGCCTACACTGGGCCCGCTCCAACCTCCGCTCGTGAAAACGGAGGTCAATGCGGGTAGATATGGAGATAAGCTTCTCCAGTGTGGCGGGAATCTCCCTGGTAGCCAAAGTGTCTTTAACATGGTCAGCCAGTCCTCGCCAGTAGATTGGAATAAGAACTTTATCAGACCAATCTAGCTCAGAAGCTAGAGTCCGAAACTGGACGGAAAACAGACTGACCAAAGACGAACCCTGTGCCAATGCCAGCAGTTGTAGCACCATATCGTGGGTGACCTGAGGTCCTAAAAAGACCTTTTTAAGAGCCTCCAAGAAACGAGGAGCACTCCGCACCACACGATCGTCGCGCTCCCACAGCGGCGTTGCCCACTCCAACACTCTGCCCGAGAGTAGAGAAAGTACAAAACCCACTTGTGCCCGATCCGTGGGAAAACGTGCAGCCAGAAGCTCGAGCTGTATAGAGCACTGACTCATGAATCCCCGACATTGCTTGCTATCACCGGCAAACTTGTCAGGAAGCAGGAGGTGGGATAATGTAGGGGCAGAGGTGGCAGAAGACAAACTGGCTGCAGCCACGCTAGCAGCCTGAACAGCGACTGCGGTAACATCCACAGCTGAGGTTGTGCGCTCAAGAGCCGCCAACCTACCCTCCAGCTGCTGGATGTACTGCGATAGACACTGTTCATCCGCCATTTAATAGCCAGACCCTGGCGCTAATATTATGTTAAGGGTCTGCGGAAAGCACCAAATATATAAAGTAGAGAGGTGCGTTCGCAGCCCGGGGTCCACCGTGCAAGCGGAGTCTGCTGCTAGTAGAAATGGCGCTAGAAGCAAACTCTGTTATCCGCAGAGTCGCCAACGTAAACGCCGTAATGCGCCGTGGCAATAAGTGCGAACTCTGTTACTCCACAGAGCCGCTAGAAGGAGAGCCGCAGCGCTATATGGCGATGTGTGCGCACTCACTAGACACAACTGAGTGGCAAAGAAAACACGCTAGGGCGCTGTCTAGCGTTGAAAGCGAACCCTGTTACGTCACAGGGCCGCTGAGAAAAAGTACTGTGTCCTGTCAGGCTCTCAGATACACAGTTAAGTGCTAAGCGTACATAAAGCGTGATCATGTGCTAATGTCCTCGCGGGAGTCACCCGCAATCTATGGCGTCTGAACGCCAGACCCTGAATACGGCAATCAAAACTCCTCACCGGTTATGCCGGTAATCTAGGGCATCTAGGACACCGACCCTGACCAGCTACCATACCAAACTCCTCACTGATTAAGTCGGTATTCTAGTGGCTTATTTCAGCCGGGTCCCTAACCACACACACGCATGACCACACTGGCGCATAGCATACAATGGTTGATATTAGCGCATGGCGGCCCAGCCATGCTACCCTTTTATAGCAACAGCTACAGGACCTTCCAGGAACAAGGACCAATGAGAAGCTGTTACAAACAAACGTAGCTACATGACCTTCCTGGCGGACCAATAGGAGCCGCTGCAGCACCTAAACATGTGACCCCTGATCTCCAATGAGAGATCTCACTCTGGGCATGCTCAGATGGGAAAACGCAGGACTTTGTCTCAAAGACGACTGCTCCAACACTGGCTATAATAGCAGATCCAGGAAAGGCAGCAGCAAGTCACTGCACAGTAGAGGAGTGGGCAAGACGCCTGGACCGACGTCTCTGCTGAGCAGGCTCCACTGCGGCCGGAGATGAATGGGAGACCGCAGCGGGACGGGTTCGAGACTCCCCTTGTGCAGCAGCGGGAAATCGAACCCTAACAGAGAGTTAGTGAGATGGTTACAAGTTGCAAATCTTTCCTGTCTATACTCAGTAATTCGCATGTCAATGCACACCCAATGCTGTATGAATGCCTCCAACTCTTGTGGAGCATCTGCATGGGCTAACTCATACTTAATCACATTAGAAAGTCCCCTCTTAAAAATAGGTAATTGGGCATAACTGTCCCATACCGTATTCACTGCCTGCCGTCAAAATTCAGTAGCGTATTCAACGACAGAACTCTTACCTTGACATAATGATAACAATGCGGTTTCAGCTGTAGTGCGACGATTAGGATAATCAAACTTCATAGACATTGCAGCAGGAAAATCGTCAAGGTTATTGAAATGAGGGTCACGAGTCTCAAATGAACAGATTCGCCCACGCAAGAGCTCGGTAGGTAAGTAACGTAATTAGACATAAGACTTTGGATCGATCTGTAAGGAAGTGGGCAGCATGTACATCAAAATACAAAATGCATTGATTAATAACCCCACAAAATTTGTAGCGGTCTCTATTAAACCTAAACGGTGGTAACTTGGGAGGGCTAGTTGGTAGTGGCTGCCCAGAGGTGGAGGCGCTCTTGCTGTTATTTGATTACTTAAATCCTGAAGCGTCTGCCCAAAACTGCCTCCCAGTTAGCAACCTTGTTTTGTAATGCCTCCACATCCCCTTGTAAGGAGTAAATCATGGAAAATAACATCCAACTTTGTCTCAGCCGATATTATCACAGCAGATTCCTTAATGGCCTGAGTATCCTGTAACAATTATGTGGGTACTATGGAATCTAATTACATGGGAAAAAACAAACCTGAGACCAAAGCAGAGGCAAACAAGTGTATTAAACAAATTAAGAAATTGAACCAAATCTAACAGAGATCTTCCTGCAATAGTAAAGAAGTGCACAGCACAATATAGAAATGGTCAATGAACTGAATAGGGGGGCGTGACCACTAATACGCACAAGTCCAGCAGTAATATGAAGCGAGAGTACGTATGGCACTTAACATAGAAGTCCAGCAATAATATGAGCAAGAGTGCACACAGCACTTAAAGTAGAAGTCCAGCAATAATATGAGCTAGAGTGCGCACAATACTTAACGTAGAAGTCCAGCAATACACGGGTGGAGCATTAGCAGGAGAAGTTTACTAAATGTACCTTTGGGCTGAAAAGTCCCTCTCAAGTCCAGCACCACAGCCCACACAGACACAGTCCAAGCAGTGTGAATGATGTCAGAATCTCTTACTGACCACAGCAATTCCAGAGATTAGCAGCTCATTACTAGAAGTCGGGACAATAAATAACATTGGCCAGGATCAGGAAGCTGCACAGACGGCTGATGGCAGATGTAAGTGGAGAGGCAGAGCACCGAGTAACGAGCAGCAGCAGCAGGAACTCCAGAAGCAGACCAGAAGGAAGCTTAGAAGCCAGCAGCAACAAAATAGTCAGGCAAGGAGGATCTCCTGAGCCGGACTTAAATAGAAGGACAAACAGGAAGTTCCAGACAGGACGAGGTACAAGACTCCATCTTGGACAAGGACAAACAGGCTCAATGGAAAATCTGAAATCCTTACAGCGCACTTAGTCGCTATGTCTATATTTGGACTAATTTCCTGACGGTCAGCAGTATTTAAAAAAGCAACTATTGCATACAAAGGACATATTTGATCATTCACTGCATAATTAGTGATTTATTCACTCCTGTTTTAAATATCAGTATACAGTACTATCGCTATATAGAGACCAGATAATAAAATGGCAAGAGCTGTGGTAACTCACAATATAATTACATCCAGTACAAGCTGAAAGAGTTGCAACTTTGCAGTAGCAAGAGATTCGAGGGAAAATATTAATTACTATTTTTTTTCTATTTTTTTCGACCCTACCCCTAGTTAAATTTTGAGAATTTCACATTATTTCTGTTACAGCTCACATCTTCCCAAACTGCAGAATAATTTGCTTCTTTATGGCTATTCTAATTCTTATAATGTCTGTGTGAAAAATAAGAGGGTCTAAAAATCTCACCTAAGTTTTTGCTACTCTGATAGTGGCATGATGTCGGGGTCAATATTTTGAATCCAGTGATGTATTACTTACTGAGATTCTTGTTGTAGTGTTGATAAAATCACTGTTTTATCTGCTGAAGATCTACCAGTTCTGATTGCTGATCTCTGTATAACCCTCCCCCACCACTAATTGGTTGCTTTTGGTCTATGCACAGTGTACACAGAAATCTGCCAGTTTTATGGACTGGGTTGGACTAAATGGCAGCAGGTTTACTAGTCTTTTAGTGATAAATTCCTGCTGATAAAACAGTGATTTTAGCAAAACTATAGCAAGCAGCCCAGTATGGGACACATTGCTGGAATCAGGGTACCTATCTGTATATCTTGTTTTTGTCAATTTAGCTGGTCAAAATCCTGGTGACAGATTCTCTATATATAGCATATTTGAATTTTATATTCCATTTTTTTTTTTCCTGCAAAATGGCAAAGGCGGTGCATGCGCATTAGCATCTATCGCTTACTAACAGATGCTACTGAACATGTACCGCCGCCATATGGCTTTAGAAAAAAATGTGGCTGCAGCAAAAAGGTGCCAGCAGCGATGTTTGTGCAGTAGAATCTATCGGAACATGACAGATGGTACTGCGCATGCGCTGCTGGCGCCATTTTGATGAAGTTACTTTTTTAACCCTGCAATATTATATGCATAATGAGATACATAGGCAATACATGCTACTGCACAGGCACTGATGCAATTTTGCTGAATGTAATTTTTTTTTCTAACCCACAATATGATGTAAAATTATGTAAAATGGGAGGCAGGACTCTGAAGGATCAGTGACCTGTCATAAGCCCATTCAGCTGCATATGTAAGCAGAGCACCACATAAGGATCCCCACACTGGCCGCCCCGGAGCACGAGAATCTCATTAACTGAAAGCTACAAATAAAGATTAAACAACAACCACAAGACAGATTCCATCAAACAAGATATCATTTTAATCAGTATAACAGCGTCAATATGACAATGCCTGTAGCTAACTGAGTACAATCCTGTTGACAGGCTCACTTTAAGTAAAATGATTCCTCCAGCGTGCTACCTCCCTGCTAGAAAATCAAAATATCGATATCGCACTCATTTTCCAAGCATGTTGTACATGTAATCTAATAATATTAAAGGAAGAAAAGAGAAAGATAAAATAAATGCCCCCAAGACAATATTTTGTTCCTTGTGTATGTTTATTAATCATTTGTTATAGCATCTAGCATTAGAGGAGTAGATACAGACACAAGGAAAGTCCCACTAAGGAAGACAGATAAGCCATCTAAGAGCAGTGGTTGGTAATTACAGAACAGAAAGAAGGCATTTACAGTGCCTTGAAAAACATTCATACCCTGTGAATTTTTCCAATTTTTTATGTTAAACTTACAAATTGAAATATATTTTATGAGATTTTATGTGATATACCAACATAAAGTAGCAAGTAGAATCATAGAATCATAGAATAGAATGGTAGAATTGGAAGGGACTTCCTGGGTCATCTGGTCCAACCCTCTGCTCAAAGCAGGATTCACTAATTCATCCCAGACAGATGTCTGTCTAGCCTCAGTTTGAGGATTTCCATTGAAGGAGAAATCATCACTTCTCGTGGAAGCCTGTTCCACTCATTGTTCACCCTGTCAAAAAGGTTTTCTAATATCTAATCTGTGTCTGCTCCCATTCAGTTTCATCCCATTGCTTTTATTCTTTCCTTGTGCAAATGAGAATAATGATGATCCTTCTACACTGTGACAGCCCTTGAGATATTTGTAGACAGCTATTAAGTTTCCTCTCAGTCTTCTTTTTTGCAACTTAAACATTCCCAAATCCTGTAACCGTTCCTCATAGGACATGGTTTGCAGACTGGTCAACATTCTGGTCGCTCTTCTCTGAACTTGCTCCAGTTTGTTGATGTCTTTTTAAAATGTGGTGCCCAAAACTGGACACAGTATTCCAGATGAGGTCTGACCAAAAAGGAGTAGAGGGCAATAATGACTTCACGTGATCTAGACTGTATGCTTCTGTTGATACATCCTAGAATTGTATTTGCCTTTTTGCTGCTGCATCACACTGTTGACTCATGTTCAGTCTGTGATCAATTAGTATACCCAAGTCTTTTTCACATGTGCTGTTACTAAGCCCTATTCCTCCCATTTTGTATATGCTTTTTTCATTTTTATTGCCCAGATGTAGTACTTTGTATTTTTCCCTTTTAAAAACCTTTCTGTTAGTTGCTGCCCAGTTTATTTTTATATTTTTGAATCCTCTCTCTCTCTTTCTTAGTATTAGTTATCCCTCCTAGTTTTGTGTCATCAGCAAATGTAATCAGTTTACCCTCAATTACTTCATTTAAATGATTGATAATGATATTGAACAATACCGGGCCCAGGACAGAGCCCTGTGTTACCCCACTTGAGACATTCATCCAACTGGATGTGCAGCTACTTGCGACCAATCTTTGGGTTCGATCACTAAGCCAGTTATAAATCCACCTAACAGTTCCCTTGTCCATTCCATACTTAGTCATTTTTCAATAAGGATTGTGTGAGAAACTTTGTCAAATGCTTTGCTGATGTCAAGATATACTATATTTATAGCATTTCCCTGATCCACCCAGTCAGTAATTCTATCATAGAAGGTAATTAAGTTAGTATGACACGACTTATTAGTTACAAACCCATGCTGACTCTGGTTAATCACTTCATGCTTATCCAGATACTTACATACATGTTGTTTAATAATTTGTTCAAAGATCTTTCCTGGCATAGAAGTCAGACTCACTGGCCTATAGTTCCCTGGGTCCACCTTGTTCCCCTTTTTGAAGATAGGAACATTTGCTCTTCTCCAGTCTTCTGGGACTTCTCCTGTTCTCCAAGAATTTTCAAAGATTATGAAGAGTGGTTCAAAATTTTTATTCTGCTATCTCCTTCAGTACTCTGGGGTATAATTCATCTGGACCTGGAGACTTGAATTAATTTATGTTATCTAAGTGTTCCCTGACCATCTCTCTGTTTATGGATAGTGTGGATTCTTTAATTCTTTCGATGGCCCCATGAAGATCATTTGATGTTACATTTAATTTCTGAGAGAAAACAGATGCAAAATAGGAATTTAACAGTTCGGCCTTCACAACATCCTTTCTTACCATTTCATCATTTTCATCCTGTAAGAATCCTATAGCATCTTTGACTTTTGTTTTACTTTTGACATATCCCCAAAATCCTTTTTTATTGCTCTTGATATACATCTCTTGCAAGCCTTAATTTATTGTCATCTCTAGTTAATCTGATTCATGCCCTGCAGGTTCTACAGACTAGTATTTGTGAAGTTCAAAGGAAATTATAACTGCTTTTCTAAATATTTGAAGAATATAAATATGAAAATTGTGAGATGCATTTGTATTTAGCCCCATGAGTCAAAGCAAAAAATATGGAAAATATCAAGGGGTATGAACACTTTTTAAAGGCACTGTACGCTAGTATTTGATGCTGTTTTTAAAGTGACCAACAAGGTCACATATGATTTAGCTTTCGGTATGAATTCAGTTTATTCATTTATATTACAGTACTTGCTTGTTTTTTTAAATTACTTTATTTATTTGATTTAATATATATGATTTAATATATATTATAAAACTATCAAAACAAAAATAGAATTGACATTTGAAGGTTTGGGAGTAATTAATCACATGGAATGTATGAAAATGAATGCTTTAAGCTAAAAGTCTATAACTTTTACCAACTCCCCATTGATTTTTTTTCTAAATTTTCAAAGTAAATGCTGAATTTTTGGCACCAGATAATGTAACATAAATTCAGCTGCTAAACGTATTTCTTAGTACAAGCACTGCTTTGCATCTTAAGGTGAATGCATGCAGGGAAGGGAATAGACAGCTGTGGCAAATGGAGAAGCCATCGCCTTGATAGAATACATAATCTGAAATGAACTTAAAGTATTAGGCCGGCGTCACACTGGCGACAGAATCGGACGACTGCAATGCGATGAAAAATCGTATTGCAGTCTGCCCTATGTTAATCTATGGAGCAGCTCCCAGTATCAGATTTTTTGTGGTCCGTTTTAAACGTCCGTGTGCAATCGCAGCATGCTGCGATTGTCACCGATTGTGGGTCGACTATCGCCAATGCAAGTCTATGGGAGCGATGAAAAATCTGATTACAAACGGACCGCATGTGTGACTTGCGATGAAATCGCATCGGTGTCCTTTAGAAAAGCCGGCAATTCATCCCCGGCTATACTGTAAAATCACACTGACAGCTTTAATAAAGAATAGAAAGAATAGATATACACACATAGAATACATATATATATATATATATATATATATTATATATGTGAATTGTGACATATATATATATATATTTATATTTCCTAGACTTCTACATACTGTAATAGCCGCAAATTCAATTGCCGGCTTCTGTGAAATCACAGAAGCCGACATGAAATGATACATTGTTTCCACACAGTTAACCATGTCATTTCCTGTATTTTGATATTTGTTTAGAACTTACAATTACATGAGTGTATTTGTGCTAAATTTCAGACATGTAGGGGTTAATTAAAGGTGTAAATTCGTTGACAAAAAAATGCGTGGGCTCCCGCTGTATTTTCTCCACCAGACAGACAAAGCAAGCGAGTGGGGCAGATAATAATAGCCTAGGGAGGGTACTTTTTTTTTGTGCCCCCCGGCTACTAACATCTGCCCCCAGACACCCCAGAAAGGGCAAATCTATAATTAGATTCGCCCTTTCTAGCACTTTGCCCGTCTATTCCCATTGCCCTGTAGCGGTGGCTAATGGGTTAATAATCTCACCTTAATGTCACCTTAGTATTGAAAGGTGACCTTAAGGCAGGTTAATAATTGAGACATGTCAATTAGACAACTATCAATTATTAATCCTATTGAAGTAAATAAAAAAACACACACACACTTTAAGAATAAATAATTTTAATGAAATAAAAACACATATTTTTGACCATCTTTTATTTAAGTCTTAATCCGTTCGAAGCCCTTGTTCTTCTAAAATAAATATAAAATAATAAAACAACATTATTCTTACCTATCTGGCAATCTGTCACGTCCCACGATGTAATCCTTCACAAAGGGTTAACTACTAGCAATCAGATAAGCAGCGCAAGTAATCCTGCGTGCTCATCTGATAGCTCCTGAATGAATGAGCTTATCTCCTGCCGACAGGAGAGGATGTGATTCATGAATGAAGCTTAATTGATTGTATCCACTTTCACCTTAGGTCAGGTCACTCAAGTGAAAGTTGTAATAAATCAATTAAGCTCCATTCATGAATCTATTCCTCTCCTTTCGCTGGGAGAGTAACTGATTCATTCAGGGGAATACAGGTCTGAGACAGCATTTTTAGCTCTCTGCGACCTGTAACCTGTTAACCCTTTCTGATGGATTACAGCGTGGGACCTGACTGTACTTCGGATTGGTAAGAATCATTTTGCTTTTTTATTTTATTTTTATTACAGGAAATGGTTTTAGCAGGAAAATAAAATATTGTCAAAAACTGTGTGATTATTTCATTAAACTTCTTTTTTATTAAACTGTGTGTGTTTGATTTTTCTATCATACAATAGGATTAATAATTGATAGTTGTCTAATTGACAGCTCTCAATTATTAACCTGCCTTAAGGTCACCTTTCAATACTAAGGTGACATTAAGGTGTGATTATTAACCCATTCGCCACCGCTACAGGGCAATGGGAATAGACGGGCAAAGTGCCAGAAAGGGCGAATCTAATTATAGATTTGCCCTTTCTGGGGTGTCTGGGGGCAGATGTTAGTAGCCAGGGGGGGCACAAAAAATGTACCCTCCCTAGGCTGTTATTATCTGCCCCACTAACTTGCTTTGTCTGTCTGGTGGAGAAAATACAGCGGGAGCCCACGCATTTTTTTCAACGAAATTAAACCTTTAATTAACCCCTACATGTCTGAAATTTTGCACAAATACACTCATGTAATTGTAAGTTCTAAACAAATATCAAAATACAGGAAATGACATGGTTAACTGTGTGGAAACAATGTATCATTTCATGTCGGCTTCTGTGATTTCACAAAAGCTGGCAATTGAATTAGCGGCTATAACAGTATGTAGAAGTCTAGGAACTATAAATATATGTGTATATATATATATATATATTATATATATATATATATATATGTGTTCTATGTGTATATATCTATTCTTTTTTTTGTGATTGAAATACTATTCTTTTGGATCCATTATATGTCAGTTTTGCAAGCCTGCGAGAAAATCTCGCAAGTCGGATGAAAATCGGATGTTACAAGGTACACACACATGCGACTAAATCGCATCTTTGAAGGAAAATCGGATGCCAGAAGGATGTGTGATGTTTGCATTTTGATCCGACAATCGACCGTCTAAAACGGACCGATTTTTTGTCATTGTGTGTGACGCCGGCCTTATAGTCGATGTACATGTTTTATCATTGTCTATGAAGAACCTTTTTTCTTTAACCCAGAATTAACTTTCCATGGTACCTTTTCTTTAATAACAGTGAATTTACAGTGTTTTAGTAGAAGTGATATAGAAATCTATGCTATTTGCACACTCTTACAAGTGGATTATAATTTATTGATAATACGCCTGTTTCAAATCACAGTGACATATGGTCTGATACTCTTAGTGTATTCCCTAAACTTAACACAATAAAAGAAGCTGGCACAGATACAGTAAAAAGCATGGCATATTGCTAAGCTCTGAAATGTGCCCTGGCATAACATCTGCCTCAGACAATGCATATGACAGCTGCCAGAACTTTATAATTCACATGGCACAAAACCTTGTCTCTTTCTGCATTTCATTGTACAAATTTACAAGAAGGGTTTGATTACTATACTTTGTAGAGGATTATTTACAGTAAAGCCATTTAAACCATATCAGAATAATGAGCTTTATATCGTTGGCATCAGCACTTTTTAATGGTTGAAAAATCACATTTTTCTAATCTGATTTTAATTGGTGGTGATCTTTCCCGTTTTCTATCAGAGTTTATATGTTCTAGAAGTCAGCTTTGATGAGAAAATGATGCCAAGGTGCAAAGCCAAATTCTCTTTGGTGATTTCCTGCGTCTATTTTTTATACAAGCTTTTTGAAAGATGAGCAACATGCGTGGATTTGAAGAAAAAAAGAGACAAAATGAGTATTCCACATATCTAACATTAAAATCCTTGGTAGTAACGGGAGAAGGGACGATGTTTCCTTGGTTTGTCAAACATTGCAATAGCATTAAGAAGTGCTATGAAATAAAGAAATAGCCATTAAAGATGTAAGACCAGTGATTAGCTGCAGCGATCACATGAATATTCCATGGAATGCAACCACTGCAGAATCAGTAGAACTGATACAGCTGCGACACTGGAGTAGTGGGGTTTCAAAAGTACCGTATATACTCGTGTATAAGCCAAGATTTTCAGCCCATTTTTTAGAGCTGAAAGTCCCCCTCTCTGCTTATAGTGGGTCATATACGGGGGTCGGCGGGGGATCGGGGGTGTCGGATCATAATCACCCCTCCGCCGGCACGGTCTCTGCAGCCCCCCTGCTTCTCCCACGATCTCCGCCTCCTTCCTGCAGCGGTCACATGGCACTGCTCATTAAAGTCATGAATATGCACATATTCATGACTTTAATGAGCGGTGTGACCGTTGTAGGAAGGAAGAGCTGCGGAGACCTCCGGGAGAAGAGGAGACGCTGCAGAGAGTGAGGCGCCAGCAGAAGGGTGAGTATGGTGATATTCACCTGTCCCGTTCCACCGCTGCGTGCTGCTCCGACCTCCTCGTCCGGCTCTGAATGTTCAGGCAGAGGGCGCGATGATGTCGTTAGTGCGCGCCGAGCCCACTGCCTGATCATTCACTGCCGAGGACCCGGAAGTGGGAGCAGCACAGCGGTGGAGCGGTCCGGTGATAGGTAAATATCTCAGGTGCCGGGGTCCTGAGCGAGCGGTGACACTAGCACCAGTCCCCCATAGCGCGCCGGTGTCATCACCTTCTCAGGACACCGGCACCTGGCCCCCAGCGACGAGAGGTGAGTATGTCATTTTTTTTTGCAGCAGCAGCAACGTGGCAGCATAAGGGACATACTATGGGGCATAATCTGTGGGAGCATATGGGGGCCTAATCTGTGGAACATATGGGGACCTAATCTGTTTAACATATGGGGGCATAATCTGAGGAGCATATGGGGCATAATCTGTGCTGTATATGGGGGGCATAATCTGTGGAGCACATGGGGGCATAATCTGTGGAACATATGGGGACATAATCTGAGGAGTATATGGGGGCCTAATCTGTGGAACATATGGGGGCATAATCTGAGGAGCATATGGGGGTATAATCTGTGGAGCATATGGGGGCCTAATCTGTGGAGCATATTGGGCATAATCTGTGCAGCATATGGGGGCATAATCTGTGGATCATACGGGGGCATAATCTGTGCAGTTTATGGGGGCCTAATCTATGGAGCATATGGGGGCATAATCATTTTTCACCCTAGGCTTATACGCGAGTCAATAAGTTTTCCCAGTTTTTTTGTGGCAAAATTAGGGGGGTCGGCTTATACACGGGTCGGCTTATACATGAGTATATACAGTAAGTAACTTGCAATTTTTTCTATTCTAAAATATGACCTTCTCCTCCAAAACTTTTTGAAAATTCATAAAAACCCCACTGATGAACATGTGTCACATCTGAACATACTGTTGTAAGTCCTGCCCTGGTCGCTAGGTGGAGTCGTACTTAGGCCACAATCACACATTCAGTATTTGGTCAGTATTTTACATCAGTATTTGTAAGTGGAATAATCAGAGGAAAAGTATAATAGAAACACATCACCACTTCTGTATTTTTCACCCACTACTGGTGAAATACTGAAGAGGCAATTTCAATAGAACAAAAAATGAACATTGAACTTTTTTCCACAAACATTTTACTTCAGAACCTTTTTTTATTTTCACAAGTGTAAAAACCGAAAATGAACCACAAAATTTGTTGGTAAATTTCTCCTGAATACTCAGATACCCCATTTGTTGGAGTAAACCACTGTTTGGGCACACGGCTGAGCTCGGAAGGGAAGGAGCGCCGTTTGACTTTTTCATTACAAAAATGGCTGGAATTGAAATCGGACGCCATGTCGCATTTGGAGAGCCACTGATGTGCCTAAACAGTAGAAACCCTCACAAGTGACACCATTTTGGAATCTAGACCCCCTAAGGAACTTATCTGGATGTGTGGTGAGTAGTGTTGAGCGATACTGCTCGATATCTAAAAATATCGGATCGGAATGGTATCGCCGATATCACTAAAATATCGGCGATACCCGATACCGATACCGGAAGTCCAATGTAAGTCTATGGGAACCAAATATCGACATTAAAAAAAACCCATTCTTGCCTTGTTGGTTAATTGTACATGAAGGAAAACAACAAAGAGTAATGTAGAATGTATTGGGGGAGGTTGAGGAGACAATAAAGGCATACATGTTTAACCCAATGCATTGGAATAGCATTAATATATATTTTTTTGGAAATACGTTTGGATTGACGAACAAATTGACAATGTTGTTAACCTTTTTTCTATTTTGGCAAATATGTATGTTTCACAACTTCCATGCTCTTCACCTTTTCAACTTTTGCCAGTGCCACACTTTCTCCTTCATAATCTTCAGCAGCATCATCTTTCTCATCAAATTATTCTTCATCTTCACCTTCTTAATCTTCTTCTTAAACTTCTTGCTATTCATGTTTTTGTTTACATTACTCATATTGTTATTATTAAACTATTAATCTTCTTCATATTCAAATTCTTCATCTTCTTCCTCTTCATCTTCTTCATCATATTCTTATTTGTGACAGAGATTCCTGTACTTGTAATCTGTAAAAGTATGAATTTTTCATCCTTCCGTTCTTGCTGTCACAAAAGATTTAAATTACAACAGTATTTGTCCGTGTTCAGTTTAGCCTGCAACAGCAGGCATTTTCCAGGGGCACCACGAGGAGGAACGGACTCACCCCCATACACTGCTTAGTCTTCTTCTGCTTAGAATTTAGAGCATATATTTTGCTCTTCATTTTGGTCTTATACTTCATGTTCTTCTGCTTTTTGATCTTCTGCTTATTGTTCTTCTGTCTCTTGTTCTGTATCTTGTAGTTTGTCTTAACCTTCTTTGTCCTGTTGGTGATCTTCTTCTGGGTAATCTTTTATTTTTTCTTTGTGATGCTGTTCAGGCTGGTTGGCTTCATGCTCGTCGTCCTTGTTGTCGTCATCTTCTTCTGGGTGGTCTTTAAGGTCGTCTAATTTCCGAGAACCAGCTGACGTTACTGGAACCCGGACGGGTATCAGATGGAACAAGAGACAATGGAAGTAACTAGGACCAGCTGACTGTGCTGGAACCCGGAGGGACAGCAGAAGGAAAAGAGGCAATGTCACAACCGAGTACCAGCTGACGTTACTGTGACACGGTTACTAAGCAGGAGGTACCTGTGCTCCAAAGCACTACCAAGGACCAGCAGACGTTGCTGGAACTCGTATACGGAGATGGAGGCATCTAGGCCAAAGGCACTGGGGAGAACCAGTTGACGGTACTGGACCCGGACGGGTAGCAGAAGGAAAAGAGGAATGTCACAACCGAGTACCAGCTGACGTTACTGTGACACGGTTGCTAAGCAGGAGGTACCTGTGCTCCAAAGCACTACCAAGGACCAGCAGACGTTGCTGGAACTCGTATACGGAGATGGAGGCACCTAGGCCAAAGGCACTGGGGAGAACCAGTTGACGGTACTGGACCCGGACGGGTAGCAGAAGGAAAAGAGGCAATGTCACAACCGAGTACCAGCTGACGTTACTGTGACACGGTTACTAAGCAGGAGGTACCTGTGCTCCAAAGCACTACCAAGGACCAGCAGACGTTGCTGGAACTCGTATACGGAGATGGAGGCACCTAGGCCAAAGGCACTGGGGAGAACCAGTTGACGGTAAGGACCCCGGACGGGTAGCAGAACGCACCCATGAAAATGTAAGTTGACAGGACGCAAGCCGTCCGCAGTTACCGAATCACACAGTCCTACAGTGGGTGCTTGTCCTATTGTCACAATGGAAACAGCCTTTATTTACATATCCCACAGCACACATAGGAATCACCTAAACTGCAGGCACCATAGAGTCGGCTAACCCGAATGCAACACGACAGCACAACTTATTGGAGGATAATTGACGTTCACACTGCCAGGAAGCAGCTGTCGTGCTGTAACCAGGCTGGCCAGGAGTCAGTACCCCTGCCAATTACTTACGAGCAACAAATGGCGGTGTTGTAGCCCAGGGAGTAGAGTTCAGGTGGTAGAAAGATGAACATAACAGGAGACATGGAAAACGTTGCCAAACAGTTATTTAATCTGAAAACGGACAGGCAAATTCAGGTGATATCCATGCCTTGCTCATTTTCAGAAAAGTAAGCCGGTCTACATTCTCTGAAGATAGTCGCATGCGACGGTCTGTTAGTACACCACCTGCAGCACTAAAGACGCTCTCAGATAATACACTGGCAGCAGGGCAAGCCAGCACCTCCAATGCATACTGGCTAAGCTCTGGCCATGTATCCAACTTAGAGACCCAAAATTTGAAAGGGGAAGAGGCATCTGGGTGTACACTTAGAGGGAAAGACAAGTAGTCTGTCACCATCTTACGGAAACGTTGCTTCCTGGTGACTGGAGCCGTCTCGGATGGTGTAGACCTTGCTGGCGCTGTCACAAAACTTCGCCACATTTGTAACATACAGCTCTTGCCCTGTGCAGAGGCGCTGCTTGTGCTCCCTCTTGTTGTAGAGGTGTCTACACTGCCTCGACGCACAGAGCTGCTTTGTAAAGCAGTAGCAGCAGCAGCTCTCTCGGCTGGAATGTACAACAGTATGAATTGCACCAGTGTGTCTTGGTACTCCCGCATTTTACGGTCCCGGTTCACCGGTGTGATGAGGGTTTGTAAGTTGTCCCGGTAGTGAGGTTCTAGGAGGGTGTACACCCAATAATCTGACGTGGTGAGAATGTGGGCGATGCGGCGGTCGTTTCTCAGGCACTGAAGCATGAAATCAACCATGTGCTGCAGACTCCCAACTGCCAACAAAAGCTGTCCTGTGGAAGAGGCGTCATCTCTGCCTCCTCTGCATCACCCCACCCTCGCTCTACATACTGACTAGAGCGTTGTGTACCTCCCAATGTAGGGATTTCTTCCTCCTCCATTGACTCCTCCTCCTCCTCATCCTACTCACAAAGTGAGCCCTGCCCAGCCCTTTGTGAGGAACCACGTTGCGCTGACTGTCCTGAAGGTAATTGAATTTGTGACTCCTCATCCTCCACCTCTTCCAAAACCTCTTCCTTTAGTGCTTTCAGTGATTTCTGAAGCAGGCAGATAAGGGGGACAGTCATGCTGACTAGTGCATCATCTGCACTCGCCATCCGCGTTGAGACATCAAACACACGCAAAACGTCGCAGATGTCCTTCATAGAGGCCCACTCAGTAGTGGTGAAGTGTGGACGGCGCAAAGAGTGACTTGATTGCGCCTGATGCAGCTGATACTCCATTACTGCTGTCTGCTGCTCACACAACCGCTCCAACATATGTAACGTGGAATTCCACCTGGTGGGTACGTCACATATGATGCGATGTAAAGGAAGGCGAAATCGGCGTTGCAGAGCAGCAATGCGCGATCTGGCTATGCTGGAACGTCGCAAGTGAGCGCACTCTAGGCGGACCTTCTGCAGCAGTCCAGCAAGATCCGGATAGTCCCTCAAAAAACTCTGCACGACCAAGTTGAGCACATGTGCCAGACATGGTATGTGAGTAAGGTTGCCAAGGCCCAGAGCTGCCACCAGATTTTGGCCATTGTCACACACTACCAAGCCTGGCTGGAGATTCGCAGGCAAAAACCACACGTCGCTCTCCTGCTTGATGGCATTCCAGACCTCCTGCGCTGTGTGGCTTAGATTCCCCATTGAAATCATTTTCAGGACGGCCTGTTGACGTTTGGCCACGGCTGTGCTCATATCGGTCGCAACAGGTAAGCGTTCACGGGTCCATGTGGAGGTATACCGTGACGGCTCGTGCAGCGATGATTCTGAGGAACTGGAGTAGGAGGAGGAATCAATGTGTACAGACTGGATTCCTGCAATCCTTGGAGTTGGCAGAACACGTACAGCGCCACTGGCAAGATCTGTACCCGGCTCCACAACATTGACCCAATGGGCAGTGAGGGAAAGGTATCGTCCCTGGCCATGGGTACTGGTCCACGCATCGGTGGTCAGGAGGACCCTGCTACTGACGGCGTTTAGTAGCGCATGTTTAATGTTTCCCTCGACATGTTTTTGCAGAGCAGGGACGGCTTGCCTGCTGAAATAAAATCGGCTTGGCACATTATATTGTGGGACTGCCAATGCCATTAAGTTCCTGAAACTGTCAGTCTCCACCAGCCTGAATGACAGCATTTCAAGGGACAGGAGTTTTGCAATGCCAGCATTCAGAGCCTGTGCTCGTGGATGGTTTGCCGAGTATGGCCGTCTTTTATCCCATGCCTGTGGTACCGATGGCTGTTTTGTGGCCTGGGAGTGTGACGATGACTGTGAACTTGCTACTGTGGGTGGAATAACAGTTTGTCTATGGACAACAGTGACCGAGGTTCTTCCATGGAGATCCTGTGAGGAAGCCGAACCAGGTGTGTGTGAGCTGGAGGTAGAGGCTCCAACACGACCTGAAGATGTAGGTGCTGCTGTAGGTTGGCCTACATCTCCAGTGTGTCTTTGTAACTCAGCTACGTGCTTTGTCCGTACATGTTTCCACATATTTGTGGTATTCAGGTTACTGATATTTTTACCTCTTTTAACTTTTTGCTTACACAGCTTGCATTTAACATAGCAAATATCATCTACAAGTCTGTCAAAAAAGGACCACGCAGTGCAAGTCATGGGAGCGCCAATTTTGACATTTCTAAGAGAACTGCTCCCAACAGGTGCCAAACTGGAGGCTACAGGCAAGCGAGTCTGCAGCCTACCTCTCCCTCCTCTTTGTACCGTTGGGCCAATCTCTTCCTCAGAGCTGCTCCCACCACCTTCCTGTTGCTCACGCCATGTTGGGTCTCAGACGTCATCATCTCCACTACCCTCTTCCAACACCTGCTGCTGTTGGATGGTCTGGGCAACACCATGCTCCACAAAACCTGGCACCTGAGTCTCATCATCATCATGAGATGCGTTCTGCGGTGTGCTGTCCATCGGCACTGGCTCACCCGCCTCTTCAGATTGAGAGAGACACAGCTGTTGCGCATCACTGCATACTCCCTCTTCTTCAAATTGCAGAATGCTGCTTGCCTGTGCCCGTGTTTGCGAGCCAATAGATTCTGAGAACAGAAGCAGAGACTCAGCTGGCTCCTGTACAGAACTCTCTGACTGCCTGGGCAATTTGACAGGCGGTGAACAGACAGATGGTTGCTCAACAGTGTTGTGTTCCTGAGAGGAGGTGGAAGGAATTGAAGTCGATGCATTGGCTGCCATCCAACCAACAACGGCTTCAATTTGTTCTTCCCGCAGCAGGGGGGCACGCCGAGCTCCTACCAAAGTGCGCATAAAGGAACGCTCACGGGGAAAACTGGTGGATGCTGTGTCACTGAGGGCGGCAGCAGCCACAGAATCCCCACGTCCTCTCCCTGCTGAAACTCCACGGCCACGACCACGTGCCTTACTCACTGACTTCTTCATCTTGGTAGATTGATAAAGAAAGTCAGAAAAGTTATAAGGCCTAAGTGTGGTTATTACGCAGAGACTGAAGTGAACACTGAAACACAACTGTTCACAATTGTGAAAGGCTACTCCTTTGTCTACTTCTATAGTGTTTGCAACCAATGTATTGGATACGGATGGAAGCGCGTCACACAAATAGATTATATTTATTTTAAATGGAATGGAGCAGAACCAATTGGAGAGAAATGACAAGGATGAGGCACTGAGACACGCTCAGCAGAGTATAAGCAGCAGTGCTTGAACAAGTAACTGGAGCGTGATGTGCACTCAAAAATAAAAAACACAGACTGAAGTGAACACTGAAACACAACTGTTCACAATCTGTGAAAGGCTACTCCTTTGTCTACTTCTATAGTGTTTGCAACCAATGTATTGGATATGGATGGAAGCGCATCACACTAAAATTTAAATTGCATGGAGCAGCAAGAATTACACTGAAGAAAAAAAAAAGAGTCTGTGAGTGACACGTGCAGATGCCTACAGACAGCGTTGCATGCAGAGCAAACTGCAGCGTCACCTGCACTCACACACACCTTGCAGAGCTGTTAAAACAACACTGCAGGCAAAAGGAAGCTTTACACAGCGGTTGGTGCTAGCCTGCCTAAAGCACAGTACACTAAATCGCAATCTCTAACTGTCCCTCAGAGACAGCACAGCAGCGTTCTGTCCCTTACTGAATTCACAGCACAGTGACGCTAAAATGGCGGCGGCGCCTTTTATAGTGCATTCTGACATCATTTCAGCATCCAATCACAGCCATGCCATTAGTTAACATGACCGCAGCAGTACAGGATGTGCCCCACACTTCTTAGGATTCCTCATTGGCTGACTAAAATCACATTGCCTCTCAAAGAATTATGGGAACTTCCGATTCCGGTATACGATATATAAAAAATATCGGAACTATCGAAAGTCCGATACAGCTAATATCGGCCGATACCCGATACTTGCGGTATCGTATCGCTCAACACTAGTGGTGAGCACTTTGAATTTTTTTCACAAAAAATATATTTTTTCCCCAAAATTATTATATTCCCCAGGGTAGCAGGAGAAAATAGAACCCGATATTTGTTGTGCAATTTGTCCTGAGTATGCTGATACCCCATATGTGGGGGTAAACCACTGTTTGGCCACACAGAAGAGCTCGGAAGGAAAAGAGCACCGTTTGACTTTTTCAAAGTAGAATGGGCTGGAATTGAGATCGGACGCAATGTCACATTTGGAGAGCACATGATGTGCCTAAACAGTGGAAACCCCAAAATTCTAATTCCAACCCTAGCCCCAACACACCCTTAGCCTAATACCAACCCTAAACATAACCCTAACCACAACCCTAATAACAACACACCCCTAACACTAATCCAAACAATAACCCTAATACCAACCAGAAGCCTTACCCCAGCACACTCCTAACCCTAATCCCAACCCTAACAAAAAAACAAAACCTAACACACCCCTTACCCTAATACCAACCTAAACCTAGCCTCTACCCTAACACTAAACCTAGCCCCAACCCTAGCTTTAGCGCCAAACCAAACCCTAATTTTAACCCCAACACTATCTCTAGCTGGAGCCTCAACATGAACACTAACCCTAGCACCAACCATAGCTTTAGCATCAACCCTAACACTAATAAAAAACCAACCTTAACCCTAACTTTATCCTTACACTAATCCTACCTTTAGCCTAAGTCTAACCCTAACTTTAGCCTAACACTAACCCTAACTTTAGCCTCAACCCTAGCCCTAAATTTAACCCCAACCCTAACCCTAACTTTAGCCTAGCACTAACCCTAACTTTAGCCTAACATTAACCCTAACTTTAGACTAACAGTAACCCTAAATTTAGCCTAACAGTAATTCTAACTTTAACCTATCATTAACCCTAACTTTAACCTAACACTAACCCTAACTTTAGCCTAACACTAACCCTAACTTTAGCCTAACACTAATCCTAACTTTAGCCTAAGAGTAACCCTAGCTTTAGCCTAACAGTAACCATAACTCTAACAGTAACCATAACTCTAGTCTAATAGTAACCCTAACTTTAGCCTAACAGTAACCCTAACTTTAGCCTAACACTAATCCTAACTTTAGCCTAAGAGTAACCCTAACTTTAGCCTAACAGTAACCATAACCCTAACAGTAACCCTAACTTTTGCCTAATAGTAACCCTAACTTTAGCCTAACAGTAACCCTAAATTTAGCGTAACAGTAATCTTAACTTTAGCCTAACAGTACACCTAACTTTAGCCTAACAGTAACTCTAACCCTAACAGAAACCCTAACCCTAAAACTAACTCTAACTTTAGCCTAACAGTAACCCTAACCCTACCAGTTATCCTAACTATAGCCTAACAGTAACACTAACCCTAACAGTAACCCTAACTTTAGCCTAATAGTAACAATAACCTTAGCCTAACAGTAACCCTAACTTTAGCATAACAGTAACCCTAATTTTAGAATAACAGTAATCCTAACCATAGAAGTAAGCCTAACTTTAGCCTAACAGTAACCCAAACCCTATCAGTAACCCTAACCTGCTTTATCTGTTATGTTTTAATTTATAACACGATCGCTGACTGGCACAGCTGTTGCCAGCAGCACATGTCACACTGTTTCTCCTCTAACCTCTCACTGACAGGAGAATAGAGTAGAAATAGTGTTATTATGAGACAGATGCCGGGAAAGTTAATTGCTACATCAAACTTTCCCAGTGATCTGTCTCATTGGCTGCTGTGATGCTGACGTCATTGGGACCTGAACCAATCAGTTCTCGATGAGGTTGGGGGGTCACAGGAAGTGATGTGCGGCAGAATCCCCTCGATATAAGGTACGTGGGGGTCCTGAGCAGCACAAAACCGCCGACCGCGTACAAATGGCGGCGCTACGCAAAGCCCTGCTATCGCCGACGTTTATCTACAATCGGCGTTCATGAAGTGGTTAAGAATGATTGTTGTACAGCATGTGGCATCTCTTCAGATGGCACACTTCTTAGTTCAACTATTAGACCTGCAATTTACAGTATGTAGGGTGTACGATTGGGCCACTAAAAAGACATCTCTCTGAAGCCGCTAGTACGGCTACCCACAATATCTCTGTGGTGTCTAATCACTGCAAGCAAGCACATGCAGGAAATACCAACACCCTAAAAGTCACATGAATAGAAAAAGTATCTAAGTTATTTAGAGGGGTAAAGTTTTGGATCGTGAGTATTTTGGGATTTTTAAACTACAATCGAGAGTACCGCTAAGTTTAAATAAGGAGCAGAACTTAATACTACAATATGGTTAATTTTTTGTGTGGTCATAGCTAGAGTTGAGCGATACTTTCCGATATCCTAAAGTATCGGAATCGGAATGGTATCGCCGATATCACTAAAAAATCGGCGATACCCGATACCGATACCGGAAGTCCCATGTAAGTCTATGGGAACAAAATATCGCAACTAAAAAAACCCCATTCTTTCCTTGTAAACACTAAATATACACACATAGAATACATATATATATATATACATGTCATTGTGACATATATATATACATATATGTATAGTTTATACACTTCTACATAGTAAAATATCCTTTGATTCAATTGCCGGGTAAAGCCGGCTTCAGTGAAAAGACAGAAGCACCCGACATGAAATGACACTTGGTGTACATAGGGTTAACCATGTCTTTTCATGTCGTTTGCTATCTGATTTGCACAAACAATTAAATCAGACTATGTGTGCAAAATTTCACACCTGTAGGGGTTAATTAAAGGTGTAAATTCGTTGTAAAAAAAACGGACTTTTTTGCTACGAATTTACACCTTTAATTAACCCCTACAGGTGTGAAATTTTGCACACATAGTCTGATTTAATTGTTTGTGCAAATTAGATAGCAAAGGACATGAAAAGACATGGTTAACCCTATGTACACCAAGTGTCATTTCATGTGGGTTCTGCATTTTCACAAAAGCCAGCAATTGAATTAGCGGCTATTATACTATGTAGAAGTGTATGAACTACAAATATAAATATATATATATATGTGTCACAAATTCAATGACATGTATATATATATATGAGGTGTAAAATTGCTGAAAAAAAATGCGTGGGCTCCCGCCCTATTTTCGCAACCAGACAGACAAAGCCAGTGAGTGGGGGCAGATAATAATAGCCCAGAGAGGGACCATTATTTTTGGCCCCCCCCGGCTACTTAACATCTGCCCCCAGACACCCCAGAAAGGGCAAATCTCTAATTAGATTTGCCCTTTCTGGCACTTTGCCCGTCTATTCCCATTGCCCTGTAGCGGTGGCGAATGGGTTAATAAGGGGTTAAAATGACCTTGCAATTGAAAGGTCACTTTAAGCCAGGTTAATAATTGAGAGCTGTCAATTAGACAACTATCAATTATTAATCCTATTGTATGAAAGAAAAATCAAACACACACACTTTAATAAAAAAGTTTAATGAAATAATCACACAGTTTTTGACCATATTTTATTTACCTGCTAAAACCATTTCCTGTAATAAAAATAAAATAAAAAAGCAAAATTATTCTTACCTATCCCATGCACAGTCAGGTCCCACGGTGTAATCCTTCAGAAAGGGTTAATGTTTACTGCAGGGACCGCAGCTAATGCTGCAGCCTCACAGTAAACCCCAAATGAATGAGTTCCTCTCCTGCCTGACAGGAGATAAAGGCTGGGTGTCACATAACGATACACCAGCGATCCCGACAACGATATGCACTTGTCAGGATCGCTGGTGTATCGCTACATGATCGCTGCTGAGCTGCCAAACAGGCAGCTCAGGCAGCGATCTGGGACAGCGACACTGCGGGTAACATCGCTTAAGGGCCCGTCTCACATAGCGATATCGCTACCGAGATCGCTGCTGAGTCACTAGTTTTGTGACGCAGCAGCGAGCTCACCAGCGATATCGCTGTGTGTGACATTCAGCGACGATCAGCCCCCCTGCCGGGTATCGCTGATCGTCGCAGAAATGTCAAGACCTTTTTTTGATCGCTGGTTTCCCTCTGACAGGCACGCATCGCTGCGTGTGACAGGCGGGAGACCAGCGATCCGCTGGTATCCAAGGTACACAGCGGGTTTCTAGGCACAGCCCCGCGCCTGGAAACCCGCTGTGTACCTTGGTTACCAGCGGATCGCTGGTCTCCCGCCTGTCACACGCAGCGATGTGTGCCTGTCAGCGGGAAACCAGCGATCAAAAAAAGGTCCTGACATTTCAGCGACGATCAGCGATACCCGGCAGGGGGGCTGATCGTCGCTGAATGTCACACACAGCGATATCGCTGGTGAGCTCGCTGCTGCGTCACAAAACTAGTGACTCAGCAGCGATCTCGGTAGCGATATCAGTCTATTTGAGACGGGCCCTTAGTGAAGCTTAATTGAAATTGCTTTCACTTCACTTCAGGTCAGCCAGGACACAATCAGTGACGTCAGAGGGAACTGATTAACAAAAATAGGGGTTCCCTTTAAAAAAAAAAATGGCGTGGGGTCCCCCCTATTTTTGTTAACCAGCCAGATGAAGCAGACCGCTGAGGCCTGGATTTTCAGGCTGTTAAGGAGCCAAGATCCATGGACCTTGCCAGCCTGATAATACTAGGCCACAGCAGTCTGCATATCTTGGCTGATTAACAAAAATAGGGGATCCCCTCGAAAAAAATTGGCGTGGGGTCCCCCCTATTTTTGTTAACCAGCCAGATGAAGCAGACCGCTGAGGCCTTGTTTTTCAGGCTGGTAAGGATCCAATATCCATGGACCTTGCAAGCCTGATAATACCAGGCCACAGCAGTCTGCTTAGCTTGGCTGGTTAACAAAAATAGGGGATCCCCTCGAAAAAAAAACGGCGTGGGGATCCCCCTATTTTTGTTAACCAGCCAAGTAAAATGCAGACTGCTGCGGCCTGGTATTAAAAGACTGTCAAGGCCCATGGATTTTGGCCCTCAACAGCCTGATAATACCAGGCTACAGCAGCCCCACATTTGGCGCATCAAAAGATGTGCCAATTGTGGCACTTTACCCGGCTCTTCCCACTTGCCCTGTAGTGATGGCAAGCGGGGTAATAAGGGGTTATTGTCACCGTTGATTGCACGGTGACAATAAGCCCGGTTAATAATGGAGAGGTGTCAATAAGACACCGATCCATTATTAATCCCAAAGTTATTAAATGTATAAAAAAAAGACAAAGCAAGAAAAAAGTATTTTAATGAAATAAAAGAGACAACACAGTTTTCATTAATTTTATTACTCTCTCATTCCTGCGACGCCATCGATCTCCTGTAAAAAATAAAAAAAACAAACCAACAGTATACCACCTGTCCGACGCAGTCCAGAACGACAGTCCCACGACGATCCAGCTGTGCTACATCGCAATGACAGGCAGAGCCTGTCATTGCGACGCAGCACAGCTGCTTACCAGCTTCCCCGGCGGTGACGTCATCGGACTGACTGCTTTACGGCCGGGATTACCCAGCAGTCACTGCAGTTATCGCGAGAAACTGCATGTGACCGCCGGGGAAAGAAGATTGCGGCCATGAAGCAGTGCAGGACGTGACCGCCGGAGATCTTCTGCCAGGTAAGTGCCGCTGACTCCTGACAGACCCGACCGACGGACACTGACAGTGACAGTGACAATCCCGATTCCGGTATCCGATAAGACGAAAATATCGGAACTCGGAATCGGAATTCCGATACAGCTAATATCGGCCGATACCCGATATTTGCAGTATGGAATGCTCAACACTAGTCATATCTGTGCAAGAATAATCCCTATGATATTTTTTCGTTAGTTCTACTTAATTCTAGTTTCTTGAAAGGTCTTCTAATCTTTAATTTTACCGCAACCTTTAAATTTCCATCATCATGGTCTGCAATTTATTATTTGACCAGCATTGTGTATGTAACTCATGTTTCAATCTCCCATTTCTTTACTGGTCATTATCATGGTTAATTAACTGGTGAATTTTTGTTCGTGTTCGCTCTCCTGAGGTTTTAAATTGGTTAACCAGTGTTTTGTATGTTGTCTTGAATATAACATTCATGATGAGGGACAGCATTTCATGCCATGACTAGGACCTGAATGGTCGAAATGCATTGGTTGAATAACTAAGAACCCCATTCCTATCATGTTCCAAGTTAAGACTTTATTTTTAAGAATGTTTTGAATACAACTGGAATTTGAACTGGAAGCAGTTCCACACAGGAGACTACTCCCTCTCACTCTCTTAAAAATTACATGGTGAAATACAATTGAGGTAGGCGAGTAAAGCAATGTTTTTGGCCCAAAAGTGTCTTTTTCAAGCCAGAAGTGAAATAAAAATTACATCTGTGCTTTTATATTGTACTGATAACTTGAAAAAGGCCCTTGTGGGCAGAAACATTGCTTCCCTCGTCTACCTCAATTTTATTGCACCATGTGATTTTTACAGGGTGGAATAAAGGTTATGTTTTATCCCCATTTTCTCTCGTCCTTCAGAAACTTGGATTTTCTGATCATATTTTAATCAATCAAACACTGATCAGTTGAGGTTATCTTGGATGAGTGAATATTTACTCACGTGACACTAGTCTTACACTGAAGTAAAGAAACAGTGTAAATACCTTGGACAAAATAATTGTTCAAACTTTAAGAGTTAACAAAGTATTAATTTCTATGCAGCTTTTTTAACCCCAAATTGTACTCTGTGAACTTCATGCAACATATTCCTGGTACAGTTTATGCACAGTGTAAACTATAAACAACACTGTGGTTTTCTTATACTGCCATCCAGAAAAAATAAATGAAAATTGTTAAAGCATTGCAACATTTATATAACTACATAAACCTTCTTTCCGACTACAGAGCCAAGCATTTTTTAAAACTGATACTTGAAAAGTGTGCAATTCAGGGTGTAAAGATAGTAAGGCAAATCATTTTCAAATATTCAAATCGTAAATTCACAATATGAAAATAAAATAGGATAAAATATTTTATACTTGACATTAATATAAAGCATTTTTGTTCTTTCCACAATGTTCACTTTGGTCATTTATTTTCATACATGTATATATCTTGTCAATGACAAGATTTCAGAATATTGAGAGTTCTGTAAAGTGATTTGTTCCCTTTTCCTGACAGCTGTCGAACAAAATATGCATAAACAAGCCGAAAGATTCCCCAGCTGCTGCCTGTTTGATTAATTATATATTAAGGTCATGCAACAGGTATGTTAAAATTTGTAGTGTTAACTAAAGCTAGGCGAGGAAGTCCAACAGGAGTCCAGGAGTTTCTGCTAAAAAACACTAACTTAAACTGCATTTTGGAATCAGAAATTTGCCATATCCTCCTCATTATATGTGATCTGTTAGTTTGAAGCTTTCTAAGTATTTACATAGCTATGAATCACATTATAGATTGCTATATGTGTACAAAATCAGAAAAACATAACTGTGCTACCAACACCACAGTCAGCACATGAATGCAGTGCTAGAACCACTATTTAGTACATGAATGCGGTGCCAGAACCACTATCAGTACATGAATGCGGTGCCAGAACCACTATCAGTACATGAATGCAGCACTAGAAGCTATCGTCAGAATATGACTGCGCCATCAGAAACTACAGTCATAATATTAATGAAGCCAGAAATTACTGTTGGTACTTGAATTTAAAGCCAGAACTACCATCAGTACATGTATATAGTACAGCGGTTAATTGCAATGTCAGGTAAGCCCCATATACACTTGTATTGCATGAATCTATAAATCCAGTCTGTACAAAAAGTAGTAAGGAGATATTGGGAGTTGCTGTTATCAATCATATTCAAACTGCAAACTACACAGTAACCACAGAACTGATGAGACATACTCCATATCACAAGTAAACGTTTACATTCAGGTACTTTATAGACAACATCTCTTATTGGTGTCATTCTACAGGGTGGGCCATTTATATGGATACACCTAAATAAAATGGGAATGGTTGGATGCTGCACATCTGTTATCTGAAGTCAATTGTCTATGCTGTGAAGATACAAGATGTGCAGAATCTGAAACAATGGATAGTGGAAGCCTGTGCTATCATTTCTTCTGCGGTGTTGCTATCAGTGTGTCAAGTGTGGGAGAAGAGGGTTGCATTGACAATCCAACACAATTGGCAGCACTATGAACACATTTTATAAGTGGTCATAAACTTGTAAATAACTGATGAAAGAATAAAGTTACGTTAAAACAAAGCACATCATTGTTTTTCTTGCGAAATTCTCAATAAGTTTGATGTGTTACATGACCCTCTTCCCATTGGAAAAAATAAAGTAGGATCCAAAATAGCCACCTTCAAAATGGCTGCCATGGTTGCCACCCATCTCTAAAAGTTTTCCGCTCCCTTATACTAATGTGCCACAAACAGGAAGTTGATATCATCAACCATTCCTATTTTATTTAGGTGTATCCATATAAATGGTCCACCCTCTACTTATTTTCTTCTCTATTTTGTCCAGACTCCATGATGAGAGTCCACGCCCAAAGCTGGGCTCTGCAGATTTCCCTCTTCTCCATCTTCAGCAGAAAATCCAGACACGATGCCTTTAAAATAAATTTATCATTATTCTGCACCAGAAATCAAAAAATTTCCATGTTCAACCCGTGAATAAATAATTGCTCCTAACTGAGCTTCCTACTCAAAATATCCCTACACACACTAGTCCTCTCCAAAATATCACCCAAAACTGCCTATTTCCATATTTCCATATTTGCGAACTTGCATATCTTGGCCAAAATATCAACCAATATTTCACATATTTATATGTATTTTGTGCACTTTATTTTTCAGCGTGCAGCCAAGCCCAGCACGTTGGGTCTTGCACACAGAGGTGTTCACATGGGATGCATTTAGAGAGTGCTGGCCAGCCCGTCTAATCGAATAGTATGGGCATGACTAATAGGCTGTGAACCAGATGCTATGCATTACCTGCATGTGAACAGAGCCCTATACAAGCCTCTATTGTGCAGACATATACTAAGCAGTCACTCCCTTTATTAATTGGTAGGCTATGAGTGGCTATTAGTATTTTGCACCTGTGTTGCCAACATCTTTGCTATATCCCCTTTTTCTGCTGTATTTTTTAATTATTTTAGGATTTTCAGTCCTCTTTTATGGCTTTGCTACTATTTTATTAGTGTGATGAGTTCAGTAATATGCTGACATCATCACACTGCTGCACGTTAGGGCCAGGGCTGACAGTTGCTCTGCTCTGCCCTGTCCCGGTGCAAAATAGTATTTAAATGTATTTTAGAAGCTT
>JARQOD010000001.1:63503767-63602490 GCA_033576555.1 Oophaga sylvatica | reverse complement strand
ACCCTCCATTTCCTCTCCGGTGAGAAGAACATTCACGCAGACGCTCTATCTCGCTCCATTGTGTCCTCTGAGGAGGTGGAGGAGGAGCCTCGGCTTATTGTCCCCACAGAGAGCCTAAGAACGGTGGCTCCGGTTTCGTCTGAGTCTGTGCCTCTGGGCAAGACTTTTGTGCCCACCAATTTGCGACCGGAAGTACTCTCTTGGGCACATTCGTCCGGGGTGGGTGGACATTTTTGGACAAAAAGGACTACTGAATTGCTGGCGAGGACATACTGGTGGCCGCAGATGGCCCGTGACGTCAGGGAATACGTTCAGGCGTGCGTCTCCTGCGCCAAGAATAAGTCCCCTCGACAACGGCCAGCTGGGTTACTTTTCCCTTTACCGGTGGCAGACAGGCATTGGGAGATGGTCGGGATGGATTTTGTGGTGGGCTTACCCAAGTCTCGGGGAGTTTGGTATGCTAGCTGGTCAGGGTCGGTGTCCTAGTTTCCCTAAATTGCCAGCATAACTGGTGAGGAGTTTGATTGCCGTATTCAGGGCCTGGCGTTCAGATGCCATAGATTGCGGGTGACTCCCGCGAGGACATTAGCGCATGATCACGTTCTATGTTCACTTAGCTGTTCATTGTGTACCTGGGTGCCTGACAGGACACAGAAGTTTGTCTCAGCGGCTCTGTGACATAACAGGGTTTGCTTTCAACGCTAGACAGTGCCCTAGCGTGTTTATTTTGCGACTCAGTTGTGTTAAGTGAGTTCGCACACATCGCCATATAGCGCTGCGGCACTCCTAGCGGCTCTGTGGACTAACAGAGTTCGCACATATTGCCACAGTGCGTTACGGCGTTTATTAAGTCTTGTTTGCCAGATGGATCAAATACTCATTTCTCACTGCAAAATGCAAATAAATTTGTATAATTTATACAATGTGATTTTCTGAATTTTGATATGCTATCTCTCAATGTTAAAATTAACCTACCCTTAAAATTACAGACTGTTCACGTCTTTGTCATTGGGCAAACTTACAAAATCAGCAAGAGATCAAATACCTATTTTCCCCAATGTAGCATATTTCTACTATCAGCAAAGATTGTGGGAGACATTTTGTTACCAAACTTCTATGAATCACCAGGGGTTTCAAGGAGCTCACCACACATCTACAGGTCCTTCTCAAAAAATTAGCATATAGTGCTAAATTTCATTATTTTCCATAATGTAATGGTTACAATTAAACTTTCATATATTTTAGATTCATTACACACCAACTGAAATTTGTCAGGTCTTTTATTGTTTTAATACTGATGATTTTGGCATACAACTCCTGATAACCCAAAAAACCTGTCTCAAAAAATTAGCATATCAAGAAAAGGTTCTCTAAACGACCTATTACCCTAATCTTCTGAATCAACTAATTAACTCTAAACACATGCAAAAGATTCCTGAGGCTTTTAAAAACTCCCTGCCTGGTTCTTTACTCAAAACCCCCATCATGGGTAAGACTAGCGACCTGACTGATGTCAAGAAGGCCATCATCGACACCCTCAAGCAAGAGGGTAAGACCCAGAAAGAAATTTCTCAACAATTAGGCTGTTCCCAGAGTGCTGTATCAAGGCACCTAAATGGGAAGTCTGTTGGAAGGAAACAATGTGGCAGAAAACGCTGTACAACGAGAAGAGGTGACGGGACCCTGAGGAAGATTGTGGAGAAGGACCGATTCCAGACCTTGGGGGACCTGAGGAAGCAGTGGACTGGTCTGGTGTAGAAACATCCAGAGTCACCGTGCACACGCGTGTGCAGGAAATGGGCTACAGGTGCCGCATTCCCCAGGTAAAGCCACTTTTGAATCATAAACAGCGGCAGAAGCGCCTGACCTGGGCTACAGAGAAGCAGCACTGGACTGTTGCTAAGTGGTCCCAAGTACTATTTTCTGATGAAAGCAAATTTTGCATGTCATTCGGAAATCAAGGTGCCAGAGTCTTGAGGAAGACTGGGGAGAAGGAAATGCCAAAATGCCTGAAGTCCAGTGTCAAGTACCCACAGTCAGTGATGGTGTGGGGTGCCATGTCAGCTGCTGGTGTTGGTCCACTGTGTTTCATCAAGGGCAGGGTCAATGCAGCTAGCTATCAGGAGATTTTGGAGCACTTCATGCTTCCATCAGCTGAAATGCTTTATGGAGATGAAGATTTCATTTTTCAGCACGACCTGGCACCTGCTCACAGTGCCAAAACCACTGGTAAATGGTTTACTGACCATGGTATTACTGTGCTCAATTGGCCTGCCAACTCTCCTGACCTGAACCCCATAGAGAATCTGTGGGATATTGTGAAGATAAAGTTGAGAGACGCAAGACCAAACACTCTGGATGAGCTTAAATCCGCTATCGAAGCATCCTGGGCCTCCATAACACCTCAGCAGTGTCACAGGCTGATTGTCTCCATGCCACGCCGCATTGAAGCAGTCATTTCTGCAAAAGGATTCCAGACCAAGTATTGAGTGCATAACTGAACTTTATTATTTCATGGTTTTTTTGTTTGTTTTTAAAAAACACTTTTATTTTATTGGAAGGGCAGCACGGTGGCTCAGTGGATAGCACTGCAGCCTTGCAGTGCTGGAGTCCTGGGTTCGAATCCCACCTAGGACAACATCTGCAAGGAGTTTGTATGTTCTCCCCGTGTTTGCGTGGGTTTCCTCCGGGCACTCCGGTTTCCTCCCACACTCCAAAAACATACAGATAGGGAATCTAGATTGTGAGCTCCTTCGGGACAGCGACGATAATGTGTGCAAACTGTAAAGCGCTGCAGAATATGTTAGCGCTATATAAAAATAAAGATTAAAAATAAAGATTATTATTGGACGGTTGAAATATGTTAATTTTTTGAGACAGGTTTTTTGGGTTATCAGGAGTTGTATGCCAAAATCATCAGTATTAAAACAATAAAATACCTGACAAATTTCAGTTGGTGTGTAATGAATCTAAAATATATGAAAGTTTAATTGTAATCATTACATTATGGAAAATAATGAAATTTAGCACTATATGCTAATTTTTTGAGAAGGACCTGTATATAAGGTCCCTGACGGGTCTAATTTCCAAAATGGTGTCACTTGTGGGGGTTTCCACTGTTTATGTCCGTCAGGGGCTCTCCAAACGTGATATATAGTATATATAGTAAAATTTAAGTCTATTATTTTAGGTTCATTATCACTTGAAGGGAACCTATCATGTGAAAAAAAGCTATTAACCTGCAGATATTGGATTAATTTCCAAACTAATAGAGTTCTGAACCTGCTCAGTACAAACACTTAGATTCCCGCTGCCTGGAGGAAATTAACTTTATTCCTCATGGTAGCATTTGCATTTCTGTCTGGCACAGTTTCAGTCACTGCTCAGTATATAGAAAGTGGTGGCTGTAACCCCACTACGAGCACTGTCTGACAGTCGACCCTAATACTGAGCACAGTAACAGCCAATGCTCTCTTTACACATAATGGTGACTGAACCTGCGTTGGCGCCACCGCCATGACCAAAACCAGAATGCTACAGGGAGAAATAAATGTAATCCTCCCAGCAGCTGGGGTCTAAGTGCAGGTGCCATGCAAGTTCATAATGCTATCAGCCTGCAGATTAACCCCATATCTGTCATTTAATTAGTGTTTTGTTTTCCACTTCACAGGTTCACTTTAAAACACTGTGACTAATGCCACTAGCAGCAAAACTGCGTACTAATTTGTTAACCCCTTTCCGACATTGGACATAATAATACGCCGATGTTGGACACCCTCCCTCTGATGTGAGCTACGGTGGTGAGCCCACATCTTTCCCAGTACATGTCTGGTGTTTTGAACAGCTGCGGGTGGAATTGCAATCCACCCGCGGATATTAACCCTTGAACTGCCGCTGTCAAACTCTGACAGGGGCATTTAACATGCGCTTCAAGCAAGTGAGCCGGAAATCCACCCATCGGTGACCCCCGTCACGTGATCGCGGGTTACCAATGGGTTGACATGACAACCAGAAGTCTCCTGCAGACCTCTATGGTTGTCACTGCCGGATTGCTATGAATGCTGACTGGTGGTCGTTGGCATAGCAAGTTATCAATTCGCCTAGATACAGGCGATCTGATTAATGTCTGTATGTAACAGAGGCAATCAGGTTATGGCAGCTTATATTCTCCCATGGAGACTATTGAAGCATGGCAAAAGAAAAAAAAAAATGTTTTTTAAAATATAACAATTAGAGATGAGCGACTTTGCCTTTTTTAGGGTCGAGTCGGGTTTCATGAAACCCGACTTTCTCAAAAGTCGAGTCGAACGAAATCGGCTGACTATCGGGAAAAGTCGGAGGTCCGACTGAAACACGAAACCCAATGCAAGTCAATGGGGAAGCAAAGTCGGCAGGGAGTGGAGGACAGTAAACACACCTACAGTGCCCATTTCAATGCCGACGACATCAATTCTTATTACTTAAGCTTGGCAATCTTAATTTACTTTATAATAATAGTAATGCATTGAAAACTGGGGGTTATTTGGCTAAAGTTGTGGGGGGGCAGGGCTGGCTCCAGGTTTTCATGTGCCCCGGGTGAAAGAGTGTCAGTGGGCCCCTTTAACACATACCACAATTCATGATGCTCCGATACGGCAGAGAAATATAGGTATAGTACAATGACAAATACTTCACTTCTTACATGACATGACTGATATCTATTTTAAATTCTACAATAGCTCAAAAACCGGACAGTATATTCCTCCATACAGTATTATGGCCACCATATAGTACGCCATACAGAATAATGAGCCCCATATATTGCTCCATACAGAACAATTGGTCCCATATAATGTTCCATACAGTATATGATGAGCTACACATAATGCTACAGTATATGATGGTCCCCATATAATGTGCCATACAGTATAGGACGGTTCCCATAGAGTATAATGAGCCCCACATATTGCTCCAGTATAATGAGTCGCATATAAAGCTCCTTACAGTATATGATGGGCTCCATATATTCCTCCTTACAGAATGGGCTCCATAAAATGCTCCATACAGAACAGGCCCCATATGTGCTCCATATGATGCTCCATACCCTATATGATGCCCCATAAATAATGAACCCCATACGATGCTCCAGTATATGATGTGCCCCATGGATGATGCTCCAGTGTATGAAGGGCCTATATAATGCTCCATATCTAATGGACCCAATATGATGCTCCAGTGTACAATGGGCCCCATGGATGATGCTCCAGTGTATGATGGACCCATTTATAATGCTTCAATATGTGATAGTCCCCATGGATGATGCTCCAGTGTATGATGGGCCAATATAATGCTCCATACATAATGAGCCCCATATGATGCTCCAGTATATGATGGGCCCCATATATGATGCTCCAGTGTATGATGGGCCCCATTTATAATGCTCCAGTGTATGATGGGCCACTTGGATGATGCTCCAGTGTATGATGGGCCTATACACTGTGGGCTGAATTACTAGGCAAATGAGTATTTAGATCACATCATCCTTTTTATACATATTGTCCTACTCCAAGCTGTATGGCTTGAAAGCCAACGGCCAATTATGTAAATCAGGTGATTTGCATCTCTGTAATGAGGAGGGGTGTGGTCTAATGACATCAACACCCTATATAAGGTGTGCTTACTTATTAGGCAGCTTCCTTTCCTTTGCCAAAATGGATCAGAAGAGAGATTTGATGGACTCTGAAAAGTCAAAAATTGTGAGATGTCTTGCAGAGGGATGCAGCTGTCTTGAAATTGCCAAACTTTTGAAGTATGATCACTGAACAATCAAGCGTTTCATGGCAAATAGCCAACAGGGTCGCAAGAATCGTATTGATAAAAAAAGTCTCAAAACAACTGCCCATGAATTGAGGAAAATCAAGCGTGAAGCTGCCAAGATGCCATTTGGCACCAGTTTTGCCATGTTTCAGAGCTGCAACCTTACTGGAGTATCAAAAAGCACAAGGTGTGCCATACTCAGGAACATGGCCAAGTTAAGGAAGGCTCAAAACGAACACCTTTGAACAAGAAACATAAGATAAAACGTCAAGACTGGGGCAAGAAATATGTTAAGACTGATTTTTCTAAGGTTTTATGGACTGATTAAATGAGAGTAACTCTTAATGGGCCAGATGGATGGGCCCTAGGCTGGATCAGTAAAGGGCAGAGAGCTCCACTCCGACTCAGACGCCAGCAAGGTGGAGGTGGGGTACTGGTGTGGGCTGGTTTCATCAAAGATGAACTTCTGGGACCTTTTCGGTTGAGGATTGAGTGAAGCTCAACTCCCAGACCTACTGCCAGTTTCTGGAAGACACCTTCTTCAAGCAGTGGTACAGGAAGAAGTTGGTATCGTTCAAGAAAAACATGATTTTAACGCAGGACAATGCTCAATCACATGCATCCAAATACTCCACAGCGTGGTTGGCCAGTAAAGGTCAAAAAGAAGAAAAAATAATGACATGGCCAACTTGTTCACCTGATCTGAACCCCATAGAGAACCTGTGGTCCCTCAGAAAATGTGAGATCTACAGGGAGGGAAAGCCTTACACCTCTCGGAACAGTGTCTGGGAGGCTGTGGTGGCTGCTGCACGCAATGTTGATCGTAAACAGATCAACCAACTGACAGAATCTATGGATGGAAGGCTTTTGAGTGTCATCATAAAGAAAGGTGGCTATGTTGGTCACTGATTTTTTTTATTTTTGTTTTTGAATGTCAGAATTCTTTATTTCTAAATTTTGTGTTGTTATATTGGTTTACCTTGTAAAAATAAACAAGTGAGATGGGTATATATTTGGTTTATATTAAGTTGCCTAATAATTCTGCACAGTAATAGTTACCTGCACAAACAGATATCCTCCTAAGATAGCCAAATCTAAAAAAAAAACACTCTAAGTTCCAAAAATGTTAAGCTTTGATATTTAGGAGTCTTTTGGGTTGATTGTGAACATAGTTGTTGTTCAATAATAAAAAGAATCCTCTGAAATACAACTTGCCTAGTAATTATGCAAACAGTGTATAATGCTCCATATATAATGGGCCCCATTTATAATGCTCCAGTGTATGATGGGCCCCATGGATGATGCTCCAGTGTATGATGGGCCAATATAATGCTCCATATATTATGGGCCCCAAATGATGCTCCAGTATATGATGGGCCCCATGGATGATGCTCCAGTGTATAATGGGCCCCATATATGATGCTCCAGTGTATGATGGGCCCCATTTATAATGCTCCAGTGTATAATGGGCCCCGTATATGATTCTCCAGTGTATGATGGGCCTATATAATGCTCCATATATAATGTGCCCCATTTATAATGCTCCAGTGTATAATGGGCCTATCTATGATGCTCGTGTATGATGAGCCTCATATATAATTCTCCAGTGTATAATGCTCCCCATATATTGCTCCAAACTTTAAAAAAAAATAACTGCCTCTCCTCTCTGGGCACTGCTCTACTCTGGACTACTCAGCATCGCCATCTTCCAGTTCTCTACACTTGGATTGTTCAGGCAGAGGGCGTACAGACGTGACGTCATCGCGCTCTCTGACCTGAATGTCACTGGCAGGAAACACGGAAGACGTCACAGCGGTGGAGCAGGGAGGGGTAAGTATTGCAAGTGCTGGGGCCCTGAGCAAGCAGGGGGGCCCATTCATGGGCGACTGCACTGGCACAGGGCCCCTCATGGTACACCCGGGTGTCTGACGGCGAGTGGCCCCCCCACCATCAGAGACACTTTTGCATACTATGAGGGGCCCTGTGCCAGTGCCGTCGCACACGAGTGGGCCCCCCACACCTGCTCAGGGCACCGTCACTTGCCCGGGTGCGCCAGGTGCTGACGCCAGTCCTGGAGGGGTACAGCCCAGTTAGGGAGGTGGAAAAACTGGCATATGTTGAGGTGTAGGCTGGAAGTTCAGCAGCTGCAAATGGAGGAATTGGAGATGACGGAGGAAAAGGACAAAGCTAGCAATTTTGCTGGCAACCTATGTGTCATCAGGGGAAGGTGGTACAAAATTCTTTGAAATCCAGGCATGGTTCATTTTAATAAAGGTGAGATCAACAACATTTTTGGTCGACAGCCGGGTCCTTCTTTCTGTCAGGATTGATCCAGCTGCACTGAAGACTCTTTCTGATAGCACACTACCAGCAGGGCAAGCAAGCTCCTGTAAAGCATATTGTGCCAATTCAGGCCAGGTGTCCAGTTTACAGGCTCAGTAGTCAAAGGGGAATGAACTGTGAGGGAGAACATCGATAGGGGAGGAGAGGTAATTTTGAACCATGGTTGACAACTGCTGTCTCCTGTCTGTTGCAATCGAATCAGTATTACCATTCGTGTGAGCGTTACTTGAGAAATCACTCCACAACATGGTCATAAAACCCCTGTCTCCAACGCCACTTCGGCTGTGTGCACCACAAACACCTCTTCCGTTTGGCCCAGTACTGCTCGTGGTAGAATCTGCACCGCTGCTGTGTGCTGGGAATGCCTCTAACAAACGGTTTACCAGAGTTGCTTGTTTGCTCACCAATATTAGCTCTAGGTTCTCTTGTGGCATGATGTTCTGTAATTTGACTTTATAGCATGGATCGAGGATGCTGGCCAACCAGTAGCCGTCATCCTTTATAATTTTGGCAATGCGGGGGTCCCTTTTTAGGATCTGCAAGACATAATCACACATGTGGGCCAATGTTCCAGGTGTCAATGATGCACTGCCAATGGTGGTTGGATGAGCACTTTCTGCCAAATCCACATCCCTCCAGTCATGCACAAACCCTATACCTGACCTTGCCAAGCCAACATTTTCTCTTGACTCTGAGAACCATCCTCCTCCCAAAATAATCATCCCCCTCATCCTCATCTTCCTCTTCTTCCTCCACCTCTTCCAGGACAGTTCCCTGAGTAGACAATGGCTGACTGTCATGAAGGCTTCCCTCCTCCTCCTCTTCCTCCTCCACTGCAGACGCCTGATCCTTAATGTGCGTCAAAGTTTGCATGAGCAGACGCATAAGTGGGATGCTCATGCTTATGATGGCGTCGTCTGCACTTACCAGCCGTGTGCATTCCTCAAAACACTGAAGGACTTTACAGAGGTCTTTCTGCTTTGACCACTGCACACCTGACAACTCGATGTCTGCCCTCAAACTGCCTGCCTGTTTATCCTCCCAAAAATGCATAACAGCCTGCCTCTGTTCGCACAGCCTCTCAACCATGTGCATGGTGGAGTTCCATTTGTTGCAACATCTATGATTAGGCGGTGCATGGGGAGGTGGAGCGATCGCTGCAGCCTCTTCATATGACTGGAGCGACAGATGTGCGAGAACAGTCTTCGCACCTTATGGAGCAGGGCTGGTAACTCCGAATAATTATTTATGAAGCACTGCACCACCAGGTTCAAGGTGTGAGCCAAGCAAGTTATGTGTCTGAGTTTTGCCAGGGCTATGGCCGCCACAAAATTACTTCCATTATCACTGACTACCTTGCCTGGCTCAAGATGTAGACTGCCCAGCCATGACTCAGTTTCTCGCTGCAAGTATTCGGCCAGTACCTCCGCGGTGTGTCTGTTGTCGCCCAAAGACATCTTCTTTAAAACAGCCATCTGATAATTACCACTAGCTGTTCGATAGTGGGACACCTCGTGTGCAACACTGGCAGCTGCGGATGGAGTGCTCGTGCGACTGCGCACTCTCGACGAGCTTCCGCTTCTGGAGGAGGGTCGAACGCCTACAGCCAACTGTTGCCTATACCGTGGGCTATGCAGCACTGTCCCACCAATGCTGTCCCCTGTGGACCCTGCATCCACCACATTCACCCAGTGCGCAGTGATGGACACATAACGGCCCTGCCCATGCCTTCTGGCCCATGCATCTGTTGTGAGGTGCACCTTTCCACTCACTGATTGTTTGAGTGCATGGACAATGCGGTCTTTCACATGCAGGTGGAGGGTAGGGATGGCTTTTCTAGAAAAGAAGTGCCGACTCGGTAGGTCATAGCGTGGGACAGCGCAGGCCATGAGGTCTCTGAACGCTGCGCTTTCAACCAAACGGAAAGGCATCATCTCTAATGAGATCAGTTTGGCAATGTAGGCGTTCAAAGCCAGTATACACGGATGAGAGGATGAGTACTTTCTTGTCCTACTCAGAGTGTCTGCTAGGGTGAGCTGGACTTGAGAGCTGCATATGGGAGAACTAGCGGTAGACATGACGGACTGAGAGGGGGTTGGTGATGGTAATGGTGATGGTGGTGGTGGTGGTGGTGATGGCACAGATTCAGTCTTTCGTTGCAAAAACATTGTGATTCCCTGACTGCTTTGGCCTAGCGATGACACCTCAACATTTCTTGCTGGTGGTCTGCTAACTGGTGGGCTTACAGTGGGGGAAGGGATGGAGCATTGCTGGCTACCTTCAGTCGGAGCAGGTGTACATGTGCTACCTGAGGTTTTGTAGTCCGTCCACGCTTGCAAGTGCATGTTGATTAAATGTCTAAGAATGCAACTGGTATTCAAATTTCTGAGATTTTTTCCTCGTCTAAAGGTCCTTTCGCACTACTTACAGATAATCTTTGCCTCATCAATAGGATTTTGATCAAAAAAGTATAACACTGCACTCTTCCAACTATGGTATAAATTGTCAGGGCTTGCACGCTGTGCTAATTTGATAGTCTGGCCAAGCTGTCCTGCAACTCTTTATGTTTTTTTAACACATTTTTGGACGGCTACGGGCCTGCCAGACAACTGCTGCTGCGATGTTGATGCCTGCTGAGGATCTTTTTCTTCTGAACTATTGCCAGCGGCACCTCTTCCCCCAATGGATGCCAATTCGGGTCAACAACTGGGTCATCAATCATCTCCTCTTCAATTTCATCTGCACCTTCCTCTCTGTCACCGTGTAAGGTGGTATAGTATGCGGGAAGGGGCACCTGAGTTTCATCAGGGTCAGATTCTGGCTCAGTAGACTGGAGGGCAATGTAGTGCTCTGGGTGAATGTACCAGCAGAATCATCTAGCAGTGGCTGTGCATCAGTGCACTCCATGTCAGATTCACGTTGGACTGGGGAATTCAGGATTTAACTTGATAACCCAGGCATGTTATGTGAAAAGAGCTCCATGGAGTAATCTGAAGTGTGGCCTGCCGCATCCTTCACTTTTGGTGGGGGTGAAGAACACAAGGAAAGGTGCTGTTCCTGACCAGGAGCCTGCACTGATGACTCAGTGATTGCATTTTTTGAAACTTCAGAAGAGGAGGCGATAGAGCGGGAGGCTGTTTCGGCAATGTAAGCCAAAACCTGTTCCTGATGTTCCGGCTTTAAAAGCGGTTTACCTGCTCCCAGAAAAGGGAGCCTTCCAGGCCATCTGGAGCCAGACAATGACGCAGGCTTAACACCTCCTGCCTTAGGTGCTATTGTGCTTTTGGCACTACCAGCAGAGGCACCACCACCACCATGAGTACCAGCAGGCCCCTCTCGCCCACGTCCGCGGCCTCTTTCACCATACTTCCTCATGTTTGGGAAAATGTACCTAAAATACCAGCAGATATATGGTACTGTATCAGAATCGTACAGCTGTATACGGTGAAGCGGAAAATTCCAAATCTCCGTCTATATTTCAAGAGTAACACACAGACGCTCACAGGCTCAGTATGGATTACACCTGAATTCAAAAAGCAGAAAAAGGGTAATGTATCAGAAGCTTACAGCTGTGTACAGTCCAGGGAAAATTGTAAATCTCCTCAATTTTTTCTGGAGTCAGACACACACTCTCAAAGGCTCAGTATGGATTACACCAGAATATAAAAAGCAGAAAAAGGGTAATGTATCAGAATCGTACAGCTGTTTACTGTCTAGGGATAATTGTAAATCTCCGTATATATTTCCGGAGTCAGACACAGACTATTACAGGCTCAGTATGGATTACACCAGAATCTAAAAAGGAGAAAAAGGGTAATGTATCAGAAACGTACAGCTGTATACAGTGTTGGGGTATTTTTAAATCTCCGTATATATTTCCAAAGTCTGACACAGACTCTCACAGGCTCAGTATGGATTACACCAGAATATAAAAAGCAGAAAAAGGGTAATGTATCAGAAGATACCAGGCGTATATAGCGTAGAGGTAATAGTAAATCTCTGTATATATTTCAGGAGTAACACACAGATGCTCACAGGCTCAGTATGGTTTAGACCAGAATATAAAAAGCAGAAAAAGGGGTACTGTATCAGAAGCGTACAGCTGTATACAGTGTTGGGGTCATTTAAAATTGCGTATATATTTCCAGAGTCAGACACAGACTTTCACAGGCTCAGTGTGGATTACACCAGAATATAAAAATCAAAAAAGGGTAATGTATCAGAAGATATCAGGCGTATACAATGTAGGGATAATTACAAATCTCCGTATATATTTCAGGGGTGACACACAGATGCTCACAGGCTCGGTATGGATTACACCAGAATATAAAAAGCAGAAAAAGGGGTACTGTATCAGAAGCGCACAGCTGTATACAGTGTATGGGTAATTGTAAATCTCCGTATATATTTCAGGAGTCACACACCGACGCTCTCAGGCTCAGTATGGATAAGACAAGAATATAGAAAGCTTAAAAAGTGTACTATATCACAAGCGTACAGCTGTAAACAGTCTAGGGGTAATTGTAAATCTCCGTATATATTTCTGGAGTAAGAATAGACGCTCACAGGCTCAGTATGGATTAGACCAGAATATAAAAAGCAGAAAAAGCGGTACAGTATCAGAAGCGTACAGCTGTATACAGTGTTGGGGTAATTTTAAATCTCCGTATTTATTTCCAGAGTCATACACAGACTCACACAGGTTCAGTATGTATTACACCAGAATATAAAAATCAGAAAAAGGGTAATGTATCAGAAGATACCAGGCGTATACAGTGTAGTGGTAATTGTAAATCTCCATGTACATTTCTGTAGTAACACACAGACGCTAACAGGCTCAGTATGGATTAGACCAGAATATAAAAAGCAGAACAAGGGGTACTGTATCAGAAGCGTACAGCTGTATAAAGTGTTGGGGTATTTTTAAATATCCGTATATATTTCCAAAGTCTGACACATACTCTCACACGCTCAGTATGGATTACACCAGAATATAAAAAGCAGAAAAATGGTATTGTATCAGAAGATGCCAGGTGTATATAGTATTGGGGAAAATTTCAATCTCCGTATATATTTCAGGAGTCACACACAGACGTTCTCAGGCTCAGTATGGATTAGACCAGAATATAAAAAGAAGGAAAAGGGTAATGTATCAGAAGCGTACAGCTGTATACAGTCTAGGGGTAATTGTAAATCGCCGTATATATTTCCAGAGTCAGACACAGACTATCACAGGCTCAGTATGGATTACACCAGAATATAAAAAGTAGAAAAAGAGTAATGTATAAGAAGATACCAGGCGTATACAGTGTAGGGGTAATTGTAAATCTCCGTATATATTTCAGAGTCACACACAGACGCTCTCAGGCTCAGTATGGATTAGACAAGAATATAAAAAGCTGAAAAAGGGTACTGTATCACAAGCGTAGAGCTGTTTACAATCTAGGGGTAATTGTAAATCTCCTTATATATTTCCGGAGTAACACACAGACGCTCACAGGCTCAGTATGTATTAGACCAGAATAAAAAAAGCAGAAATAGGGGTACTATATCAGAAGCGTACAGCTGTATACAGTGTTGGGGTATTTTTAAATATCCGTATATATTTCCAAAGTCTGACACAGACTCTCACAGGCTCAGTATGGATTACACCAGAATATAAAAAGCAGAAAAAGGGTACTGTATCAGAAGATGCCAGGTGTATATAGTATTGGGGAAAATTGTAAATCTCCGTATATATTTCAGGAGTCACACACAGACGTTCACAGGCTCAGTATGGATTAGACCAGAATATAAAAAGAAGGAAAAGGGTAATGTATCAGAAGCGTACAGCTGTATACAGTCTAGCAGTAATTGTAAATCTCCGTATATATTTCCAGAGTCAGACACAGGCTATCACAGGCTCAGTATGGATTACACCAGAATATAAAAAGGAGAGAAAGAGTAATGTATCAGAAGATACCAGGCACATACAGTGTAGGGGTAATTGTAAATCTCAGTATATATTTTCAGGAGTCATAGACGCTCTCAGCCTCAGTATGGATTAGACAAGAATATAAAAAGTTGAAAAAGGGTACTGTATCACAACGTAGAGCTGTTTACAATCTAGGGGTAATTGTAAATCTCCTTATATATTTCCGGAGTAACACACGGACGCTCACAGGCTCAGTATGGATTAGACCAGAATATAAAAAGCAGAAAAAAGGGTACTGTATCAGAAGCGTACAGCTGTATACAGTGCTGGGGTAATTTTAAATCTCTGTATATATTTCCAGAGTCAGACACAGACTCTCACAGGCTCAGTATGGATTACACCAGAATATAAAAAGCAGAAAAAGGGTAATGTATCAGAAGATACCAGGCGTATATAGTGTAGGGGTATCACAACGTAGAGCTGTTTACAATCTAGGGGTAATTGTAAATCTCCATATATATTTCAGGAGTCACACACAGACGCTCTCAGGCTCAGTATGGATAAGACAAGAATATAAAAAGCTCAAAAAGGGTACTGTATCAAAAGCGTACAGCTGTATACAGTCTAGAGGTAATTGTAAATCTCCGTATATATTTCTGGAGTAACACACAGACGCTCACAGGCTCAGTATGGATTAGACCAGAATATAAAAAGCAGAAAAAGGGGTACTGTATCAGAAGCGTACAGCTGTATACGGTGTTGGGGTACTTTAAAATCTCTGTATATATTTCCAGAGTCAGATACAGACTTTCACAGGCTCAGTATGGATTACACCAGAATATAAAAAGCAGAAAAAGGGTAATGTATCAGAAGATACCAGGCTTATACAATGTAAGGATAATTACAAATCTCCGTATATATTTCAGGAGTGACACACAGATGCTCACAGGCTCAGTATGGATTACACCAGAATATAAAAAGCAGAAAAAGGGGTACTGTATCAGAAGCGTACAGCTGTATACAGTGTAGGGGTAATTGTAAATCTCCGTATATATTTCAGGAGTCACACACAGACGATCTCAGGCTCAGTATGGATAAGACAAGAATATAGAAAGCTGAAAAAGTGTACTGTATCACAAGCGTACAGCTGTAAACAGTCTAGGGGTAATTGTAAATCTCCGTATACAGTACAGACCAAAAGTTTGGACACACCTTCTCATTCAAAGATTTTTCTGTATTTTCATGACTATGAAAATTGTAGAATTACACTGAAGACATCAAAACTATGAATTAACACAGGTGGAATTATACATTACACTTAACAAAAAAGTGTGAAACAACTGAAAATATGTCTTATATTCTAGGTTCTTCAAAGTAGCCACCTTTTGCTTTGATTACTGCTTTGCACACAGAAAAGGTGAATGGCTGGACTCTACATGCCTAGTTCCAACCGTGAAACATGTAGGAGGTGGTATGTTGGTGTGGGTGTGCTTTGCTGGTGAGACTGTTGGGGATTTATTCAAAATTTAAGCGGTGAGCGGTCCAGCTCACCCCAAACCATCTAGATTGGGTTCAGGTCTGGTGACTGTGGAAGCCAGGTCATCTGGTGTAGCACCCCAACAGTCTCCTTCTTGGTCAAATAGCCCTTACACAGTCAGGAAGTGTGTTTGGGGTCATTGTCATGTTGAAAAATAAATGACGGTCCAACTAAACGCAAACTGGATGGAATAGCATGCTGTTGCAAGATGCTGTAGTAGACATTCTGGTTCACTATGCCTTCAATTTTGAATAAATCCCCAACAGTGTCACCAGCAAAGCACCCCCACACCATCACACCACCTCCTCCATGCTTCATGGTGGTAACCAGGCTTATAGAATCCATCAGTTCACCTTTTCTGCGTGCAAAGCAGTAATCAAAGCAAAAGGTGGCTACTTTGAAGAACCTAGAATATAAGACATATTTTCAGTTTTTTCACACTTTTTTGTAAAGTGTAATGTATAATTCCACATGTGTTAATTCATAGTTTTGATGCCTTCAGTGTGATTCTACAATTTTCATAAACTACAAAAACATGACACTCAAAGAACTGGTATGGATGTAGGTGCACAAGTAGGGTCTCCAGCCCAATTAGTAGAATCAAAACAAAACTTGGCACTCAAACGTTGAATAATAGACCAAAAAGAGGTAATTGTTGCTGTGGTTTTTTACTTTTATTTGCATCCGTGAAAGAAAAAAGTGATGTACAAAACAGGTGAACGTTTTCGGCTGAACAACATCAGCCTTCCTCAGACCATATGTACAATTTTGCACTGTAACATATCAAGATAACACAAAGAAAACATTATGAGTACACAAAAGAATATAAAAATTGAAAGCAACAGTTGTAACATAACAGAAACAAGTGAATTATACTTTTATATATGTCAAAAGTTATACTTTTATACATGTAAAACATTGTAGAATCTCACACGGCTCATTTGTCCAGAGGTGCTCAGTGAACGTTTGAGAAGGTTTCGTTAAGGATATACTTTGTGATGCCACAAAGACTAAAGAAAGTAGGTAGATATGCGCCAAATACCAAAAAAGGATATAGGGATCACCAAGTCAGAGTGTTGTGATCTATTCAAAATTCATCAGGGACACGGAGGATTACCTCCAGAATCGGGTTTACCAATGGAGAGATATGAACCGGTCATTCAGACGACACAACTCACAAAGCTCCTCAGGATCGGCAGACAGCAGGCCAGGCACATCAAGCTCCAACATTTCCAATTTTTCTTCCTCTTTTTTAGGCAACAGCAGGGGCCGCACAAGAGGCCGACGAGGAGGGGGGATCAATGCCGCAGGGGACAACAGAAATCAGATGTCCACCATATCCCAGGTAATAACACCACCCCCCCCTAGTCGTCAACATTTCCTCGAAACATCTTGATGCCCATCAACTCTCTGCATTACAAAAGGGTTTGTCCTTTTGTCCTACATATAATTTTAATGCATTTGAACTTAATATGGACGTGCAAAGGTTCTTTCGCAATGTACGGCTTCGGGCGCATTTCTCTACACAGGTCCCTGCAACACCAGCTCCTACCATAGGATCTACTAAACTTGATCTCCAAGGTCTAGGCCTGAGATTGTCCAGTACATTCATGCCACCTAAAAATTATCCACCAGTTGAAACATTTATCACGCTGGTAGATAGAGATATATCCAAATCTCTATATGACATCAATTTGGGTAGATTTCATTTTCCAAGTAAGCTTTTGACATCTGAGAGGTCTGCTCTGATAGCTCTGTCCTCCGATAAAAGTCTCATTGTTAAACCGGCTGACAAAGGCGGCGCCATTGTGGTCATGAACCATAGTGACTACATGACGGAAGCCTTAAATCAGCTCAATGATAGGGAGGTTTATAAGATAATACCATATAATCCCCTGGAGTCCATCAGAGCCAAGATCATTTCCACTGTAGATCGCCATTTTCAAGCTGGCACCATTGATAAAAAACTAAAGGAATATCTCATCAAAAAGGACCCGATCACTCCCGTATTCTATATCCTGCCCAAGATCCACAAGAGGTTGCACAATCCTCCCGGTCGACCCATAGTCTCTTTGACAGATTCTGTGCTCTCACCGATAGCCATAATGCTGGAGAAGTTATTGACCCCTCTGGTTAAACTCACTAAATCATTTTTGCTGGATACCAATGAGTTTCTACAACTCATCACCTCCTTAGGCCCACTCCCAGATTCGGCCATTCTGGTCACATGGGATGTCAGTAGCTTATATACATCCTCACCCACTGTTAAGGCTGGCGGAACGCACAAAATAATATAAATAATAAGTGCGTTCGCAGCCCGGGGTCCACCGTGCAGGCGAAGCCCACTGCTGGCAAAAAGGCGCAAGAAGCAAACTCTGTTATCCCGCAGAGCTGCCAACATAAACGCCGTAATGCGCTGTGGCAATGAGTGCGAACTCTGTTACTCCACAGAGCCGCTAGAAGAGGAGCCGCAACGCTATATGGCGATGTGTGCGCACTCACTAGACACAACTGAGTGGCAAAGAAAACACGCTAGGGTGCTGACTAGCGTTGAAAGCGAACCCTGTTACGTCACAGGGCCGCTGAGAAAAAGCACTGTGTCCTGTAAGGCTCCCAGATACACAGTTAAGTGCTAAGCGCACATAAAGCGTGATCATGCGCTAATGTCCTCGCGGAAGTCACCCGCAATCTATGGCGTCTGAATGCCAGACCCTGAATATGGCAATCAAACTCCTCACCGGTTATGCCGGTAATCTAGGGCATCTAGGACACCGACCCTGACCAGCTACCTTACCAAACTCCTCACCGATTAAGTCGGTATTCTAGTGGCTTATTTCAGCCGGGCCCCTATCCACACATACACATGACCACACTGGCGCATAGCATACAATGATTGATATTAGCGCATGGCGGCCCAGCCATGCTACCCTTTTATAGCAACAGCTACAGGACTTTCCAGGAACAAGGACCAATGAGAAGCTGTTACAAACAAACGTAGCTACATGACCTTCCTGGCGGACCAATAGGAGCCGCTGCAGCACCTGAACATGTGACCCCTGATCTCCAATGAGAGATCTCACTCTGGGCATGCTCAGATGGGAAAACGCAGGACTTTGTCTCAAAGACGACTGCTCCAGCACTGGCTATAATAGCAGATCCAGGAAAGGCAGCAGCAAGTCACTGCACAGTAGAGAGTGGGCAAGATGCCTGGAGCGACGTCTCTGCGACAGGCTCCACTGCGGCCGAGATGAATGGGAGACCGCAGCGGGACGGGTTTGAGACTCCCCTTGTGCAGCAGCGGGAAATCGAACCTTAACATTACCCCCCCTCCTAGGGCCCCCCTTCTTTGGGCCTCGCTGCGCTCAAAGGCAGCGATGAGCTGCGGAGCGTGAATATGCTTTGCAGGCTCCCAAGACCTATCCTCAGGCCCATAGCCCCTCCAGTCCACCAAATAAATCTTTTTGCCCCGTACCACCTTACACCCTACGATGGCGTTCACCTCATGGTCATCCGTAGATGAACCCGATGTCCCGGCAGATGACTCAGAAAACCGGGACATGAGCACGGGTTTCAGGAGCGATACATGAAAGGTGTCGGAGATACCCAGGCGTGGTGGAAGAGCCAAACGGTATGATACAGGGTTAACCTGCTCGAGGACCTTGAAAGGACCCAGGTAGCGGGGTGCCAACTTAGTGGACTCAACTCGCAGCCTGATGTTACGGGCGGAGAGCCACACCAAGTCCCCAGGAGCAAATGTTGGAGCGGGGCGCCGATGTGCGTCGGCGGAGGACCTCATCCTCTCCTTGGACGCCTGAATGGCATCCTGGGTACGGTCCCAAATGTCCCATGCCTCCACAGCCCAGTCTGCCACCCTGGAGTCGGCGGAAGACACGGGCATGGGCACCGGAACCCGCGGATGCTGACCGTAGTTCAGAAGGAAAGGAGTCTGTCCGGTGGAGTCAGCCACAGCATTGTTTAATGCAAACTCAGCCCATGGTAGCAAGGATGCCCAGTCATCCTGCCTGGCAGAGACAAAATGTCGTAGATAGGTGACCAAGGTCTGGTTGGCCCTCTCTACCAACCCATTCGTCTCAGGATGATACGCTGAAGAGAGATTTAACTCAATACTGAGTAGACGACAAAGCTCTCTCCAGAACCGAGACGCAAACTGGGGACCTCGGTCACTGACAATTTTGTCCGGCATGCCGTGTAGACGAAAGATATGCCTAACGAACAACGCTGCCAGAGCCCGATAAGAAGGTAACCGTGGAAGCGGCACCAAATGCACCATTTTGGAAAAATGGTCGGTGATTACCCAAATGATGGTGCAACCTCGAGACTTGGGCAAGCCCACCACAAAGTCCATCCCAACCATCTCCCAGGGCCTGTCTGCCACCGGCAAAGGGTGAAGTAACCCAGCTGGCCGTTGTCATGGAGACTTATTCTTGGCGCAGGAGACACACGCCCGAACATAGTCCCCAACGTCACGGACCATATGCGGCCACAAGTATGTCCTTGCCAACAATTCAGATGTCCTCTTTGCCCCAAAGTGTCCACCCACCCTGGACGAATGTGCCCAAGAGAGTACCTCCGGTCGCAAATTAGTAGGCACGAAAGTCTTGCCCGGGGGCACAGACTCTAGCGAAACCGGGCCACTGTTCTCAGGCTCTCTGTGGGGACGATTAACCGAGGCTCCTCCACCTCCTCCTCCGAGGACACCACAGAGCGAGAGAGAGCGTCGGCACGAATGTTCTTCTCTCCCGAGAGGAAATGCAGTGTGAAATGAAACCGGGAGAAGAACAAGGACCATCTGGCTTGGCGAGAATTAAGCCGCTGGGCTGTCTGAAGGTATACCAGGTTTTTGTGGTCCGTGAAGACCTGGAAGGGAAAGCGAGCTCCCTCCAATAGATGTCTCCACTCCGAGAAGGCCAACTTCATTGCTAGCAACTCCCTGTCCCCGATGGAATAATTCCTCTCCGCTGGTGTGAAGGTCTTGGAAAAAAAAAAGCATGGATGCTTCCGACCTTGAGCATCCTTTTGGAAAAGGACTGCTCCAGCTCCAACGGACGAGGCATCCACCTCCAATATAAATGGCTTATCAACATCGGGGCGATGTAGGATGGGAGCTCTAGCGAAATGGGACTTAATAGACGTGAAGGCCTTGGAGACCTCTTCAGACCACAATTTGGGATTAGCTCCCTTTTTGGTGAGGGCAACCACGGGAGCTACCAAAGTTGCGAAGTGAGGGATAAACTGGCGATAGTAATTAATGAACCCCATAAAGCGCTGCACCGCCTTTAGAGAATGGGGTTCTTGCCAGTCCATCACTGCCTGTAGTTTGGCAGGATCCATAGCCAATCCCAGGACGGAGATGATATAGCCCAGGAAAGGTAAGGACTCCTGCTCAAACACACATTTCTCCAACTTTGCGTAGAGGGAATTTGCCTGTAGGAGGTCGAAGACTCTGCAAACATCTCTCCGGTGGGAGTCAATATCTGGGGAAAAGATGAGAATATCATCCAGATAGACTACGACTGAGGTGGAGAGCATATCCCGGAAGATGTCATTAACAAAGTCTTGGAAGACGGCTGGGGCGTTACAGAGCCCGAAGGGCATCACCAGATATTCATAGTGCCCGTCCCTGGTATTAAAAGCCGTCTTCCATTCGTCCCCCTCACGGATGCAAATCAGGTTATAGGCACCCCGCAGATCTAATTTCGTAAATATCCTTGCCCCTCGTAGCCTATCAAATAGCTCAGAAATCAGTGGCAACGGGTATTTATTCTTAACAGTGATGGCATTAAGCCCCCTGTAATCGATGCATGGGCGTAATTCTCCGTTCTTCTTCTGCACGAAGAAGAACCCCGCCCCTGCAGGTGACACTGACTTCCTAATGAATCCTCTCGCCAGGTTCTCCTGGATATATTGGGACATAGCCTCCGTCTCCGGGATAGAAAGGGGATAGACCCGTCCCCGAGGAGGTTCTGCTCCAGGCAAGAGGTCAATAGGACAGTCATAGGGACGGTGAGGTGGAAGGATTTCTGCAGCCTTTTTGGAGAATACGTCTGCATATGACCAATAGTAATTAGGAAGAGAAGTAAAATCTGCGGGCATCTCTGTAGTGGCCACCTGAATGCATTCCCTCATACATCTGCCTTTACATGACTCACCCCAACCCAATATCCTCCCAGAGTTCCATTCAATGTGTGGGGAATGGAAATGGAGCCAGGGCATCCCTAACAAGATCTCGTCTATTCCTCGGGAATGACTAAAAGTGAGATAATCTCTTGATGGGAAGGTGACATTGACAACGTGAAAGGGATGGTCTGATGTGTGATTGGTGAAGGCAGTGTCGACCCATTCACTACTCGAACAGTCACGGGTTTGGCGAGCATCACCAGAGGTTTAGAGTGGCGGAGAGCGAAGGTAGAAGACATGAAATTTCCTTCGGCTCCAGAATCCACACAAAGCGTGACTGTTAAAGTGGATGAGCCAAAATTGATTGTCCCCTAAGGACAACTTGGAGGCGTGTACTGCTGTGTCTAGTGAACCCCTCCAATGGTTACTAGACGCGTCGTTTCCTGACCGCGTGGACATTTGTTAGCATAATGCCCTATTGTTGGCAGGCATTACAGGTCACAGATACTCGAGCAGCCCGAGATTAGGTCTCACTCGAGAAATCTCCATGGCTCAGGGGAATCGGACGCCTGAATGGAAGATTCCAGAGTCTGGCGAAGGTGGGCGCCAGCCGGAACTCTGCCTACACTGGCCCGCTCAACCTCTGCTCGTTAAAACGAAGGTCGATGCGGGTAGATAAGGTAATGAGTCTCCAGTGTGGCAGGAATCTCCCTGGTGGACAAGGGTCCTTCACATGGTCTGCAGTCCCCTCCAGTACACGGTATAAGGACTTTATCTGGCCAATCAGCTCAGAGACCAGAGTCCGAAATTGGACGGCAAATGGCTGACCATGGATGAACCCTGGGTGATAGCCAACAATTGAAGAGCCGTATCGTGGGTGACACGAGGTCCTAAAAAGACCTGTTTAAGAGTGTCCAAGAAGAGAGGAGCACTCTGCACCACACGATCGTCGCGCTCCCATAACAGCGTTGCCCACTCCAACGCCCTGCTCGACAAAAGGGATATGATAAAACCCACTTTCGCCCGCTCCGTGGGATAACGTGCAGCCAGAAGCTCTAGATGTATGGAGCACTGACTGACGAAACCCCGACATTGTTTACTGTCACCGGTAAACTTGTCTGGAAGTGGGAGGCGGGAAATAGTCGGAGCAGGGGTAGCAGAGGACAAACTGGCGGCGGCCACACTAGCAGCCTAAACCGCGACTGCAGTAACATCCACCGCTGAGGTTGTGCGCTCTAGAGTCGCCAACCTACCCTCCAACTGCTGGATATACCGCTGCAGATGCTGGTCGTCCGCCATTTTACCAGCCAGACCCTGGCGCTAATATTATGTTAAGGCTGGCGGAACGCACAAAATAATATAAATAATAAGTGCGTTCGCAGCCCGGGGTCCACCGTGCAGGCGAAGCCCGCTGCTGGCAAAAAGGCGCAAGAAGCAAACTCTGTTATCCCGCAGAGCTGCCAACATAAACGCCGTAATGCGCTGTGGCATTGAGTGCGAACTCTGTTACTCCACAGAGCCGCTAGAAGAGGAGCCGCAACGCTATATGGCGATGTGTGCGCACTCACTAGACACAACTGAGTGGCAAAAAAAAACGCTAGGGCGCTGACTAGCGTTGAAAGCGAACCCTGTTATGTCACAGGGCCGCTGAGAAAAAGCACTGTGTCCTGTAAGGCTCCCAGATACACAGTTAAGTGCTAAGCGCACATAAAGCGTGATAATGCGCTAATGTCCTCGCGGGAGTCACCCGCAATCTATGGCGTCTGAACGCCAGACCCTGAATACGGCAATCAAACTCCTCACCGGTTATGCCGGTAATCTAGGGCATCTAGGACACCGACCCTGACCAGCTACCATACCAAACTCCTCAACGATTAAGTCGGTATTCTAGTGGCTTATTTCAGCCGGGTCCCTATCCACACATACACATGACCACACTGGCGCATAGCATACAATGATTGATATTAGCGCATGGCGGCCCAGCCATGCTACCCTTTTATAGAAACAGGTACAGGACCTTCCAGGAACAAGGACCAATGAGAAGCTGTTACAAACAAACGTAGCTACATGACCTTCCTGGCGGACCAATAGGAGCCGCTGCAGCACCAGAACATGTGACCCCTGATCTCCAATGAGAGATCTCACTCTGGGCATGCTCAGATGGGAAAACGCAGGACTTTGTCTCAAAGACGACTGCTCCAGCACTGGCTATAATAGCAGATCCAGGAAAGGCAGCAGCAAGTCACTGCACAATAGAGGAGTGGGCAAGACGCCTGGAGTGACGTCTCTGCTGAGCAGGCTCCACTGCGGCCAAAGATGAATGGGAGACCACAGCGGGACGGGTTTGAGACTCCCCTTGTGCAGCAGCGGGAAATCTAACCCTCACACCCACATTAAGGGCATGAGCGCCACAGATAGACTCTTACAACAACATGACATTGATATGAGCATTCGACACCTATGTGCTGACTTTCTCGATTTAGTCCTCAAAGAGAACTGTTTCCTCTTTGAAGATATGTATTATGTGCAGCAACAAGGGACCACTATGGGGTCAAATATGGCACGCCTACGCCAACGCATATATGTCAATATTGAAATGTTTTGTTTACAACCATCCTTTATTTCAGGAACATTCTGTCGTATGGCGTAGGTATATCGATGACATTTTTTGCATTTGGGACGGCCCTGATGAATCACTCATACATTTCAATGAGCACCTGAATAACATTTGGCCTGAGCTAAAATTTTCCCTGCAATACAATAAAAACAGCATCAATTTCCTTGATACACTAATTAGCAGGGATCATGGTGGACTACTCACCAGTGATCTTTATCAGAAACCAACCGATAGAAATAGTCTTTTACACTTCAATAGTTGTCATCCTCCTGCCATGAAAAACTCCATACCTATCTCACAGTTTAGCAGAATCAACAGAATTGTGTCTAACGAAACAATTAAAGAGAGCAGAATGCAGGAGATGGAGACCAAATTTCTTCATAGGGGTTATCCTCCATCGCTATTAGAGAAGGCAAAACAACACAGAACTAGGAATGCTGGGCATTTAGACACCAAAAGGGTCCCATTCGTAACTACGTATCACCCTTTTTCCAACCTCATCATCTCCTCCATAAGAAAACATTGGAATATTCTCATCAAAAGTTATCCCAATATCACTGAATTCCAGGTCCCATTCTTAAGCTGCTACTGCCGTCCCACAACCTTAGGGATAAATTGGTCAAGGCAGATGTGGGCTCTAGCCATACCGTCTCTAGACAGACATTTCTTCGGACGCAGCGACAGGGCACATTCCCTTGCTTTCACTGTTTACAGTGTAACAACATACTGAAGGGCCCCGTAGCATACCATCCACAAACGGGTCAAGGCTTTCCGATTAAGGGTTTTTTTACCTGCGAATCTTCTTACGTCATCTACTTAATTAAATGTCCATGCGGACTTGCTTACATTGGTGAGACAACACAATCTATCCGTGACAGAATTTCACAGCACAAGTCCAACATATGCTGTCACAAGACACATCTTCCTCTCCCTCATCATTTCCACGAGTTTAATCATACTATTGCTCAACTCAAATTTCAGGTTTTAGAGCACATTGATGCTAATAGGAGAGGTCTCAATAGAGTCAAAATGCTTAAGAAATGTGAAGCCTTTTGGATCTTCACTTTTCAAACCTTGGAACCGAGAGGCCTAAACAGGGACTACGATGTCTCAGCTTTTCTTTAGGATGCCTATATTTTACATGTATTATTCGTTCATGGTTTGCATACTATATTAATTAAATAATTGCCTGTATCTTCTACTCCTTAGAACCGCTGACCCCATATTGGTTTCACGTATTCTGCTTTTTCATCACCATGGTATTGTATGGTCACACTTAACTTCCCTATACCCTCTGTGTTGCCCCTTCATCTTCATTTTTTTCCCCCCTGTTATATGTTTATTTCCCTTCTCCCTTTCAACATTTTTGCCTTTTATTTCTACCTCCCCTTTTTTTTCTTCCGTTTTTCTTATGTTTTATTCACTACTTTTTTACATATTACATATATTTCCTATCCACACAGCTGCTTCACCCCTCTTTAGTTCTTCTCTAATTTCTCCCTCTTATGTACACTATGTGTCCCGCCGGCTGTTCCCTTGTAGCTTACCGCAGTTCACTCAGTCTACATCATCATATGACACTACATTCCCCTTCCCCTGCAGCATCCCACTGTGCATGCGCCCCTCTTTTCCACGTCACAATGACGCGCTGTCACGTGTTCTCCTTCATCCAGGAGGGCTCTCTCTTTATCCCGGCTATTGCGCATGCGCCACTCTATTCCGCGTCATCATGACGCGGCACCCAGGGCCTTCTTAAACCCGGAAGTAGGGCGCACACAGCGTCCTACCTCCATACGGCCACACCAGCCCCTGCAAGCTCTTTTCAGGTAAATCGCCCACAGTTTGGCGGACGTTCGTCATTGCGCTTTCATTATTGCCTGCTTTTTACAATTTTATTCTTCCTACAGCGCACTTCCATTGCTACCATTGTAGCTTATAGCGCCTGTTTCCTGACCTTAGTGTGGCCTCCTCCCAGGTATTTAACCCTCCATTTAACCCTCCATTTAACCCTCCATGTACACTTTTCACCTAGTTCTTTGAACCAGTTGGCTTTTTATTTAGGCTGCTTTTCTTCCCAATTTTTGCAGTTCACTTCTTGGCAGTACACAGTGTAACTCTCGACAGGTAATTCTCGTCCCCTGGCAGTTGTTTTATGGTTATTTCTTTGTACCATTTATGCAGTCACTTCATACATTTGAATTTTTATATGTTGGCTCTCCTACAGCGCATTGTCCTCATTAGCTATTGCTATCAGCACCTTGTCCCTAGTCACTGGATGCCACTTCCGAGGTATTACTTTTTCCATATATTACACAGTTTTTCTATTTCTTATATTTCATAGCCATTGTAGCTGCATTTTCTTCTTATTCACTTTTATTATATTTATTTTATTTTATTTATTTTTTTACAGTTTCTTACCCACTGTGGTTTATTTTACCACATCCGTTTTGTCAAAGGTACTCCCCTTTTTTTTCCCTCCTTTTTCCCCCCCCTTCTGTTACCTGTCTTTTCATGTCCTTTTTCTGTGTTCCTTCCACTTTTCTTCTCCCTTTTTTTCCCCCCTTTTTTTCTTTTCTTCTTTTTTTCTTTTCTTTTTTTCTTGTTTTCGTTCTTTCTCCTCTTTCTGCTTTCATCCTCTCTTGTCGCCCTATTGTCCTCATTCTCAGGGTAATTCCCCCCTTTAGTGTTTTCAATGTTGTTCCTTTCCCTCTTATACTTGGGCTATTACTCATCACTGCATAGTTTTTTATTTAAAAAAAAACTGCTATTTTATTACAGGTGTTGCTCGCTGTATATATTAGACGACTGAATAGATCACAACACTCTGACTTGGTGATCCCTATATCCTTTTTTGGTATTTGGCGCATATCTACCTACTTTCTTTAGTCTTTGTGGCATCACAAAGTATATCCTTAACGAAACCTTCTCAAACGTTCACTGAGCACCTCTGGACAAATGAGCCGTGTGAGATTCTACAATGTTTTACATGTATAAAAGTATAACTTTTGACATATATAAAAGTATAATTCACTTGTTTCTGTTATGTTACAACTGTTGCTTTCAATTTTTATATTCTTTTGTGTACTCATAATGTTTTCTTTGTGTTATCTTGATATGTTACAGTGCAAAATTGTACATATGGTCTGAGGAAGGCTGATGTTGTTCAGCCGAAAACGTTCACCTGTTTTGTACATCACTTTTTTCTTTCACGGATGCAAATAAAAGTAAAAAACCACAGCAACAATTACCTCTTTTTGGTCTATTATTCAACGTTTGAGTGCCAAGTTTTGTTTTGATTCTACAATTTTCATAGCCATGAAAATACAGAAAAATCATTGAATGAGAAGGTGTGTCCAAACTTTTGGTCTGTACTGTATATTTCTGGAGTAAGAACAGATGCTCACAGACTCAGTATGGATTACACCAGAATATAAAAAGCAGAAAAAGGTTAATGTATCAGAACATACCAGGCGTATACAGTGTAGGGGTAATTGTAAATCTCTGTATATATTTCCGGAGTAACACACAGACACTCACAGGCTCAGTATGGATTACACCAGAATATAGAAAGCTGAAAAAGGGTACTGTATTAGAAGATGCCAGGTGTATATAATATTGGGGAAAATTTCAATCTCTGTATATTTTTCAGGAGTCACACACAGACGCTCTCAGGCTCAGTATGGATTACACAGGAATATAATAATCTGAGAAAGGGTACTGTATCACACGCATACAGCTGTATACAGTCTAGGGGTAATTGGAAATCTCCGTATATATTTCCAGAGTCACACACAGACGCTCTCAGGCTCAGTATGGATTAGACCAGAATATAAAAAACTCAAAAAGGGTACTGTATCACCAGATACCAGGTGTATATAATATAGTGAAAAAATTGTAAATCTCTGTATATATTTCAGGAGTCACACACAGATAGTCAGCATGTATTGTCCGTGATACCAGCCGGTACACGGTACTGTGTGAGGAGCTTACAGCTCTATACGGTGTGGGAAAAAATTAACGCTCGTTAACTGTGCAGAAAAAAAGAATAAAAGTATTAGTGCTGTGTAAAAAGCAGTCTGCACAGCAGTGTACACACAGCAATAGAGCTAGCAGGCAGCCTAATAACTAGCTCTGCTGCTGCTGCACAAAAGAAAATACTCCCCTGTCACTGGCAGGCAGCCTAATAACCAGCACTGCTGCATACAACAAAATCCTCCCCGTCACTGCACACTAACTGTACAGCACAATTGCTATCAGCATAAGCACAGAATCACTTTTCTTTCCTGCCTAACTTTCTCCCTACTGAGAAACAGTGTCAGCAACCTCTCTCTACGCTTAGATCGGCAGAAGTAAAATGGCGATAGGCGGTCAGGGCTTTTATAGCCACTGTGACGCCACACAAAGCAAGTCAATCACTGCAATGCCCTTCTCTAAGATGGTGGTGGCCGCTGCCCATGTCATCTCGTTGCCCACAGTGTGCGTCCTTGCTCATTGGCTGAGAAAAGGCGCCTGCAAGCATTGTGGGAAAACCGACATTGGCGCTCGGGTCGATGACCACATGGCCGACTTCACGCTATGGTCGTGTTTCGCACGGCGAAACCCGACTTTGGCGAAAGTCGGCGATTTTTGAATCTGACCGACCTGTTTCGCTCAACTCTAATAACAATATAAAAAAAATTAAAAGTTCAAATCATCTCCCTTTCACCCCATTCAAAATAAAACAATAAAAAAAAAATCAAACGTGCTCATATTTGGTATAGCCGTGTTAAGAATTGCCTGATCTATCAATATAAAAAAAAATTAACCCACTCGCTAAACAGCGTAACGAGAAAAAAGTCAAGACACCAGAAATACATATTTTGGTTGCTGCAACATTGAATGAAAATGCATTACTGGGCGATCAAAAGATCGTATCTGCACCAAAATGCTATCATTAAAATGTCAGCTTGACATGCAAAAAATAAGCCCTCACCCAACCTAAGATCACAAAAAATGGAGATGCTACGGGTATTGGAAAATGACACAATTTATTTATTTATTTTATTTTTTTAACAAATTTTGAAATTTTTATCACCACTTAAATAAAAAGAACCTAGATATGTTTGGTGTCTGTGAACTTGTAATGACCTGGAGAATCATAGTAGCTAGTCGGTTTTAGCATTTAGTGAACATAGTAAAAAAGCAAAACAAAAAACAATTGTGGAATTGCTCTTTTTTTGCAATTTTACCGCACTTGGAAATTATTTCCTATTTTCCAGTACATGATATGTTAAAACCACTGCTGTTGTTCAAAAGTACATCTCGTCCCGCAAAAAACAAGCCCTCACATGGCCATACTGACTGAAAAATAAAAAAGTTATGACTCTGGGAAGAAAAGGAAAACGCAAAAACGAAAATACCTCTGGTCATGAAGGGGTTAATCCTCTGAAAAAAAAGTAGTCTCACTTTCACAATAGCCAAATGCAGAACAACTTTATTTTTTCTAGAGCATTTAGGTAAGGACAGATAAGCTCTAGTTGTCTTAAAATATTTCGGTGATTTGCATGATCAGTTTTTGTTTTTTAATATTTTATATTTTTTTTAAGTTAATATTGGGGCCGCTTTAATAGGAAATCCTGACAATCTGAGCCAGATAAAAAGGATCTAGGCTTAAGATTGTCTCCAGCCTAATTACAGAGAATAATGTTAATAAAAAACTCTAAAAATATTTTCTTATGTTTTTCTTACTTGAGTTTAGTAAAAGCAGTTTCAGAGCATTGTTTTATAAAAGTCAGCTGAAGAGTATCCATTGGATTCTACGTAAGAGTTTTGTGGGCATGATTTACGACAAGTGTAAAAGTCACCTTAAGCAGGTAAAGGAGAGAGAATAAACAGCGTTGTTTTTAGCACAAATTGTCATTGGCGCTACCTTCTGCTGTCTACCTCCGAACTGTATTGTATTTCTATTGTAATCCTTGTGGTGATAAGAAAAATGATCTCTACTAGTCAGAAAATGTCAGAAAATGGTCAAGCCTAAAGGGTTATCCCTATTATGTTATTAAGCAATCATCGATCCACACCATTCTACTCAGCTACTCAGCTTTCTCCAGCAATCCAACAGACAATAAATAGAGCTGCTGAGTTCATGCATGTACAAAGATCCATTCCTAATGGAGCATTTTACAGTCCCTATCTCAGGACCAGTGGCTTCTTGGAAATCAGACCATAAGCGCTCATCAAGCTATCACCTAGCCAGTGGTTAGGTCTTAATTTCATAGATGGCTATAACCCTTTAACATTGGCCAATGATTGAAATAACAATCATTCATAGATATGTTTTTTTCCTTATCATTGCTCCAAATAAACATTACCAGTAGAGTTGGTACAAATTGATTAACAGTGCCTGGTCCATTAGCCGGATCAATAAACTGTGGCAACTGACTATAAGTTCTGGGAACCACCTTTTTCATGATGGCTTCATTCTCTCTTCTTTTTATTAGACAGCATGTCACAATGTCACATGTGCTGACATCTGGTTGTGTCAGAAGTGCACAATTGGCAAATAATGCAATAGAAATGAGAGCGGGTGTGAGTGATAGTAGACCTCACCTGGAGTGGTTGTGCATGGACACAAAAAAATAAGAGTCTTAGAATCTGTGGATACAGTAAAAATTTCTATCAGATAGCAACTAATTTTAGTGGAGAGATCATGGTACCAGGGGTGTGCTTGTGGAAATGAACAATCCAGGGTGGTATAAAATGAAAGTTACTACACTAACATATTTTGGTACCGGACAAGTGCCTTTTTCAAGGTATTTTTTTTTACCTTGAGAGTGACACCATTCCAGCACCAAAATGAAACATTTTGATGTAATAAAACCTTCATTTTTTACCATCAAAGATTCTGTCATGACCCACAAAGGTCGGACCAGTGGACGGCACAACAAATACCAACAACTGGGTTGGAAAAAGGGGAGAAAGCCCTAACAATAGGGAACGAGGGATGGGGCACCTCCAAACACAGCCCGTGCCTTTCCCTAAGCTCCCCTAATGACTTATGTGGGTTCTTCTCCCAGCCGCCGTCACGTGCCTCATCCCTAGCTGTCACCTCACTATACACTGGCTAGTGCACTGGCCGGCAAGGATGCTAGCCTCATCACTGCAGATGATGTAAACACAGGGGTAGTGACAAGCATGAGAGAGACAAAGACAGGGAATAATGGAACTTAGCTTTCAAGCTTCTGCTGCAAGCTCCACACAGCAGAGTATTTGCAACCAGGACCTCAAGCAGCTGATACAGGCTGACACCAGAGCACTCCACACTCATCAGCTGGTCTCCAGAGAAAACTATTACCAACAGTCAGATGATGCATCATGTGGCTTTAAAAGACAGTGGGAGTGGTCACCACCCACATCAGCTGAACAGCAACACAGCAGCTTCCAGGTAAGGAAAACTGACATTAACCTTTACTGGCACAAAAGCAAAAAACAATGTTTAAATTAAAGCAGAGCCAGAGCTGTCGTGAATCCAAACATGAATTGTGTCAGATTCTTCTTTTAGGCAAGTGCAGCCAGGTGCTGTGATCTCTCCACTAAAATGAATGTCACGTGTGCGTTTCACAACAATGATGAGATTGCATCAAGTTAGCTAATTCAAAGGAGATCCACAGTTGTATGAAAGTAGAAAGTGGTTCTCAGGATTCCCATCCAGTGGCCATAGAAAACTGATGCAACCCATGGACTGGGTTCTGCAAATCAGTTCGCACCAACTCGGATTACCATATATCAGTCGATAAATGAATGAAAATGCTTACTTGTTGGCTGATTGCATTTTATTTGTCCTGGCCTTTGATGTTTTGGAGCACATGACATTACCATTATATAAATCAGAAGTACATTTGAATTTCTATATTGTTGTCTGACCCTTGTTACTTGTAGAACATTTTCCCACGTAAAATAATTATTTGTTCCCTGTGTTAAAAATTGAAAAAAATATCAATCATCAAATCTTCATTCAAAATATAAATAATATAAGCATAGCATGATTTGCCATAAATAGCAGAGCACTTTTTATATTCTGGTCACCTGCTTGCTATCATTTAGGTGAATCTGTTTTTACAATGTGCTAACAATGCCACATTAAAAAGATGAAAATGTGCTGAACGCCTGAGATCAAGCAAAGCTCATGTTGTTTTTCAGGGTCCAAACGTGTTGTACATTAGAAAACACACACACACAAAATGATATGCCGAGTGCCTCTGTTAGTTTTCTATAATTGAGGTCCAATGTCACCTGAACATTTACTTTTGATTAATGATGATTGATGATTCATGAAACTCAGGTTGTTTACAAGTCTCTGTGATTTTGTGCCGCACTGAAGCTGAATTTCCTATTAATCAATTTATAAATCTTTAATTAAAAACTGTTTCAAGTAGCTGTTATTTCTATATTATTAAGGCAAAAATATATTTAAAAATGGTTATATGGCTTCCAAATAATTCAAGTAAAATCTGTCAAATGCAGAGGTTAATCTAAGTTCCCTGCAGTACCTAGAATTCACATCCATCCTAACTCAAAAATTATTCTTACACCTTACAGCGGCAAGGTCCATCTGCTTAATCAGTGGTACAGTGATTGTCCTGATGTTCAGCAAGGACTGTCCAGTAAATAACCCTTCCTCCATCCAAAATGATTCCCAACTAGAGTTGAGCGAAACAGGTCGGTCAGATTCAAAAGTCGCCGACTTTAGCCAAAGTCGAGTTTCGTCAACATAGTGTGAGGTCGGCCATGCGGTCGTTGAAACGAGTGCCAAAATCGGATTTCTCAGAATGCTTGCAGGTGCCTTTTTTCAGTCAATGAGCAAGGACGTACACTGTGGGCAATGAGATGACATGTGCAGCGTCCGCCACCATCATAGAGAAGGGCATTGCAGTAATTGGCTTGCTTTGGGGGGCGTCATAGTGTCTATAAAAGCCCTGAGCACCGACCTCCATTTTACTTCTGCCGATATTAACAGTAGGGAGAGGTTGCTGTTTATCAGTAGGGAGAGAGTTAAGGCTGTAAAGAGAAGATCTTATGTGCTTGTGATGATAGCAATTGTGCTGTACAGTTAGTGTGCAGTGATAGGGGAGGATTTTCTTGTGTGCAGCAGCGCTGGTTATTAGGCTGCCTGCCAGTGACATGGGAGGATTTTCTTGTATGCAGCAAGAAATTATTAGGCTGCCTGATAGCTGTATTGCTGTGTGTACACTGCTGTGCAGACTGCTTTTTACACAGCACTAATACTTTAATTCTTTTTTTCTGCACAGTTACCGACCGTTCATTTTTTCCCACACCTTATACAGCTGTACGCTCCTCACACACTACCGTGTACCATCTGGTATCACAGACAAATACATGCTGACTATTTGTGTGTGACTCCAGAAATAAATATGGAGATTTAAATTTTTCCCTACACCGTATACAGCTGTACGCTTCTGAAACATTACCTTTTTACTGCCTTTTGTATTACGGTCAAATCCATATATACGGAGATTTAAATTTTCCCCTACACTATATACACCTGGTATCTTCTGATACAGTACCAAACATAAGGAAGTATGGTGGAAGAGGCCGCGGACGTGGGTGGGGGGCAGCTGGTACTGATGGTGGTGGTGGTGCATCTGGTTGTGGTGCGAAAAGCACAATAGCACCTAAGGCAGGAGGTGTTGAGCCTGCATCATTGTCTGGCTCCAGAAGGCCTGGAAGGCTTCCTTTTCTAGGAGTAGGTAAACCGCTTTTAAAGCCAGAGCATCAGGAACAGGTTTTGGCTTACATTGCCGAAACAGCCTCCAGCTCTATCGCCTCCTCTTCTGAAGTTTCAAAAAATGCAAGCACTGAGTAATCAGTGCAGGCTCCCGGTCAGGAACAACACCTTTCCTTGTGTCTTTAACACCCAACAAAAGTGAAGTATGCGGCAGGCCACACTTCAGATTTCTCCATGGAGCTCTTTTCACATACCATGACTAATTTATCAAGTGAAATCCTGAATTCCCCAGTCCAAGATGAATATGACATATAGTGCACTGATGCACAGCCAGTGCTATATAATTCTCATGGTACATTCACCCAGAGCACTGCATTGCCCTCGCAGTCTACTGAGCCAGATTCTGACCCTGATGAAACTCAGGTGCACCTTCCCGCATACTAAACCACCTTACACGGTGACACAGAGATAGGTGCAGATGAAATTGAAGAGGTGGTGATGGATGACCCAGTTGTTGACCCGGATTGACATCCATTGGGGGAAGAGGGTGCCGCTGGCAATAGCTCAGAAGAGGAGGAGGATCCACAGCAGGCATCGACATCGCAGCTGCCGTTATCTGACAGGCCCGTAGCAGTCCAAAAACATGTTAAAAAAACAAAAAGAGATGGAGGACTGCTTGGCCAGACGGTCAATTTAGCACAGCGTGCAAGCCCTGTAAATTTTTCCCATAGTAGGAAGAGTGCAGTGTGGCACTTTTTTGACCAAAATCCTATTGATGAGGCAAAGGTTATCTGTAAGAAGTGCAGAAGAACCTTTAGCCGAGGGAAAAATCTCGGACGTTTGAATACCACTTGCATGCTTAGACATGTAAACACCATGCACATGCAAGTGTGGACGGACTACAAAACCTCACTGGCTTTGAACGTCTACATTGCCAAACTGATCTCATTAGAGATGATGCCCTTCCATTTGGTTGAAAGCGCAGCGTTCCGAGAGCTCATGGCCTACGCTGTCCAACACTATGACCTACCCAGTCTGCACTTCTATTCTAGAAAAGCCATCCCTGCCCTCCACCTGCATGTGAAAGACCGTATTGTCCATGCACTCAAACAATCAGTGAGGGGAAAGGTGCACCTCACAACAGACGCATGGGCCACTAGGCATGGCCAGGGCTATTACGTGTCCATCACAGTGCAATGGGTAAATGTGGTGGATGCAGAGTCCACAGGGGTCAACGGTGGTGGGACAGTGCTGCCTAGCCCACGGTAAAGGCAACAGTTGGCTGTAGGCGTTCGACCATTCTCCTCCTCCAGAAGCGAAAGCTCGTCGACAGAGCGCAGTCACACGAGCACTCCATCCGCAGCTGCCAGTGTTGCTCACGAGGTATCCCACTATCGAACAGCTAGTGTGTTATGTTTCGGTAGCTGAGGAGAAATAGCAAAAAATAGCCAAAGTAGTAGTAGAACCCTAAACTAACCGCAACACTAGAAGCAGCCATGGAGCGTATCTATGGTGATCCTAGACGCCTCGTCATAGCCGGAGAGATACCTACACCTAAAAACAGAAAAATGAAAGCTAACTGACCCGTAGCAGAACCCCCAAAGAAACAGGGAGCCCCCAAACATGTAATGGCGGTTAGACAAGAAGAAAATACGAACACAGACAGAAAATAGCATAAGCAAACGCTGGGGCCCAATACTGTCTAGATAGGAAAGTATAGGAAAGAATTCTGTCTGCAACCCAAAAAACCCTGGCAAAAATACCATCACTTCTGATTAACAAAAAACCTGAGATCACACGATCTCTACCACCTATATCAGATCTCTGGTGTAACACACAGCAATTCAGCAAATAAAAAGTGACACAGGAACAGAGCAAAAGTGCAAACACAAACTGAGCACAAATGCAGCGCCAGGCCCCAAAAGGGGACCAGGCTGAAGTCCACTGCAAGGCTGCAAACCAGCAAGGAAAATCCAACCAGAGGAAAAAAAACAGCAAATCACTTATCTGAATGATAGCAGGAATGCAAGCTAGGATCCAACCAAGACCTGGAAGAACAATTGATTACCGGCAAGGCTGATGGGAGCTCAGGTCACTTATATCAGACCATTCGGACCCAGCTGAAAGACATTCAGCAATTGGTTCATTACCCTCAGCAACCACCGGAGAGAGCCCCAGCTCCGAAGTCGCCTCCAACGTGTTCACAACACTAGTGGTAAACGTCAGCAGGCTGTTTTAAAGATGATGTCTTTGGGCGACAACAGACACATCATGGAGGTACTGGCCGACTACTTGCAGTGAGAAACTGAGTCATGGCTGGGCAGTCTACATCTTGAGCCAGGCAAGGTAGTCAGTGATAACGGACGTAATTTTATGGCGGCCATAGCCCTGGCATAACTCAGATACAAACCTTGCTTGGCTCACACCTTGAACCTGGTGGTGCAGTGCTTCATAAATAATTATTCGAAGTTACCATCCCTGCTCCATAAGGTGCGAAGACTGTGCTCGCACATCCGTTGCTCGCCCGTAGACTCTAGTCGTATGCAGAGGCTGCATCGATCGCTCCACTTCCCCAACCACTGCCTAATCATAGACTTTGCAATATGGTGGAACTCCACCATGCACATGGTTGAGAGGCTGTGCGAACAGAGGCAGGCTGTAATGCATTTGTGGGAGGATACACGGGCAGGCAGTTTGAGGGCAGACATCGAGTTGTCGGGTGTGCAGTGGTCAAAGCTGAAAGACCTCTGTAAAGTCCTTCAGTGTTTTGAGGAATGTACATAGCTGGTAAGTGCAGACAACGCCATCATAAGCATGAGCATCCCACTTATGCGTCTGCTCATGCAAACTTTGATGCACATTAAGGATCAGGAGTCTGCAGCAGAGGAGGAGAAGGAGGGAAGCCTTGATGACAGTCAGGCATTGTCTGCTCAGGGAACTGTCCTGGACGAGGTGGAGGAAGAAAGGGAAGAGTAGGAGGAGTGGATGATTATTTTGGGGAGGTGAATGCTTCTCAGGGGACAAGAGAAAATGTTGGCTTGCCAAGGTCAGTTACAGAGTTTATGCGTGACTGGAGGGATGTGGATTTGGCAGAAAGTACTCCTCCACCCACCACTGGCAGTTCGTCACTGACACCTGGAACATTGGCCCATGTGTGTGATTATGTCTTGCGGATCCTAAAAAGGGACCCCCGCATTGCCAAAATGATGAAGGATGATGACTACTGGTTGGCCAGCATCCTCGATCCACGCTATAAAGGCAAATTACAGAACATCATGCCACAAGAGAACCTAGAGCTAATATTGGCGAACAAACCAGCAACTCTGGTAAACCGTTTGTTAGAGGCATTCCCTGCACACAGCAGCGGTGCAGGTTCTACCACGAGCCGTACTGGGCAACATGGAAGAGGTGTTCGTGGTGCACACAGCCGAAGTGGCGTTGGAGACAGGGGTTTGATGACCATGTTGTGGACTGATTTCTCGAGTACCTCTCACACGACTGTTAATACTGAATCGATTGCAACAGACAGGAGACAGCAGTTGTCAACTATGGTTCAAAATTACCTCTCCTCCATTATCGATGTTCTCCCTCACAGTTCATTCCCCTTTGACTACTGGGCCTGTAAACTGGACACCTGCCTGAATTGGCACAATATGCCTTACAGGAGCTCGCTTGCCCTGCTGGTAGTGTGCTATCATAAAGAGTCTTCAGTAGTGTTGAGCATTCCGATACCGCAAGTATCGGGTAACGGCCGATATTCGCTGTATCGGAATTCCGATACTTAGTTCCGATATTTTTCATATATCGTATACCGGAATCGGAAGTTCCCATAATTCTTTGAGAGGCAATGTGATTTTAGTCAGCCAATGAGGAATCTTATGAAGTGTGGGCACATCCTGTAATGCTGCGGTCATGTTAACTAATGGCATGGCTGTGATTGGCTGCTGAAATGATGTCAGAATGCACTATAAAAGGCGCCGCCTCCATTTTAGCGTCACTGTGCTGTGAACTCAGTTAGGGACAGAACGCTGCTGTGCTGACTCTGAGGGACAGTTAGACATTGCGATTTTGTGTACTCTACTGTGCTTTAGGCAGGCTAGTTTACCAACCGCTGTGTAAAGCTTCCTTTTGCCAGTGTTGTTTTAACAGCTCTGTGCAAGGTGTGTGTGAGAGTGCAGGTGACGCTGCAGTTTGCTCTGCATCCACCGCTGTTTGTAGGCATCTGCAAGTGTCACTCACTGACTCTTTTTTTTATTTGATTTTGTGGAATTGGTGCAGCTCCATTATATTTGCAAAAAATCTAATCTATTAGTGTGACGCGCTTCCATCCGTATACAATACATTGGTTGCAAACACTATAGAAGTAGACAAAGGGGCCTTTCACAGCTACTGAACAGTTGTGTTTCAGTGTTCACTGTAGTCTGTGAGCTTTTCATTTTTTGAGTGCAGATCACGCTCCAGTTAGTTCTTCAACTACTGCTGGTTGTAGTCTGCTGAGCGTGTGTCACTGCCTCATCCTTCACATTTTTCTCTAATTGGTGCTGCTCCATTATATTTGAAAAAAATCTAATCTATTAGTGTGACGCGCTTCCATCCGTATACAATACAGTGGTTGCAAACACTATAGAAGTAGACAAAGGGGCCTTTCACAGCTACTGAACAGTTGTGTTTCAGTGTTCACTGTAGTCTGTGAGCTTTTCATTTTTTGAGTGCAGATCACGCTCCAGTTAGTTCTTCAACTACTGCTGGTTGTAGTCTGCTGAGCGTGTGTCACTGCCTCATCCTTCACATTTTTCTCTAATTGGTGCTGCTCCATTATATTTGAAAAAAATCTAATCTATTAGTGTGACGCGCTTCCATCCGTATACAATACAGTGGTTGCAAACACTATAGAAGTAGACAAAGGGGCCTTTCACAGCTACTGAACAGTTGTGTTTCAGTGTTCACTGTAGTCTGTGAGCTTTTCATTTTTGAGTGCAGATCACGCTCCAGTTAGTTCTTCAACTACTGCTGGTTGTAGTCTGCTGAGCGTGTGTCACTGCCTCATCCTTCACATTTTTCTCTAATTGGTGCTGCTCCATTATATTTGAAAAAAATCTAATCTATTAGTGTGACGCGCTTCCATCCGTATACAATACAGTGGTTGCAAACACTATAGAAGTAGACAAAGGGGCCTTTCACAGCTACTGAACAGTTGTGTTTCAGTGTTCACTGTAGTCTGTGAGCTTTTCATTTTTTGAGTGCAGATCACGCTCCAGTTAGTTCTTCAACTACTGCTGGTTGTAGTCTGCTGAGCGTGTGTCACTGCCTCATTCTTCACATTTTTCTCTAATTGGTGCTGCTCCATTATATTTGAAAAAAATCTAATCTATTAGTGTGACGCGCTTCCATCCGTATACAATACATTGGTTGCAAACACTATAGAAGTACACAAAGGGGCCTTTCACAGCTACTGAACAGTTGGCTGCAGTGTTCACTGCAGTCTCTGAGGAATAACCACACTTAGGCCTTATAACTTTTCTGACTTTCTTTATCAATCTACCAAGATGAAGAAGGCAGGGAGTAAGGCACGTGGTCGTGGCCGTGGAGTTTCAGCAGGGAGAGGACGTGGGGATTCTGTGGCTGCTGCCGCACCCAGTGACACAGCATCCACCAGTTTTCCCCGTGAGCGTTCCTTTATGCGCACTTTTGTAGGAGCTCAGCGTACCCCCCTGCTGCGGGAAGAACAAATTGAAGCCGTTGTTGGTTGGATGGCAGCCAATGCATCGACTTCAATTGCTTCCACCTCCTCTCAGGACCACAGCACTGTTGAACAACCATCTGTCTCTTCACCGCCTGCCAAATTGCCCAGGCAGTCAGAGAGTTCTGAACTGGAGCCAGCTGAGTCTCTGCTTCTGTTCTCAGAATCTGTTGGCTTGGAAACAGGGGCCCAGCCAAGCAGCATTCTGGAATGTGAAGAAGAGGCAGTATGCAGTGATGCGCAACAGCTGTGTCTCTCTGAATGTGAAGAGGCGGGTGAGCCAGTGCCGATGGTCAGCACACCGCAGAACGCATCTGATGATGATGAGACTCAGGTGCCATTTTCTGTTGAGCAAAGTGCTGGCCAGACCACCCAACAGCAGCAGGTGTTGGAAGAGGGTAGTGGAGATGATGAGGTTCAAGACCCAACATGGTCGTGAGGAACAGGAAGGTGGTGGTAGCAGCTCTGAGGAAGAGATTGCCCCAACGGTCCAAACAGTAGGGAGAGGTAGGCTGCAGACTCGGTTGCCTGTACCCTCCAGTTTGGCACCCGTTCGTAGCAGTTCTCTTCCAACAGCCAAACCGGGCGCTCCCAGGACTTGCACTGCGTGGTCCTTTTTTGACACACTTGCAGATGATATTTGCTATGTCAAATGCAAGCTGTGTAATCAAAAAGTTAAAAGAGGTAAAAATATCAGTAACCTAAATACCACAAATATGTGGAAACATGTACAGACAAAGCACGTAGCTGAGTTACAAAGACACACTGGAGATGTAGGCCAACCTACAGCAGCACCTACATCTTCAGCTCGTGTTGGAGCCTCTTCCTCCAGCTCACACACAGCTGGTTCGGCTTCCTCACAGGATCGCCATGGAAGAACCTCTGTAACTGTTGTCCAGAGACCCAGTGTTATTCCACCCACAGCTGCAAGTTCCCTGTCATCCTCACACTCCCAGGCCACAAAACAGCCATCGGTAGCACAGGCATGGGATAAAAGACGGCCATACTCGGCAAACCATCCACGAGCACAGGCTCTGAATGCTGGCATTGCAAAACTCCTGTCCCTTGAAATGCTGTCATTCAGGCTGGTGGAGACTGACAGTTTCCGTGACTTAATGTCATTGGCAGTCCCACAATACAATGTGCCCAGCCGATTTTATTTCAGCAGGCAAGCCGTCCCTGGTCTGCAAAAGCATGTTGAGGGAAAAATTAAACATGCGCTACTAAACGCCGTCAGTAGCAAGGTCCACCTGACCACCGATGCGTGGACCAGTACCCATGGCCAGGGACGATACCTTTCCCTCACTGCCCATTGGGTCAATGTTGTGGAGCCGGGTACAGATCTTGCGAGTGGCGCTGTACGTGTTCTGCCAACTCCAAGGATTGCAGGAATCAAGTCTGTCCACATTGACTCCTCCTCCTACTCCAGTTCCTCAGAATCATCGCTGCAGGAACCGTCACGGTCTACCTCCACATGGACCCGTGAACGTTTACCTGATGCGACCGATATGAGCACAGCCGTGGCCAAACGTCAACAGGCCGTCCTGAAATTAATTTACATGGGGAATCGAAGCCACACAGCGCAGAAGCTCTGGAATGCCATCAAGCAGGAGAGCGACGTGTGGTTTTTGCCAGCGAATCTCCAGCCAGGCTTGGTAGTGTGTGACAATGGCCGAAATCTGGTGGCAGCTCTGGGCCTTGGCAACCTCACTCACATACCATGTCTGGCACATGTGCTCAACTTGGTCGTGCAGAGTTTTTTGAGGGACTATCCGGATCTTGATGCACTGCTGCACAAGGTCCGCCTAGAGTGCGCTCACTTGCGACGTTCCAGCATGGCCAGATCGCGCATTGCAGCTCTGCAACGCAGATTTCGCCTTCCTGAACATCGCATCATATGTGACGTACCCACCAGGTGGAATTCCACGTTACATATGTTGGAGCGGTTGTGTGAGCAGCAGCCAGCAGTAATGGAGTATCAGCTGCATCAGGCGCAATCAACTCGCAATTTGCGTCGTTCACACTTCACCACTACTGAGTGGGCCTCTATGAAGGACATCTGCCACGTTTTGCGTGCGTTTGATGAGTCAACGCGGATGGCGAGTGCAGATGATGAACTAGTCAGCCTGACTGTCCCCCTTATCTGCCTGCTTCAAAAAACACTGCAAGCAATAAGGGATGAGGTTTTGGAAGAGGTGGAGGATGAGGAGTCACAAATTCCATCACCTTCTGGACAGTCAGCGCAACGTGGTTCCTCACAAAGGGCTGGGCAGTGTTCACTTTGTGAGGAGGATGAGGAGGAGTCAATGGAGGAGGAAGACATCGCTCCAGAGGGAGGTACACAACGCTCTAGTCAGTATGTAGAGCGAGGGTGGGGTGATGCAGAGCAGTCAGAGATGATGCCTCTTGCAGGGGACAGCGTTTCTTGGCCAGTTGGGAGTCTGCAGCACATGGTTGATTTCATGCTGCAGTGCCTGAGAAACGACCGCCGCATCGCCCACATTCTCACCACGTCTGATTATTGGGTGTACACCCTCCTAGACCCTCGCTACCGGGACAACTTACAAAGCCTCATCACACCGTTGAACCGGGAGCGTAAAATGCGGGAGTACCAAGACATACTGGTGCAATCCATAATGTTCTCCATTCCAGCCGAGAGCACTGCAGCTGCTACTGCTTTACAAAGCAGCTCTGTGCGTCGAGGCAGTGGAGACAGCTCTGCAACAAGAGGGAGCACAAGCAGCGCCTCTGCACAGGGCAAGACCAGTATGTTCCAAATGTGGCGAAGTTTTGTGGCAGCGCCACCAATGTCTACATCATCCGAGACGGCTCCAGTCAGCAGGAGGCAACGTTTCCGTAAGATGGTGACAGACTACATGTCTTTCCCTCTCAGTGTACTCCCAGATGGCTCTTCCCCATTCAAGTTTTGGGTCTCTAAGCTGGATACATGGCCAGAGCTTAGCCAGTATGCATTGGAGGTGCTGGCTTGCCCTGCTGCCAGTGTATTATCGGAGCGCGTCTTTAGTGCCGCAGGTGGTGTACTAACAGACCGTCGCATGCGACTATCCTCCGATAATGTAGACCGGCTTACTTTTCTGAAAATGAACAAGGCATGGATCTCGCCAGAATTTGTCTGTCCATTTTCAGATTAAATAACTGGTTCGCAACGTTATCCATGTCTCCTGTTCCCTACACATGCACAGAAAAACCCATGTCGAACATGCTCCAAATAGGGAAGAGCCGTCACCCTGATTGTTATGCTTAAAACAGGAAATTGTGAAGTTTTCCAGGCCTAGAATGATAAATTTTTATGACAAATAATAATTTGTCATCACAGCGCATATCTGCACATGTCTATTATAAATGGTAACAAAAACTAAAACATAGTCTTCACTTTTTGAAATTAATGCATAAAAGTACATTTCATACTTATCAATTAATGCTTTTTAAGGAACTTTATCTGTACCTGTAAGATAATGCAGTCAATGGATGTACAAATCATAAAATCCTCATCATCATCATCACAATTTTTATTTATGAAAGACATTATAAAATACACATACTGATGCCAACTGTAACTTCACACACCATATATGAAATGGCCAGCATCTAAACCTGGTAATAATGTGCAATAATAAATTATTACATCTAGAAAGTGCATCATGCATACTGACAATAGGTAGTACTGGTTATACCTGCAAGTGCTGTTGAAACAACCACAACAGATATAAATTAATAATGGTATATAGGTATCACAGTGCATAGTTACTCATGGACAATGTCGATGTAATTCTGTACCTCAATAAAGTCAGCGTGAACCATTATGCTTGTTAGTCTTGTAGATTGTTAAAGAGGGAACGGTCTTTTTTTGTTGGTCATAGGTGGAGTATTAGACAGTAAATGATTACTGCTGTTGTATTTTTGGCGTCCCTAGGGCGCAATAACGCTGCGTAACGTCACATTTTATAGAGTCATCTAATTGACACACGCTACCCTACCCTACGCGTGACAGTAGGAAGGTAGTGTTGACGGATAAAGCCTTGCGCAACCAGACATGCTTTTACCCTCTTCAACACTGTCCAAGCAAAAAATGCATGATTGCAGCCGCAGACTTTATTGACGTACAGTATAACATCGCCATTACCCATCAGAGGCTGTCCACTGTCTGATACAGACATAGAATATACCTTTGCTATCCGTAGCCTTTCTTTCACCTACACTTGCAGGCACACACTTAAATTGTGACAATGCATTATTTTTTTAAATGGTTATTTTTTATCGTACATTATTGTGTCATCACATTGATGAGTCCATGCTGGACATGTCATACAAGCTGTACAAAGTAACGATTTTATTAACTTAAATAATTGAAATGTCTGTGACTGTCACATCTAAATTGCAATGATGATGATGATGAGTGACGATTACAAAATCCATTGTCTTCACTATGTTATGGTTTAACATAGCGTTCCTTAAGCATTATTCATAAATACAAAAATGGACTTTTATTCTTAAATTTACAACACTATATTTTGTAACCAATTTTTTGGGTGGTGTGTTGTTCCATTTCTTGTTGGCATGTGCATATATGCGTTTATATTTGCAGTGTCTTTATTTTTATTATTGAAGTTAGGAAACATGTGTATCTTCGTACCGTGTTAGCCATTAGATAGAAAAATATTTACACTTGAGAGTCCACAGTGGTTGATACCTTTGAATGGATAACTGAAAAGATGGTAACAAATTGCAAGCTTTCGAGGCTACTCACGTCTCTTCATCAGGCAAAGACTAAAACAAAAAATGAAGCATCACATATTTCTATACACAACAGGACACAGGAATAGTGCAATAGGTAAGACAAGTAAGTGACGTGTAGCAGAACTGTCATTATCACAGAGGGATGAACATAAATATTGGAACAGTTCCTAGATAAGGATAGAAAGTTTTATTGCCCTCTGATTGGGGTCTGGTTTTGTGTTTTAATGCCCCTGGAAGGGCAGAGACGCAGATTCCTTAATTGATATAGAATGACATAAATCCGTGTGATCTATTCATTCCATCACTAACAGTGTCAAAGGTCATGATGAGCTTATATTCTGAAACCTTTGTATCTTTGTCATATTTGAAGTTATATTTTAATACCAGTAATTCCATATCCATCATGCTATGACCGGGCATACAAAAGTGTTTTGCCACAGGTAAATCCATTATTTTTGTCTTATCGTGTGGCGCTGATAATTCATCCTTGTTCTCATTTTTTGGCCGGTCTACCCTCACTTGTCCCTCCCTCACTTGTCTTACCTATTCCTGTGTCCTGTTGTGTGTACAAATATGTGATTCTTCCATTTTTTTTTTAGTCTTAGCCTGATGAAGAGACCTGAGTAGTCTCGAAAGCTTTGAATTTGTTACCATATTTTCAGTTAGCCATTAAACGGTATCAACCACAGAGGACTCTCAAGTATAAATATTTTTCTATTCTTGGAATTGAAATTCATCATTTTATTGTCCTAGTAAAACTTCATTTATTCTTGTTTGAAGTACATACATTTGCAATGGCCACGTAACAAGGCAATAAGTCAATATTTTGTGCCTACACCCTCCTTGACCCTGGGCTTCAACAGCGCCAGTTGCTGCTCAGAAGTGTTAGATGCACAGATGAAAACAATCGCTGATGTGTTTGTGGGGTTCAGTAACGCCTGCTGTTCCCCTGCTGTGTGTCTGGCAAAAATTACTGCTGCTAACTACAACTTCAACTTCAAACGTCTCATACTAGGCCTCTGCCTACACCCTCCTTCACCCTGGGCTTCAACAGCGCCAGTTGCTGCTCAGAAGTGTTAGATGCACAGATGAAAACAATCGCTGATGTGTTTGTGGGGTTCAGTAACGCCTGCTGTTCCCCTGCTGTGTGTCCGGCAAAAATTACTGCTAGCTACCTAATCATGGTGAAAAAAACCTGACATCTCAAAGTGTCTAGTGCTACACATACATATGAGGCTACACCCTGATTTCTAAGCTGTAAACATTTGAAACGTCAACTTTCAAACCATAAAATGATTAGTCTTTGTCACAAATCTGTAACAAAATAAATGTGACATATTATTACAGATATGCACATGTCGAAAACAAATGCAAACACAAAATCCTACTTATGCTATAGGATACTGATGGTCAACCTTGTCACTCCATAGCTTAGACAAATCCAACTCACATCATGATGACTCCAATGCTGCAAAGTTGGAAGTGCATAATGTGGGTTGAACTTTGACAACTGCTGCAGTGCGAAGGTTATACTTCAGTGTTCTTACCTTTGAAATAAAAGCATACAAGTAAATATAATAATCCAATGTTGATTAAGGGACGTGATGTACACGTGTAATATTGTGCAAACAATGCATGTAGGAATAGTCCTCTTCAACATTACTTATATTTCTGTCATTTTAAAAAATACATATTTGATTAGAAAGTTAACAGCCCATATCATAAAGGTCCTTCATGTAAACATGATAATCGCTTACAAAAATCATGCATTACCTTGGTAAAGTCAATAGTGCATAGTCACAATAGCAAAATATATACCTGTAAGTGGTGCTGAAAGAACGACAACTGATAGAATACGTGAATGATATATATTTATCAGACTGAATAGCGACATCTGTACAATGTCGATATAATACTGTACCTTAACAAAACAGCTGTGTCACACCTCACACTCGTTTTTCTTGTAGCTTGTTATGTAATAGGGCACATGCGTGTATGTTTCATCATAGGTGCATGTTTACTGAGTAAAGCAGTCATGACAACGCCTTTGTGTTGTCGGTACGCTTGCGATGATGAACGATGCGCACCGTGAATGTTAGTCTGCGTCATAAGACGTACAGACGCTCCAATACCCAACGCGTCACAGCAGGAAGCCAGTCTGTGCGTCCAAACAGAGGCGCAACCATACGTGCACGTAACCTTTTATAAAGCTAGATAAAAAAAAGGATGTAGTAGTAACGCACACTTTATTGAGGTACAGTATTACATCGCCATTCACCATCTGTGGCTATGCAGTCTCATCTATATATACCTTATCTATCCGTTGTCATGCTTGCAAGTCCACAGTCAGGCATAAATATCTGTTTTCACTCTGCACTATGCACTTTTTAAATTTTCGTTTTGTTAATATAAATGATTGGCACATATTATCAGAATTACATGATGGAAATTTTAGATATTTTTTAAAAAATTGTAGTTATATTATTCACCAAATGTAAAGTTTTATGAATGTCAAAGAAAACTTGTAATGCTGATTATGTTTTTAAGTCAGCCATTCATTGTCTACACAATAAAAATGGTGTACATACTGTTACTTACCCATCATTAATGGATTCTGATGTGTACTTGTATGCTTTTATTTTAAACCGTATAGCAGATTATTTAACCTATTTTAATTGTGGTTTGCATTGCTTTTCAACATGTTAATGTATGCGTTTATGTTTGTAAATTTTTAATTTACATATATTTTTTTAAGTTAAATCATCATCTTATGGTATTAAAGTTTATATTTCTCTTGTTTGGAGTACAGACATTTTTAATTGACACGTAACAAGGAAAATACTTGATATAGTATTTAAACATCCTCCTTGACCCTGGGCTACAACACCGCCAGTTGTAGCTCGGAAATGCTGTTAGCACAGTGAACACTTGCTCCTGTGTTACTGGGGTTCAGTAATGTCAGCTGTCCCCTGCTGTGTGAACGGCAAAAAGTCCTGCTGCCTCCACCCTGTTCTCTTCTCATCCCTGGGCTACAACACCGCCAGTTGTTGCTCGGAAGTGCTGTTAGCACAGTGAACACTTGCTCCTGTGTTACTGGGGTTCAGTAATGTCAGCTGTTCCCCTGCTGTGTGAACGGCAAAAAGTCCTGCTGCCTCCACCCTGTTCTCTTCTCATCCCTGGGCTACAACACCGCCAGTTGTAGCTCGGAAGTGCTGTTAGCACAGTCTACACTTGCTCCTGTGTTACTGGGGTTCAGTAATGTCAGCTGTTCCCCTGCTGTGTGAACGGCAAAAAGTCCTGCTGCCTCCACCATGTTCTCTTCTCATCCCTGGGCTACAACACCGCCAGTTGTAGCTCGGAAGTGCTGTTAGCACAGTCTACACTTGCTCCTGTGTTACTGGAGTTCAGTAATGTCAGCTGTTCCCCTGCTGTGTGAACGGCAAATAGTCCTGCTGCCTCCACCCTGTTCTCTTCTCATCCCTGGGCTACAACACCGCCAGTTGTAGCTCGGAAGTGCTGTTAGCACAGTCTACACTTGCTCCTGTGTTACTGGGGTTCAGTAATGTCAGCTGTTCCCCTGCTGTGTGAACGGCAAAAAGTCCTGCTGCCTCCACCATGTTCTCTTCTCATCCCTGGGCTACAACACCGCCAGTTGTAGCTCGGAAGTGTCATTGGCACGGTACTCACTCCTGCCCAGACTGGTTACAGCATGCCATCTGTTTCCTCTCAGTGTAAACGTCACTTAGCCTCCAATAAGTTGTCCTGTCGTGTTGCGGTCGGGTTAGCCGACTCTATGGTGCTTGGAGTTTAGGTGCTTCCTATGTGTGCTGCGGGATATGCAAATAAAGGCTGTTTCCGTTGTGACAATAGGACAATCACGCACTGTAGTACTGTGGGATTCGGTAACTGCGGCCGGCTCGCGGCCTGTCATCTTAAATTTCCATGGGTACCTTCTGCTACCCGTCCGGGTTCCAGTACCGTCAGCTGGTTCTCCGCAGTGCCTTTGGCCTAGGTGCCTCCATCTCAGTATCCGAGTTCCAGCAACGTCTGCTGGTCCTTGGTAGTGCTTTGGAGCACAGTACCTCCTGCTTAGTAACCGTGTCCCAGTAACGTCAGCTGGTCCTCGGTTGTGCCATTGGCTCTTTTCCTTCTGCTGCCCCTCCGGGTTCCAGCACAGTCAGCTGGTCCTCGTTACTTGCATTGGCTCTTGTACCTTCTGCTACCCGTCCGGGTTCCAGTACCGTCAGCTGGTTCTCCGCAGTGCCTTTGGCCTAGGTGCCTCCATTTCGGTATCCGAGTTCCAGCAACGTCTGCTGGTCCTTGGTAGTGCTTTGGAGCACAGGTACCTCCTGCTTAGTAACAGTGTCCCAGTAACGTCAGCTGGTCCTCGGTTGTGCCATTGGCTCTTTTCCTTCTGCTGCCCCTCCGGGTTCCAGCACAGTCAGCTGGTCCTCGTTACTTGCATTGACTCTTGTACCTTCTGCTACATTTACAAATTGAAGATTTTTTCAATGCTTTTTTGGGTAATCACTCTGGATCTCCAACAATGAAGACGACGACCCTGATGACCACCCCGAAGAAGATGACGACCACAAGGACGACGAGCATCAAGCCAACCAGCCTAAACACCATCACAAAGAAGAAATAAAAGATTACCAAACAGGACTAAGAAGGTTAAGACAAACTGCAAGATACAGAACAAGAGACTTAAGAACAATAAGCAGAAGATCAAAAAGCAGAAGAACATGAAGTATAAGACCAAAATGAAGAGCAAAATATATGCTCTACATTCTAAGCAGAAGAAGACTAAGCAGTGTATGGGGGTGAGTCCGTTCCTCCTCGTGGTGCCCCTGGAAAATGCCTGCTGCTGCAGGCTAAACTGAACACGGACAAATACTGTTGTAATTTAAATCTTTTGTGACAGCAAGAACGGAAGGATGAAAAATTCATACTTTGACAGATTACAAGTACAGGATTCTCTGTCACAAATAAGAATATGATGAAGAAGATGAAGTACAATATGAATAAGAATAATAGTTTAATAAGAACAATATGAGTAATGTTAACAAAAAGATGAATAGCAAGAAGTTTAAGAAGAAGATAAAGAAGGTGAAGATGAAGAATAATTTGATGAAAAAGATGATGCTGCTGAAGATTATGAAGGAGAAAGTGTGTGAAAAGTTAAAAAGGTGAAGAGCATGGAAGTTGTGAAATATACATATTTGCCAAAATAGAAAAAACGTTAACAACATTGTCAATTTATTCGTCAATCCGAACATCTTTAAAAAAAAATAATATATATATATGCTATTCCATTTGATTGTGTTAAACATCTATGCCTTTAATGTCTCCTCAACCTTCCCCAATACATTCTACATTACTCTTTGTTGTTTTCCTTCATGTACAATTAACCAACAAGGCAAGAATGGGTTTTTTTTAATTCCGATATTTTGTTCCCATAGACTTACATGGGACTTCCGGTATCGGTATCGGGTATCGCCGATATTTTAATGGTATCGGCGATACCATTCCGATTCCGATACTTTTGGATATCGGAAAGTATCGCTCAACCCTAGTCTTCAGTGCTGCTGGATCAATCCTGACAGAAAGAAGGACCTGTCTGTTGACCCAAAATGTAGGTGATCTCACCTTCATTAAAATGAACCATGCCTGGGTTTCAAAGGATTTTGAAGTACCTTCCCCTGATGACACATAGGTTGCCAGCAAAATGGCTCCTCTTCCACCGACTTCTCCAATTCCTCCATTTGACGCTGCTAAACGTCCAGCCTACACCTCAACATATGCCAGTTTTTTCACCTCCCTAACTGAGCATCCCCCCCACAACTTAAGCTAAATAACCCCAGTTTTCAATGCGTTACTATTATTATAAAGTAAATTAAGGTTGACAATAGAGTTGAGCGATACTTTCCGATATCCAAAAATATCGGATCGGAATGGTATCGCCGATATCACTAAATATCGGCGATATCCGATTCCGATACCGGAAGTCCCATGTAAGTCTATGGGAACAAAATTTTGCAACTAAAAAAACACTTTCTTTCCTTGTAAACACAAAATATACACACATAGAATACATATATATATATATATATATATATATAATATAATATATATACATGTCATTGTGACATATATATATACATATATTTATAGTTTATTCACTTCTACATAGTAAAATAGCCTCTGATTCAATTGCCGGGTAAAGCCGGCATTTGTGAAAAGACAGAAGCACCCGAGGGTCCAGTCGCCACAGAGATGTTGCATCGCACCCAGCGGTGTGACAACTTACTCTCAGGTAAGGAGGAAACACCCCATTGACTCCAACCACTGCATTCAACAGTACACTATGCCAGCTGAGTGTAGGCGGACCCAATGGGATGGTCTAGCTCAGGCTGGTTAGAACAGGGTGTAGCTAGTTGGATGGGAGGGGTTGAGGCAGCCTTATGCTGCATGTCTTTGAAGTAAGAATTGTTTCCTTTCCTGCTTTCTTACTACGTCGCATACTCCACTCTGCTACATCACTCTGCACCATTGCTCTATCTCACATCTATCTGCCCTGGAAGGATACCGTCTTACCTGTAGAAGACTTATCACCTAGCTGCACTACACCATCCCTGCCAGAGGACCTGCACAGCAGCGCTGGTCACCCTGACAAGGTACTACAGGTGGCGTCACGACAAACTACACAAACATTCTATCATCCCCTGGAAATATCCCACATTCCAGTGAGCGACCAGGGCACGGACATGGCTGTGCTACCCGTCACATCCCCCATAGAAGTCGACGGGCTTGGTGCCGAGTACCCCCAAAACCTGTGGCTCTGTGCGACTCAACTTTGGCGTCACGAACAGGATTCAGAAGCTCGCTATAAGCGAGTCCTGTGTGCCTTAATTGAACTGTTTTTTTTGCTTGAGAATTGCAAAAATCATCATAGACTGTATTTGCCATTTTTCCGTCATATCTGCGCCACGAGGCACAGGTGAAGAATAAGGGCGTGCTCTCGTGGGCGTACACTCACTCCGTGGCGCGAAAACGATGTCCGCCCACTCTAAATGTTACTGCAATGTAAGATCGTGCCCCACAGCTCTGGAGTTCCGCCTCCTCATCCTCCTCATGGGCGGAAACGAACGCGAAGGTCCCGCCTCCCTACAAAAGATGGCGCCTCTCCTGATGCTAATGACACATGTGACTTGGCAGAGATGGCGAACGGACGTGAGCAGAAGTGGGAAGGGATGGAGGAGTCAGAGCTCTCCCCCCACGGAAGCGACCCGATCGCCACGGAGCCACCGTTTGGCACCCAGCCTGGAAACCCTCCTATGCTGGAAGAAGCGGAGGATACCCTGAGAGACCTGGCCCGGCACCGGGAGGAGGTCGCCAGGATGGAAGCGAGCTGGCGGGCCCTAAAACTACACTTGGAGCGGCGCCAATCCCTCTTACCCCCTGAAGTGTCTGTACCGGAAGGTGAGGCACCCGTTCCAGTAGAGGAGGCCGTGCGGGCATCCCAGCCCTTGCAATCTGAACCGGTTGACAGTATCTCAGTGGAGGCACCCGTTCCAGTAGAGGAGGCCGTGCGGGCATCCCAGCCCTTGCAATCTGAACCGGTTGACAGTATCTCAGTGGAGGCACCCGTTCCAGTAGAGGAGGCCGTGCGGGCATCCCAGCCCTTGCAATCTGAACCGGTTGCCAGTATCACAGTGGAGGCACCCGTTCCAGCAGAAAACGCCGCACCAGCACCCCAGATCCCTCTGTCTGCCCCCGTCGCTGAGGCAGAAGAAGCGACACCCGTCCTCATGGAGGAGGCCGTGCAGGCACCAGAGCTCTACCTGCCTGTACCGGAGCCCCGACCGTCATCTGTTCCAGAGCCGGCTGCTTCTGCCACAGGTGAGCGCCGCCAGGACTGGCGGGCGCCAGGAGAGCTGCCGCAAACCGGACATCGTAAGCTGGCATTTGATGGTGGAGACATGGAGCTGCTGGTGGAGGAGAATTACAACCGGCGTCAGGAGGAAGAATGGAGACGTCGGGAGCGGGAAGCAGAGCGACAAAGGGAGCAGCGAGAATCCCAAAAGCTTCGGCAACGTCACCTGGACAAGGACCTGGCAGAGAAGGCACGTATGAGAAAGGATAACAGTACGCTGAGGGAGCCGCGGCGTAAGGGTGCAGTACCGAACTTTAAGTTAAAAGGTGGTTGGGGCTTCATCCAGGAGCCTGGACTTTATTTAGAAGTCTTTGTAACCCGGCGGAACGTGGAGGCTCACCTCCCAGAAGGACACCCGGGGAGGGACCTGTTGGCAGGAGACTTGGTGACTTACACCCGACACTGGGGTTACAATGGATGGTACGCCCTAAATGTTACCAGGTGCGACCCCTACTCCCCAGAGTGTCAGGAAACTGACAGACCCTCCGAGCCTTCAGCCTCCCCCAACCAGGCCTCTGCACAAGTGCCCACCCCACGCCGTAAATCTCCCCACCCTCCCTCAGTGGTCTCCTCAGCAGCCCCAGCTATGGACATGATAATGATAGCTGGCCCGTACCCGGCGCCTGTTAGGCCCCCTGGGGTTCGTACAGTCCGGGACATAGGGTTCCAGACCCGGAGGGAGACGAAAGAGGTGGCCACACAGACCCAGATAGCGGGTCACGACGTAACTGTACAGGCCACACGACGTCATCAGGTCTGGGTGGACCCTCCTGTCACGGATGTTTGGCAAGCTCCAGAAGAGTACCAGGTGGTACCTGTAAGAGGCCAGCCAACGAAGTCTAAATAACCCGGACAGGGTCTCTGTATGTAAATCGTTAAATTATTGATGTACCCGGACGGTTGAATGTTCATAAAAAGAAGTTTATTGTTGCCTTAATATACCCATGTTGGGTAATGGTTTGATGTACCCGGACGGGTGGAATGTTCAGAAGAACATGTTTATTGTTGCCTTTATATACCCAGGTTGGGTAATGGTGTTTCAATGTAATCAAAATGTTGAACTTTGAAGCCATGAACTGTACTGGCTCACAAACTTTTCTGTAAATAGTTGGCACTTCGGTGCTCCATCTTGGTTTTACAAAAAACTTAACTGTGCACTATTTTCAACTACCTCAGAAACTAAAAACCCGTTTGGTGTGGCCGAAAGTGAGGTCTGCTCAAGGAAAGTCTTGCAGCCCACCCAAGACCACAGTTGGAGGTTTGGAGCGGGTCCTCCACAAGCACAAGTAAAGGACACTGTGAAGTTACCCCGGTGGGGGTAGTCCTAAGAAGTCTCAACGAACTTCGGCAGTAATGCTATTTGCACTTTTGTAATGTTATTATTAAAAATTTTATTATGCAACGTTTAACTTGAAGTGTTTCCTGCTTTCTTACTACGTCGCATAGTCCACTCTGCTACATCACTCTGCACCATTGCTCTATCTCACATCTATCTGCCCTGGAAGGATAGCGTGTTACCTGTAGAAGACTTATCACCTACCTGCACTACACCATCCCTTCCAGAGGACCTGCACAGCAGCGCTGGACACCCTGACCAGGTACTACAGGTGGCGTCACGACAAACTACACGAACATTCTATCATCCCCTGGAAATATCCCACATTCCAGTGATCGCCCAGGTAACGGACCGAGCTGTGCTACTCGTGACATCCCCCATAGAAGTCGACGTGATCGGTGCCGAGTACCCCCAAAACCCCTGTCTCTGTGCGACTCAACTTCCCTCACTGTGCTGGCACTTTACATTTACAATGCCTGTGGGTTTTTTTTTTGGGGGGGGTGGGGAACATTCAGACTTTTGCCATGGGGCCCCATGAATTATATGTACGCCCCTGCTGCTGAGGCATGGTATTTAAGGCTGTTAAGTAGCCAACATACATGGACCTTGCCAGCAGCGTCGGACTGGAGTACCTTGGGCCCACCAGAGAAAATATATTCTTGGGGCCCACCATCATACTTCCCAACCTTTGAATAAGGGAAAGAGGGACAAAGGCTGTGGCACGCTGTGCATGCTGCAGAAAATTTTAGGCCATGCCACGTTGCACCACAGACTGTCCAGGAGTTGGTGGATGCTTTAGTCCAGGTGTGGGAGGAGATCCCTCACGAGACCATCCGTCGCGCTCATCAGGAGCATGGCAGAAGTTGTAGGGAGGTCATACAGCATACCTCCCAAATTTGGAAGACAGGAAAGAGGATTAAAGGCTGCGGCGCGTGTTGCGCTCCGCTGAAAATTTTAGGCCACGCCCCGACAACACCCATTTCACAGCTAATCACACCCATATCCTCGCCCCAAGCGTAACCATTTAGCACTGCTGATCACACTGACTGGTAATGAGGGCACAGTGGCTGGTACTGAGGAAAAGAAAGAAAGAGCAGCGAGAGAGAAAGAACAAACAGAGAAAGAAAGAGAGGAAAGAAAGAAAAGAGAGAAAGAAAGAACAGAGAGAAAAAAGAACAGAGAGCGAGAAGAAAAGAACAGAGAGCGAGAAAGAAAGACTAGAGAGAGAGCCATAGGCGTAGCTAGGGTTTTGGTTTAGTGGGGGCAAAACTTCTGAGTGGGCCCATCATCAGAGAACCTCAGCAAATGACCGCGCTGTTGGCCAAAATAATCTATATATAAAAAGACCAATATTGATATTACCGCCATATGGTCTGTGTTAGATAATACCAGTCCTACAGAACATATAGATTACAGCACAGGTACAGATAATGACTTACCGCTGATGTTCTTTCTAATGGAATTGTTCACTTTTCATGTCTTTTCCATCTGGCCCACACCGACATGACGACTTCTCCAGCCAGGACTCGACTGCACCCCCATTAAAAAAAAATAAAAAAAATACTCACCTCCTGGCTCCTGTGCAGCTCACTGTTCTCCCTCTCTGCGTCTGACAGCGGGCGCCGGCAGGTGATGTCATCGCGCCCGCTGTCAGACGCTGAGAGGGGGATTATGGGAGAGAAGGAGCGCTCGCTCCTCTCTCTTTTATGCGGTCAGCTGTATTGGCTGGATGCCGATACAGCTGACCCTCCGATGACGGGTGGGGGGCCCACTGCTGGCACCGGGCCCCCCCACCGCCTGTTCAGGCCCCATAGCTTCCGGGCGGCAGAGCAGGGAGAGCGATTCTCCCTGCTCTGCCGCAGAATGTAACTGTATCGGCGTGCTGTGCACGCCGATACAGTTACTGTAGCGTAGCTCCTGGTGGGCCCCCTCAGAGCACGGGGCCCGGGGCCACCGCCCCCTCTGCCTCGCGACCTATCCTTTCAAATCAGGGCCCACCACACAGGAGCTGGGGCCCACCGGAGGTTTCTTCGGTGTCCCGGTGGCTCAGTCCGACCCTGCTTGCCAGCCTGATACTACCAGGCCACAGCAGTCTGCTTATCTTTGCTGGTTAACAAAAATATGGTATCCCCTCGAAAAAAATTGGCGTGGGGTCCCCCCTATTTTGTTAACCAGCCAGATGAAGCAGACCGCTGAGGCCTGGATTTTCAGGCTGTTAAGGAGCCAAGATCCATGGACCTTGCCAGCCTGATAATACCAGGCCACAGCAGTCTGCATATCTTGGCTGATTAACAAAAATAGGGGATCACCTCGAAAAAAATTGGCGTGGGGTCCCCCCTATTTTTGTTAACCAGCCAGATGAAGCAGACCGCTGAGGCCTGGATTTTCAGGCTGTTAAGGAGCCAAGATCCATGGACCTTGCCAGCCTGATAATACCAGGCCACAGCAGTCTGCATATCTTGGCTGATTAACAAAAATAGGGGATCCCCTCGAAAAAAATTGGCGTGGGGTCCGCCCTATTTTTGTTAACCAGCCAGATGAAGCAGACCGCTGAGGCCTGGTTTTTCAGGCTGGTAAGGATCCAATATCCATGGACCTTGCCAGCCTGATAATACCAGGCCACAGCAGTCTGCTTAGCTTGGCTGATTAACAAAAATAGGGGATCCCCTCGAAAAAAAAACGGCGTAGGGGTTCCCCTATTTTTGTTAACCAGCCAAGTAAAATGCAGACTGCTGCGGCCTGGTATTAAAAGACTGTCAAGGCCCATGGATTTTGGCCCTCAACAGCCTGATAATACCAGGCTACAGCAGCCTCACATTTGGCGCATCAAAAGATGTGCCAATTGTGGCACTTTACCTGGCTCTTCCCACTGCCCTGTAGCGGTGGCAAGTGGGGTAATAAGGGGTTAATGTCACCGTTGATTGCACGGTGACAATAAGCCTGGTTAATAATGGAGAGGTGTCAATAAGACACCGATCCATTATTAATCCCAAAGTTTTTAAATGTATAAAAAAAAGACACAGCAAGAAAAAAGTATTTTAATGAAATAAAAGAGACAACACAGTTTTCATTTCTTTTATTATACTCTCATTCCTGCGACGTCATCGATCTCCTGTAAAAAAAGGAAAAAAACAAACCAACAGTATACCACCTGTCCGACGCATTCCATAGTAACGACTGTCCCACGACGATCCAGCTCTGCTACATCGGAATGACAGGCAGAGGCTGTCATCCCGGCGCAGCACAGCTGATTACCTGCTTCCCCGGCGGTGACGTCATCGGACTGACTGCTTTACGGCCGGGATTACCCAGCAGTCACTGCAGTTATCGCGAGAAACTGCATGTGACCGCCGGGAAAGATGATGGCGGCCATCAACCAGTCCAGGCCGTGACCACCGGAGATCTTCTGCCAGGTAAGTGCCGCTGACTCCTGACAGACCCGACCGACGGACACTCACAGTGACAGTGACAATTCCGATTCCGGTATACGATATATGGGAAATATCGAAAGTCAATATCGAAAGTCCGATACAGCTAATATCGGCCGATACCCGATACTTGCGGTATCGTATCGCTCAACACTAGTTGACAAGCTTAAGTATTAAGAATTGATGTCGTTGGCATTGAAATGGCACTGTAGGTTTGTTTACTGTACTTCACTCCCTGCCAACTTTTATTCCCCATCGACTCCATTGGGGTCGGTTTTCCGACGCCGACTCGACTTTTGCCGACAGGCGTCCGATTTCGTTCGACTCGACTTTTGGAAAAGTCGAGCCGACCGAAACCCGACTCGACCCTCCCAGAGGCAAGGTCGCTCATCTCTATTCCCAACTTAAAAATGTTGTTCAGGATTATTTTTTTTACTATGGGTATAAAAACTAAAAGCCGGGTAGTTGGTAACTACCTGCCTTTTCTACCCAGAATTGACTCAGAGAAGTCATCAACCGCTATTGTTGGCCATTCTGCTGCTTCACGTCAACAGAGCAGCTGTTCATATTTTGAGCTGCTCTATCAGTGGGGCATAACTACTGGTCAAATAGGCAGCTGGGAGCTTGCTGTCAATCAGAATGACATCAGCAATCAGGTACCATTAACATAGGAGAGCGGAAGAGAAGCAGCTACTCTGTGAACCTGATGTCAGGGGAAGACGCATAATTGCCTACAGGAGCAGTCCAAGACAGCTCTGAGCTAGCAATGATTGAAAGCGGGCAGAACAGGCAGGTAATTAGCAGCTACTTTCCTCTGTTCTTTGGACCATAGTAAAAAGATAGAATAGTCCCGAATAAGCCCATTAATGAATACTCAATGAGCGCACTCTGAGACATTTTGTATCTACAGTTTGACTTTAACTATAGCTGCAGTCTAAAGCAAGATATTGACTTGTACTAAATTTTTGTGAACTGCCGTGATCAATCTTCAACACTTCCAAGGGTGCGGAGTTTTAGATGGCTTGAATAAGGGCTCTCTTTGGCAGGCCTCTACAACTATTTGTCACATTTGGGGCCAGTACACTAGCCATTGCAACCACCAAAACATCTTCTCCACACCAAAGTGTGGCCCAAGTTCTGCAGGGCACTAGCAAGTAAAGTTATCCTAGCCTCCTGGTCAGGAGGTGAACAACTTTCTTAGCTTTGCTAGCTTAAGATTGGACTGCTGCAGGTGTATTCACTCATCTCTGGAACGACCAAGAATCTGGGTGGGACTGGACTGCTCTCTAGAGTCTTGGAAGGTTAAGAGATGAGCGAATATTTCAATATTTGGTTCTGCTCACGATCTCCAAATTTGCAATATTCACCTATTAAAATGCTGAATAAAGCAGAACATGCACAGCACAAAAGCCGGCGTTTCCTATGAGAATCTCTCACCATGATCTGGGATGAAGTCACTGAGCTTGAACTGCAGTGACCTCATCACTGACTTTTTCCCATGGTGCTGAGGTCAAAGCAGTTCAGCCTTACTGGGAACAAAGCCTCAGTGACTGGAGGAAACCTTGATGATGTCACCGCTAGTCACTAAGGCTGCACTCTCAGCAGCTCATTCACCAGTGGTTCTCAGCCTGCACGGTCACATCTTGGCACCATCCAGATTCAGAACTATTAATCCCCCAGATATGGATTACGGCATGGGACAGAACGACAGACAGGTATGGTATATTGTTGTTTAATTATTTTTGGTTTATTACAGGAGAATGAGGACTTTGATGGAATTAGGCGAGGTCGCAAGTATGGTTTAATTAAGATTATTAAAGGAGTCTGTATCATTATTTCAATTAAAGGACTTTATTCTTGGTGTGTGTTTTTGTACAATGTGACTATGGGGTTAGTAATGGGGGTGTCCTATTGACGCCTCTCCATTACTAATCTTGGGGCTTGATGTCACCTGACAATACAAAGGTGACATCAACCCCACAAATATAAACCCTACTTGCCACCGCTACAGGGCAAGTGGGAAGTGCAGGACAAAGCACCAGAATTGGCGCAACTAATAGATGTGCCTTTTCTAAGCAGCTGTGGGCTGCTATTTTTAGACTGGGGGCAATATCCGTGGTCCCTTATAAGCCTGAGAATACCAGCCACTAGCTGTCTGATTTAACAAGGCTGGTTGTAAAAAATGGGGGACCTCATGCAGTTTTTTAAAATATTTATTTAAAAGTAATTAAAAAATATGGTGTTGGGGCCCCTCTATTCTTGTTAACCAGCCTTGCTGAACCTGACAGCTGAGGGTTGCAGCCTCGAGCTGTGCGTTTTGTCTGGCTGGTTATCAAAAATACAGGGGAAACCATGCAGGTTTTTTTTTTAATTATTTATTTACAGCGCAGGAGCGGATGATGAAAGCTGGAATCACACTACCGTAGAATACCGGCGAGATCTATGCAAGTAAACATCGCATAACACTCGGACCAGTGTCAATGTTAGGGTAAGTTCACATTGGGTGTTTTTGCTCCTTTTTTTGCTGCTTTTTTAAACTAATTTTCAGCTGCTTTTTACAGTACCCGCAACGTCTATGAGATTTCAGGATTTTGTGCTTTGAAGCGTTTTTTGACATAGAGCATGTCACTTCTTTCAGCTTTTTTTCTGCGTTTTTGCAGCGTTTTTTGCCCATTGACTTGAATGGTTGGTGATAAAATGCTGCAAATACGCAAGTTGACTTTTTTTGCAGGGTATGTGCTGCAGAAAAGTCAAGGACAGCAGGATGTGACCTCACAGTCAGCTACTCTACATTAAGATGGCAGGCTGCATGATGCGTCCATACAGCTAGAAATTCAGAAGAGTGGACCAGAACCCCATTTACTTGAATTAAGTGTACGACAATATAGTGTTTGACATGCTGTCATATGCATTATAGTGCAGCAAACACTGCTTCTGATTGACGGTGAAACCAACCCCTACCTGTCAGGGAGCTGCAGTCAGCTGATGGGACAACCACTCAAATCATCCGACACCTGCTGCCACTATAAACAGTGAGAGCAGGAGCGGATGATGGGGGTATTCATCACCTGCTCCTGTGCTGATCAAAATTATGTTTACCAAATACCCTTATTATTATTATTACAACTTCATGCATGTTTTGCAATATTTTTTATTTTGTTTTATTTTAGGATATTTGTTTCTTGTTTTTTGTTTTCTCTGTTTAATGGTCATGTATTTGATATGCATTTACCTTTTGCATACACATCAGCTTACTTTTTCAGTTCAGACCCAGTTTTTCATTTAGTTCTTAGTGCATCTTGTGCATATAAGGGTGTGACCGCCCTGCTTTTGAGCTGAAAAATCCATCCTGTCTGGCCTATGCTTCAACTGGTGGGTTCAGTCCATCTGCCTTGTTCACATTTACGTCACTTGACAAGTGGAAAGGTTTTTAATATTAGAGTAGGACTGTCCCACAAAGGGTTGCCTTGACGTGGCGGGATGGCTTGTACATTCTTTTGATCAAAATTATGTTTACCAAATACCCTTATTATTATTATTACAACTTCATGCATGTTTTGCAATATTTTTTATTTTGTTTTATTTTAGGATATTTGTTTCTTGTTTTTTGTTTTCTCTGTTTAATGGTCATGTGTTTGATATGCATTTACATTTTGCATACACATCAACTTACTTTTTCAGTTCAGACCCAGTTTTTCATTTAGTTCTTAGTGCATCTTGTGCATATAAGGGTGTGACCGCCCTGCTTTTGAGCTGAAAAATCCATCCTGTCTGGCCTATGCTTCAACTGGTGGGTTCAGTCCATCTGCCTTGTTCACATTTACGTCACTTGACAAGTGGAAAGGTTTTTAATATTAGAGTAGGACTGTCCCACAAAGGGTTGCCTTGACGTGGCGGGATGGCTTGTACATTCTTTTGATCAAAATTATGTTTACCAAATACCCTTATTATTATTATTACAACTTCATGCATGTTTTGCAATATTTTTTATTTTGTTTTATTTTAGGATATTTGTTTCTTGTTTTTTGTTTTCTTCATATGCATTATAGTGCGGCAAACACTGCTTCTGATTGACGGTGAAACCAACCCCTACCTGTCAGGGAGCGGCAGTCAGCTGTGATCGTAGGTGTAAAGTTTACCTTTGGTCACTATTGTCAGCTGATGGGACAACCACTCAAATCATCCGACACCTGCTGCCACTATAAACAGTGAGAGCAGGAGCGGATGATGGGGGTATTCATCACCTGCTCCTGTGCTGCAAGTAAATAATTTGAAAAAAAATAACCTGCGTGGGCTCCCCCTATTTTAGATAACCAGCCAGGCAAAACTAACAGCTGGGGGCTGCAACCCTCAGCTGTCAGCGTTAGCAAGGTTGGTTATCAAGAATAGAGGGTTCCCCACACTGTTTTTTTAATTATTTAAATAAATAATTTTTAAAAAATGGCATGGAGTCCCCCCAATTTTGACAGCCAGCCTTGCTAAAGCAGACAGCTGTGGGCTGGTATTCTCAGGCTGGCAAGGGGCAATGGATATTGACTAGTGTTGAGTAGAGTTGAGCGATACTTTCCGATATCCTAAAGTATTGGAATCGGAATGGTATCGCCGATACCCAAAAAATATCGGCGATACCCGATACCGATACCGGAAGTCCCATGTAAGTCTATGGGAACAAAATATCGCAACTAAAAAAACCCCATTCTTTCCTTGTAAACACTAAATATACACACATAGAATACATATATATATATATATATATATACATGTCATTGTGACATATATATATACATATATGTATAGTTTATACACTTCTACATAGTAAAATATCCTCTGATTCAATTGCCGGGTAAAGCCGGATTCAGTGAAAAGACAGAAGCACCCGACATGAAATGACACTTGGTGTACATAGGGTTAACCATGTATTTTCATGTCGTTTGCTATCTGATTTGCACAAACAATTAAATCAGACTATGTGTGCAAAATTTCACACCTGTAGGGGTTAATTAAAGGTGTAAATTCGTTGTAAAAAAAACGGACTTTTTTGCTACGAATTTACACCTTTAATTAACCCCTACAGGTGTGAAATTTTGCACACATAGTCTGATTTAATTGTTTGTGCAAATTAGATAGCAAAGGACATGAAAAGACATGGTTAACCCTATGTACACCAAGTGTCATTTCATGTCGGGTCACCACAGCCAGATGAAGCAGACCGCTGAGGCCTGGATTTTCAGGCTGTTAAGGAGCCAAGATCCATGGACCTTGCCAGCCTGATAATACCAGGCCACAGCAGTCTGCATATCTTGGCTGATTAACAAAAATAGGGGATCCCCTCGAAAAAAATTGGCGTGGGGTCCCCCCTATTTTTGTTAACCAGCCAGATGAAGCAGACCGCTGAGGCCTGGATTTTCAGGCTGTTAAGGAGCCAAGATCCATGGACCTTGCCAGCCTGATAATACCAGGCCACAGCAGTCTGCATATCTTGGCTGATTAACAAAAATAGGGGATCCCCTCAAAAAAATTGGCGTGGGGTCCCCCCTATTTTTGTTAACCAGCCAGATGAAGCAGACCGCTGAGGCCTGGATTTTCAGGCTGTTAAGGAGCCAAGATCCATGGACCTTGCCAGCCTGATAATACCAGGCCACAGCAGTCTGCATATCTTGGCTGATTAACAAAAATAGGGGATCCCCTCGAAAAAAATTGGCGTGGGGTCCCCCCTATTTTTGTTAACCAGCCAGATGAAGCAGACCGCTGAGGCCTGGTTTTTCAGGCTGGTAAGGATCCAATATCCATGGACCTTGCCAGCCTGATAATACCAGGCCACAGCAGTCTGCTTAGCTTGGCTGGTTAACAAAAATAGGGGATCCCCTCGAAAAAAAAACGGCGTGGGGATCCCCCCTATTTTTGTTAACCAGCCAAGTAAAATGCAGACTGCTGCGGCCTGGTATTAAAAGACTGTCAAGGCCCATGGATTTTGGCCCTCAACAGCCTGATAATACCAGGCTACAGCAGCCCCACATTTGGCGCATCAAAAGATGTGCCAATTGTGGCACTTTACCCGGCTCTTCCCACTTGCCCTGTAGCGGTGGCAAGCGGGGTAATAAGGGGTTAATGTCACCGTTGATTGCACGGTGACAATAAGCCCGGTTAATAATGGAGAGGTGTCAATAAGACACCGATCCATTATTAATCCCAAAGTTATTAAATGTATAAAAAAAAAGACAAAGCAAGAAAAAAGTATTTTAATGAAATAAAAGAGACAACACAGTTTTCATTAATTTTATTGTACTCTCATTCCTGCGACGCCATCGATCTCCTGTAAAAAAAGAAAAAAAAAACAAACCAACAGTATACCACCTGTCCGACGCAGTCCATAACGACAGTCCCACGACGATCCAACTCTGATACATCGCAATGACAGGCAGAGCCTGTCATCGCGACGCAGCACAGCTGATTACCTGCTTCCCCGGCGGTGACGTCATCGGACTGACTGCTTTACGGCCGGGATTACCCAGCAGTCACTGCAGTTATCGCGAGAAACTGCATGTGACCGCCGGGGAAAGAAGATTGCGGCCATGAAGCAGTCCAGGACGTGACCGCAGGAGATCTTCTGCCAGGTAAGTGCCGCTGACTCCTGACAGACCCGACCGACGGACACAGACAGTGACAGTGACAATCCCGATTCCGGTATCCGATAAGACGAAAATATCGGTACTCGGAATCGGAATTCCGATACAGCCAATATCGGCCGATACCCGATATTTGCAGTATCGGAATGCTCAACCCTAGTGTTGAGCGATACTTTCCGATGTCAAGAAATATCGGATCGGATTGGATCGGACCGATACCCAAAAAGTATCGGATATTGCCGATTCCGATACCAGAAACCAATGCAAGTCAATGGGACAGAAATATCGGAATTAAAATATACCCTTTCTTTCCTTGTAAACACTAGATATATACACATAGTATATATATATATATATATATATATATATATATATATATATATATATATATACATGTCATTGTGACACATATATATATAAATATTTATAGTTCATACACTTCTACATAGTATAATAGCCGCTTTTGTGAAATTACAGAACCACCCGACATGAAATGACACATGGTTTACATAAAGTTAACCATGTCATTTCATTTAGTTTGATAAATGCTTTTTACTAACAATTACATGAGTGTAAGTGTGCAAAATTTCATACATGTAGGGGTTAATTAAAGGTGTAAATTTGTTGAAAAAAAATGCGTGGGCTCCCGCGCTATTTTCTCAACTAGACAGACAAAGCCAGCGAGTGGGGGCAGATAATATTAGCCTAGGGAGGGTGCATTTATTTAGTGCCCCCTGGCTACTAACATCTGCCCCCAGCCACCCCAGAAAAGGCAAATCTATAATTAGATGCGCCCTTTCTAGGACTTAGCCCATCTATTCCCATTGCCCTGTAACCCGAATGGGTTAATAATGAGTTAAAGCCACCTTGCTATTGGAAGGTGACTTTAAGCCAGGTTAATAATTGAGAGTTGTCAATTAGACAACTCTCAATTATTAATCCTATTGTATGAAATGGTTAAAAAATACACACACACATTAATGAAAAATTATTTTAATGAAATAAATACACAGTTTTTGACCATTTTTATTGTACAGTTAATCCTCGATTCACTTGTTCTCCTGTAATATAAAATAAAATAATAAAGCAACATTATTCTTACCTATCCGGTGTTCAGTCAGGTGCCCCGATGTAATCCTTCTGAAAGGTGTTAACGTTTACTGCAGGGACTGCAGCTAATGCTGCAGCCTCGCAGTGAACCCCCAAATGAATCATCTCTTCTCCCAGCTGACAGAAGACAAAGTGATTAGTGTGGGAAGCTTAATTGATTGCTTCCCAGGCTAATCAGTTCAGGTCAGCCGGGGACACCGCACAGCATCAGTGACATCAGAGGGAGTCCCGGCTGACCTGAACTGAGCTGATTAGCCTGGGAAGTAGTCAATTAAGCTTCCCACACTAATCACTTCCTCTCCTGTCGGCTGGGAGAGGAACTCATTCATTCGGGGGCTTACAGTGAGGCTGCCAGCATTAGCTGAACAGCTTGCTGTAAGCCAGTTAACCCTTTGTGAAGGATTACAGCGTGGGATCAGACAGAGCACCGGATAGGTAAGAATAATGTTGCTTTATTATTTTATTTTTATTACAGGAGAACAAGGGCTTCGCACGGATTACCTGTAAAATAAAAGATGGTCAAAAACTGTGTGATTATTTCATTAAAATGATTTTTAATTAAAGTGTGTGTGTTTTATTTTTATTTCATACAATAAGATTAATAATTGAGAGTTGTCTAATTGACAACTCTCAATTATTAACCTGACTTAAAGTCACCTTACCGTTACAGGGCAATGGGAATAGACGGGCTAAGTGCCAGAAAGGGCGCATCTAATTATAGATTTGCCTTTTCTGGGGTGGCTGGGGGCAGATGTTAGTAGACGGGGGGGGTACAAAATAAATGCACCCTCCCTAGGCTATTATTATCTGCCCCTACTCGCTGGCTTTGTCTGGTTGAGAAAATAGTGTGGGAGCCCACGCATTTTTTTTCAACAAATTTACACCTTTAATTAACCCCTACATGTATGAAATTTTGCACACATACACTCATGTGATTGTTAGTGAAAACCATATATCAAACAACATGAAATGACATGGTTTACTGTATGTAAACCATGTGTCATTTCATGTCGGGTGGTTCTGTAATTTCACAAAAGCCGGCAATTGAATTAGCGGCTATTATACTATGTAGAAGTGTATGAACTCTAAATATATATATATACAGTATATGTGTCACAATGACATGTGTGTATATATACATATATTATATATATATATATTCTATGTGTATATATCTAGTGTTTTGTGAGCTGTCAGTGTGATTTTACAGTATTGACTATGTATAGCATTATGCATGGGAACTACCGATTCCGGTATTCGATATGCAAAAAGTATCGGAACTCAGTATCGGAATTCCGATGCCGCGAATATCGGCCGATTTGCAATATCGGAATACTCAACACTTTTATTGCCCCCCAGCCTAAAAATAGCAGCCTACAGTTGTCCCAAAAAGGCACATCCATTTGATGCTCCAATTCTGGCGCAAGTGCGGTGATAGTTGGGGGGTTGATGTCACCTTTGTATTGTCAGGTGACATCAAGCACCTGAGGTTAGCAATGGAGAGGCGTCAATAAGACACCCCCAATGCAAAGAAATTAGTCACATAGTGCAAAAACACACACAAAGAATAAAGTCCTTTAATTGAAAAAAATGACACAGACTCCCTTAATAATCTTTATTAAACCATACTTACAAGCTTTCCTAATTCCACTGAAGCCCTCAATCTTCTGTAATAAAAATATAATAAAAAACCAACAATATATCATACCTGTCTGTCGTTCTGTCCCATGCCATAATTTACGTATATCTGGAGGAGAAATAGTTTTCAACCTGGACAGTGACAAGATGCGACCATCCATGCTGAGAACCACAATGGTGGCTGAACTGCTGTGAGCTCAGCCTCAGTGACTAGGGGTGACTAGAGATGAGCGACTTTGCCTCCGGGAGGGTCGAGTCGGGTTTTGGTCAGCTCGACTTTTCGGACGTCTGTCAGCAAAAGTCGAGCCGACCCCAATGCAAGTCAATGGGGAATAAAAGTCGGCATGGAGTGGAGGACAGTAAACACACCTTCAATGCCAACGATATCAATTCTTATTACTTAAGCTTGTCAACCTTAATTTACTTTATAATAATAGTAACTCATTGAAAACTGGTAGCTATTTGGCTAAAGTTGTGAGGGGGGGACAGCCCAGTTAGGGAGGTGGAAAAACTGGCATATGTTGAGATGTAGGATGAACATTCAACAGCGTCAAATGGAGGAATTGGAGAAGTCGGAGGAAGAGGAGGACAAAGTGAGCCATTTTGCTGGCAACCTATGTGTCATCAGGGGAAGGTGCTGCAAAATCCATTGAAACCCAGGCATGGTTCATTTTAATGAAGTAGAGATCACCAACATTTTGGGTCGACAGCCGAGTCCTTCTTTCTATCAGGATTGATCCAACAGCACTGAAGACTCTTTCTGGTAGCACTCTATCAGCAGGGCAAGCGAGCTCCTGTAAGGCTTATTATGCCAATTCAGGCCAGGTGTCCAGTTTACAGGACCAATAGTCAAAGGAGAATGAACTGTGAGGGAGAACATCGATAGGGGAGGAGAGGTAATTTTGAACCATAGTTGACAACTGCTGTCTCCTGTCTGTTGCAATTGATTCAGTATTAACAGTCGTGTGAGTGGTACTCGAGAAATAAGTCCAAAACATGGTCATGAAACCCATCTCCAACGCCTCTTCGGCTGTGTGCACCACGAAAACCTCTTCCATGTTGCCCAGTATGGCTCGTGGTAGAACATGCACTGCTGCTGTGTGAAGGAAATGTGTTGTGAATGAGCAGAGGCTCCCTCTGGTGGTTACTGACAGTAATGAACCTTCCAGCGAGGAATGGCAATCTGGGATCACTGACTGGACTGATATAAGGGAGTTTCTCTCCCATGAATGGTCGCCAGTGATCAATTGTTCTGGTCTCAATTGTAGTTCATGGTTCATTTGGAAGTTTGATGGTGTCTTTGCTGTGTCTGCTGCTTTCAGATAAGATATTTTCTGCTTTTCTTTTTGTGCTTTCTATTTGCATAGTTTTCTGCACATTTGTGGAGGACAGCCGGGTCCCCTCCTGGGGCCTGTGCTCCTCACAGTTTGTCTGTAGCCACTGTTGTTTTTTCATTTGCTTTTTCCTGCTTTTTCAGTGGCTGCGGCTTGGTTTTGTTCACACTGAGATCTGATTTAGTGGGTGACGAGATTGTGTGATCTCAGTATTTTTGTACTCAGAATTGTTGGATTTTTGTAGGGTTTTCTGGGTTGCAGAAAGTAATCTCTCCTGTCCTATCCTATTTAGTCAGCTTGTGGCCCCAGCATTTGCTCATTCTATTTTCTGTCTCTGTCCATGCTTTCTTCTTGTCTAATCGCCATTACATGTTTGGGGGCTTCCTATATTCTTTGGGGATCTGCTCCGGGTCAGATAGCTTTCATCTTTCTGCCTTTAGGTGTAGTTATCTCTCAGGCTGTGACGAGGTGTCTAGGATCAACGTAGGAACGCTCCACGACTACCTCTAGTTGTGTGGTTAGTTTAGGAATCTGCAACCCATTAGTTACCAACATCTCAGGTGTTCGGCTGCCCTGCTGTTGTTACTGTCCTCCTCAGCTACCTTACATAACAGTATCACCGGCCAAACTGAAAATTATATGGTACTCACAGAAGGGAAAAATAGTGTGGAAAGAAAAAAGTTGTCAGAGTTGTCAGAGATTTTTTTTTTCTGTTTGTTGCATTTTTTCCCTCTATTTCTCTAGGTGCTGAGGAGGATTTTTTTTTCTCTCAATGGAGTTTGCACAGTTTTCTTGCCGTGTGGATCAGCTTGCCACTGAGGTTCGGAGTATTGCTACCTATCTTGCTGGGTTTCCGGTTGTTGAACCTAGGATTCCCATGCCAGATTTGTTTTTGGGGGATCGGGCTAAATTTCTGAATTTCAAAAATAACTGTAAGTTGTTTTTTGCCTTAAAGCCTAAGTCCTCGGGGAGCACAACACAGCAGGTTCAAATTGTCATCTCTCTCCTGCGCGGCGACCCTCAGGATTGGGCTTTTTCCCTGACCCCTGGGATCCTTTTGAATGATGTTGATGTATTTTTTTAGGCTCTGGGGTTATTGTACGATAAACCTAATGTCACTGATCAAGCTGAAAAGACCTTGTTGGCATTAAATCAGGGTCTTGAAGACGCTGAGTTGTACTGTCAGAAATTCCAAAAGTGGGCAGTCCTGACCAAATGGAATGATGATTATTTGGCAGCCTTTTTTCGGAAGGAGCTGTGAGAGAATGTAAAGGATGTTATGGTGGGATTCCCTGTTCCCTCTGGTCTCAATGATTCTATGTCATTGGCTATTCAAATTGACAGACGTTTGCGTGAGCGCAGAGGTATGCATGAGATTTTGTTTCCTTGTGAGCCAGCTCCTGGACCCATGCAGTGTGATGGAGTGACTTCTGGGCACAGCGTCATGAGTTTTAAAAGCGCAATGGGTTATGTTTCTACTGTGGTGACGCCTCTCATGCTATTTTCGTCTGTCCTAAGCGGGGAAGACGTTTTGCGCGCTCAGTTGTCTTGGGTAGAGTTCAGACTAAATTTCTGTTGACTGTTACCCTGATTTGCTCCATGTCCACATTTTCGGCTCAGGCTTTTGTTGATTCAGGAGCAGCTATTAACCTGATGGATTTTGACTTTGCTAAACGTTGTGGGTTTCCTATGATACCCCTGCGGAAGTCTATTCCTTTATTGGGCATTGATTCTACCCCTTTGGCGGAGAATAAACCGTAATTTTCTACTCAGGTGATAATGAGGGTTGAACCAGATCATCAGGAGAGTTGCAAATTTCTGGTGTTGCATAATCTGCATGACATTATTGTACTGGGTTTCCCTTGGTTATAGACTCATAATCCTCTTTTGGATTGGAAATCTGTGTCTGTGACCAATTGGGGTTGCCAATGTGTTAATACTGACACTCCTGTTTTTTCTGCCTCTCCCCAGTCTCAGGATGTCCCTGACTTTTTGACTGATTTTTCTGATGTGTTTAGTGAAAGTAAGTCTGCGTCCTTACCTCCTCACATAAGCTACGATTGCGCTATTGAGTTAGTGCCTGGTGGTAAAATTTCCTAAGGGTCGCCTTTTTAACTTATCTGTACCTGAACACGATGCTATACGATCTTATGTCAATGAGTCATTGGAGAAGGGTCATATCAGACCATCCTCTTCACCCTTGGGCGCCGGTTTTTTCTTTGTGGCCAAAAAGGATGGTTCATTGAGGCCGTGTATTGATTATCGCATCTTGAATAAGATCACTGTGAAATATCAATACCGTTACCCTTGATTTCTGACCTGTTTTCCAGAGTGAAAAGTGCTAGTTGGTTTACCAAGCTTGACCTCAGGGGGGCGTATAACCTTATTCGCATTAAGCACGGGGATGAATGGAAGACGGCGTTTAATACCCCAGAGGGGCATTTTGAGTACCTAGTGATGCCTTTTGGGCTCACTAATGATCCTTCCGTCTACCAATCCGTCATGAATGATATTTTCAGGGATTTTGCGGATAAATTTCTGATTGTTTATTTGGATGATATCTTGATTTTTTCCAACGACTGGGACTCTCATGTGAAACATGTTCGGACTGTGTTCCAGATTTTGAGAGAGAATGCACTGTATGTGAAGGGATCAAAGTGTTTTTTTGGCGTATAGAAGGTCTAATTTCTGGGATTCATTTTGTCTCCGTCTGTTATTGAAATGGACCCGGTCAAGGTTCAGGCCATCTGTGATTGGGTTCAACCTACTTCATTAAAGGCTCTTCAGAGATTTTTGGGTTTTGCCAATTTTATCGTAAATTTATTGGTAATTTCTCCGGTATTGTTAAACCATTGACTGATTTGACCAAAATGGATTCTGATGTGGTGAATTGGCCTCCTGAGGCAGTTTCTGCCTTTCAGGAACTTAAGCAGAGATTCACTTCTGCTCCTGTTCTACGGTAGCCTGATGTTTCTCTACCGTTTCAGGTGGAGGTTGATGCTTCTGAAATTGGGTCAGGTGCCGTTTTGTCCCAAAGGGATCCAGAGACCTCTAAGAGTAACCATTGTGCCTTTTTCTCTCGAAAGTTTTCTCCAACTGAACGTAATTATGACGTGGGTAATTGAGAGTAATTGGCCATGAAGTGGGCCTTTGAAGAGTGGAGACATTGGCTGGAAGGAGCCAAACATCAGGTTGTGGTTCTCACGGACCATAAGAACCTGGTTTATCTCGAATCAGCCAAGCGACTTAATCCTAGACAGGCCAGGTGGGCCTTGTTTTTCACACGTTTTAATTTTGTGGTTTATTTTCTACCTGGCACTAAGAATGTTAAGGCGGATGCCCTCTCATGGAGTTTCTTTGCGGATTCTCCTGAGTTATCTGATCCAACTGTTATTTTGAAAGAGGGTGTAGTACTTTCCGCCATCTCGCCCAATTTGAAACTGGCTTTGGAGGGGTGTCAGGAGGATAAACCTGAGCTCTGCTCTGTTGGGAAATTGTTTGTCCCAGACCAATGGAAGAAGAGTGTGATGTCTGAGATTCATTGTTCCGCGTTGGCTGGTCATCCCGGGATTTTTGGTACCAGAGACTTGGTGAGTCGGTTCTTTTGGTGGCCTACTTTGTCTCGTGACGTCAGGGACTTTGTGCAGTCCTGTGGGATTTGCTCTCGTTCCAAGCCTTGCTCTCGCTCTAGTGGTTTGTTGATGCCATTACCTGTGCCCAAGAGGCCATGGACCCATATCTCTATGGATTTTATTTCCGACCTCCCTGTCTCTCAGAGAATGACCGTTATCTGGGTAATCTGTGATAGGTTTTCCAAGATGATACATCTTGTGCCATTACCTAAGTTGCCTTCCTCCTCCGAGTTGGTGCCTTTGTTCCTTCAGCACGTGGTTCAGTTGCATGGCATTCCAGAGAACATTGTGTCTGACAGAGGAGTCCAGTGTGTTTCCAGATTTTGGAGGACATTTTGTTCTAAACTTGGTGTTCAATTACCTTTCTCCTCTGCATTTCATCCTCAGACCAATGGACAAACAGAGAGAACAAACAAGACCTTGGAGACTAATTTGAGATGTTTTGTGTCTGCTGATCAAGATGACTGGGTCTCTTTTTTGCCTTTGGCTGAGTTTGCTCTTAATAATAGGGCTAGCTCTGCCACCTTGATGTCTCCATTTTTCTGCAATTCTGGGTTTCACCCTCGATTTTCTTCGGGACAGGCGGAGGCTTCTGTCTGTCCGAGTGTTGACTCTGTTGTGGAGCGAATGCAGCAGATTTGGGACCAGGTAGTGGAGAGGTTGTCTCTCTCTCTCAAGAGAAGGCCCAGCGGTTTGCCACCCGGCATAGGACTGATGGTCCTCGGTTTAAAGTGGGGACTTGGTTTGGTTGTCCTCAAGAAATATTCTATGAGGTGCATTCCAAATTTAAGCCTAGGTTCATTGGACCTTATAAGATCATGGAGATTCTTAATCCGGTTTCCTTCCGTTTGCTTCTTCCAGGGACATTTAAGATCCATAACGTGTTCCACAAGTCCTTATTGAAGAGGTTTGTCGAGCCAGTGGTTCCTATGGCTACGCCTCCTGCCCCTGTTTTGGTTGAGGGCAATCTGGAGTATGTGGTTGAGAAAATATTGGATTCTCGTTTTTCTAGACGGAAACTCCAGTATTTGGTTAAGTGGAGAGGTTATGGTCAGGAGGTCAATTCTTGGGTGTTTGCTTCGGACATCTATGCTAGGAGACTGATCCATGCCTATCACTTTGCTCATCCTGATCGTCCTGGTTGCACAAGTGAGTGTTCGGTGACCCCTCCTCAAGGGGGGGTACTGTTGTGAATGAGCAGAGGCTCCCTCTGGTGGTTACTGACAGTACTGAACCTTCCAGCGAGGAATGACAATCTGGGATCACTGACTGGACTGATATAAGGGAGGTTCCCTCCCATGATGGTAGCCGGTGATCAATTGTTCTGGGTGGTTCCTGGTTCATTTGGAAGTTTGCTGGTGTCTTGCCTGCATCTGCTGCTTTCAGATAAGATATTTTCTGCTTTTCTTTTTTGTGCTTGCTATTTGCATAGTTTTCTGCACATTTGTGGAGGACAGCCGGGTCCCCTCCTGGGGCCTGTGCTCCTCACAGTTTGTTTGTAGCCACTGTTATTTTTTCATTTGCTTTTTCCTGCTTTTTCAGCGGCTGCAGCTTGGTTTTGTTCACACTGAGATCTGATTTAGTGGGTGACGAGATCGTGTGATCTCAGAATTTTTGTACTCAGAATTGTTGGATTTTTGAAGGGCTTTCTGGGTTACAGAAAGTAATCTCTCCTGTCCTATCCTATTTAGTCAGCTTGTGGCCCCAGCGTTTGCTCATTCTATTTTCTGTCTGTGTCCGTGCTTTCTTCTTGTCTAACTGCCATTACATGTTTGGGGGCTTCCTATTTTCTTTGGGGATCTGCTCTGGGGCAGATAGCTTTCATTTTTCTGCCTTTATGTGTAGTTATCTCTCAGGCTGTGACGGGGCGTCTAGGATCAACGTAGGAACGCTCCACGGCTACCTCTAGTTGTGTGGTTAGTTTAGGAATCTGCAACCCATTAGTTACCAACATCTCAGGTGTTCGGCTGCCCTGCTGTTGTTCCTGTCCTCCTCAGCTACCTAACAAAACAGGAATGCCTCTAACAAACAGTTTACCAGAGTTGCTTGTTTGTTCGCCAATATTAGCTCTAGGTTCTCCTGTGGCATGATGTTCTGTAATTTGCCTTTATAGCATGGATCGAGGATGCTGGCCAACCAGTAGTCGTCATCCTTCATCATTTTGGCAATGCGGGGGTCCCTTTTTAGGATCCGCAAGACATAATCACACATGTGGGCCAATGTTCCAGGTGTCAGTGATGCACTGCCAGTGGTGGTTGGAGGAGCATTTTCTGCCACATCCACATCCCTCCAGTAACGCACAAACCCTATACCTGACCTTGGCAAGTTATCATTTTCTTTGCCCCCTGAGAAGCATCCTCCCCCCCAAAATAATCATCCCTCTCCTCCTCCTACTATTCCTCTTCTCCTCCACCTCTTCCAGGTCAGTTCCCTGAGCAGACAATGCCTGACTGTCATCAAGGCTTCCCTCCTCCTCCGCTGCAGATGCCTGATCCTTAATGTGCGTCAAAGTTTGCATGAGCAGATGCATAAGTGGGATGCTCATGCTTATGATGGCGTCGTCTGCGTTTACCAGCCATATGCATTCCTCAAAACACTGAAGGACATTACAGAGGTCTTTCAGCTTTGATCACTACACACCCGACAACTCGATGATCAAACTGTCTGCCCGTGTATCCTCCCACAAACGCATTACAGCCTGCCTCTGTTCGCACAGCCTCTCAATCATGTGCATGGTGGAGTTTCACCTTGTTGCAAAGTCTATGATTAGGCGGTGCTTGGGGAGGTGGAGCGATCGCTGCAGCCTCTGCATATGACTGGAGTCTACGGGCGAGCGACGGATGTGCGAGCACAGTCTTCGCACCTTATGGAGCAAGGCTGGTAACTGCGGATAATTATTTATGAAGCACTGCACTACCAGGTTCAAGGTATGTGTCTGAGTTTTGCCAGGGCTATGGCCGCCACAAAATTACATTTGTTATCACTGACTACCTTGCCCAACTCAAGATGTAGACTGCCCAGCCATGACTCAGTTTCTCGCTGCAAGTAGTCGGCCAGTACCTCCGCAGTGTCTCTGTTGTCACCCAAAGACATCATTTTTAAAACAGCCTGCTGACGCTTACCACTACCTGTTCGATAGTGGGACACCTCGTGTGCAACAAAGTAGCAGACGAAGGCAAGACACCAGCTGACTTCCAAATGAACCAGGAAGCAACAATTGATCACCGGCAAGGATCATGGGAAGGCAGCTCACTTAAATCAGCCCAGTCCGTCTCTCCTGATTGCCAGTCCTCGTTTCCAGGTGCGGAAGCCTTGTCATTCAATACAGCTTCAATACCATCAGCAGCCACCAGAGGGAGCCTCCGATCAGAAGTCGTCTTCAGAAGGTTCACAACACCTCAGGCTCACTCTTGTCATCCTTCTGTAACCACAGGCATCCTCCTCTGGTTGGCGTCTCCTCACGGATCTTTGGTGCTTGACTGATGGCAGGTGTCTCCTAGGCCTGGGGAACAGAGGGCTGGGACTCGAGTCTGGATCTTGACTATCTTAATGTAAAGGTACTGATTTTTACTGGATCTTGACTCTGGCACTCTGGGGCTTGACCGTTGAAGGTCAGGTCGGGTCTTCGGGTTTTGACCGGCATAGATGGGTCTTTGAATTTCACTAAATATCATCCAGGCCTTGTCTGACAAAGACCAGCACCATGCTGGCACACACTCTCCGCTGAGGCCTGTCACACTGACTTCAGCATTGTCTCTGGCCCACATCCGCACTGTTCCTCTCCTTGGTGCTAAATTTCTGTGTGGCTTGATTAGGATAACTTTTATATCTGGGAACTCCATCATTCAAGGCACCTAGCCGGGTTCTGCAGACAAACTTGCTCCCCCTGCAACTCTTTTGGATGCCGGTTGCTTTCATATGGTTTTGTCAAGCCAGCAGATAGAAGTCTTTCTTCAATAATGATATCCCGCAGGGGCACTTCAGTGATATCATATCTTCCTCTTACACATTCACAGACCATGAAACATAGATGTAAAAAGGTAGTTTCAAGAAGAGTTAGTTGATGTGGCGGTTTAGTGTGGCACATCCATGTGACAGGTTCCTTCTAGATACTATGCTATTTAACTACTCAAAAGATGACTTTTTTATTTACATTGATGTTTTTCCTACCTTATTTCTATAACAGATGTTACAATCTTATACTGATAATATTGTGTTTATGCCAAACAGACACATGATACACACTATGAAGATAGTCTAATCTTGTTAGATTATGATATCATAATGTATTATGTTATGTATCATTTTACACTTTTTTTTAACACTGAGTTATCTAAAAAGAACAGACTCTTGATAAAAATCCCATGTGTAATCATACATTGCACCTTCCAAAAGTTAAATAAAAAATGAAACTACATACGTATGTATATTAATTCACAAACTACATGTACATACATGTTTACAGTATATATTTACTCTATGTATTTAACGTCTAAATGTATGAACTATGTTTGCACAGTAATAATATACCAAGGTGACAATGGTATATAGTCTGTAGAAATATCTTATATTCTCCTGAAAGCAATGCTTCGTTGCATCTTGACCCTACTCTTCTCATCAGTTCAAGATTTGAAGCCTTACCGAATCGGGTAGAAATAATTAATTGAGGCATATTTCAGCTGCACATATATATTCTAAGGAACCAGGAGATACATATTACTTTCTAACAAAGTGTCCGTCACTATTTCTACCAATGTATACACAATTATCACTATTGAATAGTGTTGTAGATATGAATAAGAAACAGATCTTTAACCCCTTACTGCCATCGGACGTACTATCCCGTCCATGGTACCTGGGCCCGTATGACCATGGACGGGATAGTACGTCTCGTGCGATCGGACGCACTCCCGGGGGGAGCGCAGCCGATCGCGGCCGGGTGTCAGCTGATTATCACAGCTGACACCCATGACTGTGTGTCAGGAGCGGTCACGGACCGCTCCCGGCACATTAACCCCTTGCACACCGCGATCAAACATGATCGCGGTTGTACTGGGGGCACAGGGGAGGATCGCGCAGGGTGGGGGCTCCCTGCGCGCCCCCCTGAGACCCTCAGACCAGCGCGATGTGATCGCGCTGTTCTGAGGGCTTCCTCCCTCCCAGGACCCGGATCCAAGATGGCGCCGGGGTCCTGGAGGGAGGCGGCTACCTCAGTGCCTGCCGAGAGCAGGCACTGAGAAGCCTGCTGCACTGCCTGAGCGATCGCTGGTGTGACAGAGTGCTGTGCACACTGTCACACCAGCGATCTGATAAAATACAGTGATGTCCCACACTGGGACAAAGTAAAAAAGTTAAAAAAATAAAAATAAACATGTTTTAAAAAAAAATCCAAAATAAATAAAAAAAAAAAAAAAATATTCCCCAATAAATTCACTTCTTCCTGTAAATAAAAAAAACAAAGCAATAAAAGTACACATATTTGGTATCGCCGCGTCCGAAACGACCCCCCCTATAAATTGTCCCACTAGTTAACCCCTTTAGTGAACCCCTTAAAAAAAAAAAAAAAAAAAACGAAGCAAAAAATCAATGCTTTATCATCATACCGCCGAACAAAAAGTGGAATAACACGCGATCAAAAAGACCGATATAAAAAACATGGTACCGCTGAAAACGTCATCTTGTCCGCAAAAAACGAGCCGTCATACAGCATCATCAGCGAAAAAATAAAAAAGTTATAGCTCGCAGAATAAAGCGATGCAAAAATAATTATTTTTATATAAAATTGTTTTTATTCTATAAAAGCGCCAAAACATGAAAAAATGATATAAATGAGGTATCGCCATAATCGTACTGACCCGAAGAATAAAACTGCTTTATCAATTTTACCACACGCGGAACGGAATAAACGCCTCCCCCAAAAGAAATTCATGAATTGCTGATTTTTGTTCATTCTAACCTCCCAAAAATCGAAATAAAAAGCGATCAAAAAACGTCACGTGCTCAAAAATTGTACCAATAAAAACGTCAACTCGTCCCGCAAAAAATAAGACCTCACATGACTCTGTGGGCCAAAATATGCAAAAATTATAGCTCTCAAAATGTGATGATGCAAAAACTATTTTTGCAATAAAAAGCGTCTTTTAGCGTGACAGCTGCCAATCATAAAAACCCGCTATAAATAGTAAATCAAACCCCCCTTTATCACCCCTTAGTAAGGGAAAAATAATAAAATAAAAAAAAAGTATTTATTTCCATTTTCCCATTAGGGTTAGGGTTAGGGTTGCGGCTAAAGTTAGGGTTAGGGTTGGCGCTTAAGTTAGGATTAGGGTTAGGGTTGGGATTAGGGGTGTGTTAGGGTTAGGTTTGTGGTTAGGGTTGGGACTAGGGTTAGGGGTGTGTTGGGGTTAGGGTTGGAGTTAGAATTGGGGGGTTTCCGCTGTTTAGGCACATCAGGGGCTCTCCAAATGTGACATGGCGTCTGATCTCAATTCCAGCCAATTCTACGTTGAAAAAGTCAAACGGTGCTCCTTCACTTCTCAGCTCTGCCATGCGTCCAAACAGTAGTTTATCCCCACATATGGGGTATCAGCGTACTCTGGACCCCAAGAGTTATTGTGCAATTTGTCCTATTTCTTCTGTTACCCTTGGGAAAATAAAAAACTGGGGCGAAAATATCATTTTTGTACAAAAAAAATATTTTTTTGTTTTTACGGCTGTACATTATAAACTTCTGTGAAGCACTTGGGGCTTCATAGCGCTCACCACACATCTAGATAAGTTCCTTGTGGGGTCTATTTTCCAAAATGGGGTCACTTGTTGGGGATTTCCACTGTTTAGGCGCATCAGGGGCTCTCCAAATGCGACATGACGCCCCCAGACCATTCCATCAAATTCTGCAATCCAAAACGTCACTACTTCCCTTCCGAGCCCCAACGTGTACCCATACAGTAGTTTTCTCCCACATATTGGATATCAGCGTACTCAGGAAAATTGGACAACAACTTTTGGGGTCCAATTTCTCCTGTTACCCTTGTAAAAATAAAATATTGGGGCAAAAAAATCATTTTTGCAAAAAAAAAAAGGATTTTTTATTTTTACGGCTGTGCGTTATAAACTTCTGTGAAGCACTTCGGGGTTCAAAGTGCTCACCACACATCTAGACAAGTTCCTTGTGGGGTCTATTTTCCAAAATGGGGTCACTTGTGGGGGGTTTCCACTGTTTAGGCGCATCAGGGGCTCTCCAAATGCGACATGACGCCCCCAGACCATTCCATCAAAGTCTGCAATCCAAAACGTCACTACTTCCCTTCCGAGCCCTGACGTGCGCCCATACAGTAGTTTTCTCCCACATATTGGGTATCAGCGTACTCAGGACAAATTGTACAACAACTTTTGGGTTCCAATTTCTTCTGTTACCCTTGTGAAAATAAAATATTGGGGGCGAAAAAATCATTTTTGTAAAAAAAAAAGGATTTTTTATTTTACGGCTGTACGTTATAAACTTTAGTGAAACACCTGGGGGTTAAAAGTTCTCACCACACATCTAGATAAGTTCCTTGAGGGGTCTAGTTTCCAAAATGGTGTCATTTATGGGGGTTTCCACTGTTTAGGCAGATCAGGAGCTCTCCAAACACGACATGGCGTCCAGCCAATTCTGCGTTGAAAAAGTCAGACGGCGCTCCTTCCCTTCCAAACTCTGCCATGCACCCAAACAGTGGTTTACCCCCACATATGGGGTATCAGCGCACTCAGGACAAATTGCACAATAACTTTTGGAGTCTTGTTACCCTTGGAAAAAAAAAAATTGGGGTGAAAAGATCATTTTTGTGGAAAAAATATGATTTTTAAATTTTACGGCTCTACATTATAAACTTGTGTGAAGCACTTGGGGGTTCAAATTGCTCACCAAAGATCTAGAAAAGTTCCTTAGGGGGTCTAGTTTCCCAAATGGGGTCATTTGTGGGGGGTTTCCACTGTTTAGGCACATCAGGGGCTCTCCAAATGCAACATGGCATCCAATCTCAATTCCAGCCAATTTTGGTTGGAAAAAGTCAAATGGTGCTCCTTCCATTCCGAGCTCTGCCGTGAGCCCAAACAGTGGTTCCCCCCCACATATGGGGTATCAGCGTACTCAGGACAAATTGGACAACAACTTGTGTGGTCCAATTTCTCCTGTTACCCTTGGGAAAATTAAAAATTAGTGACTAAAAGATAATTTTTGTGGGAAAAAAATAGGATTTTTTATTTTCATGCCCGGGCATTATAAACTTGTGTGAAGCACTTGGGGGTTCAAAGTGATCACCAAAGATCTAGATAAGTTCCTTAGGGGTCTAGTTTCCAAAATGGGGTCACTTGTGGGGGGTTTCCACTATTTAGGCTCATCTGGGGCACTGCAAACGGAACATGACCCCCATCAACGTCTGCATTCCAAAACGTTACTACTTCCTTTCCAAGCCCTGCCGTGCACCCAAACAGTTTTCCCCCCCCCACATATGGGGTATCAGCGTACTCAGGACAAATTGGACAACAACTTTTGGGGTCCAATTTCCTTGGGAAAATTCAAAAATTTGGGACTAAAAAATCATTTTTGTGGAAAATTGTTTTTTTTTTTTTTCACACCCAGGCATTATAAGCTTTTGTGAAACACTTGGGTGTTTAAAGTGCTCACAACAGATCTAGATAAGTACCTTAGGGGGTCTAGTTTCCAAAATGGTGTCACTTGTGGGGGTTTCCACTGTTTAGGCGCATCAGGGGCTCTCCAAACACGACATGGCGTCCAATCTCAATTCCAGCCAATTTTAGTTTGAAAAAGTCAAACGGCGCTCCTTCCCTTACGAGCTCTGCCGTGTGCCCAAACAGTGGTTTTCCCCCACATATTGGGTATTGGCGTACTCAGGAGAAATTGCATAACAACCTTATCTGTCCATTTTCTCCTTTTACCCTTGTGAAAATAAAAAAAAAGTTTGTAAAAGATCATTTTTGTGGCTAAAAAGTTAAATATTCATTTTTTCCTTCCACGTTGCTTTAGTTCCTGTGAAGCACCTGAAGGGTTAATAATCTTCTTGAATGTGGTTTTGAGTACCTTGAGGGGTGCAGTTTTTAGAATGGTGTCACTTTTGGGTATTTTCTGCCATATAGACCCTCAAAGTGACTTCAAATGAGAGGTGGTCCCTAAAAAAAATGGCTTTGTAAATTTTGTTGTAAAAATGAGAAATCGCTGGTCAACTTTTAACCCTTATAACTTCCTAACAAAAAAAAATTTTGGTTCCAAAATTGTGCTGATGTAAAGTATACATGTGGGAAATGTTATTTCTTAACTATTTTGTGTGATATATTTCTCTGTTTTAAGGGAATAAAAATTCAAAGTTTGAAAATTGCAAAATTTTAAAAATTTTCGCCATATTTGCATTTTTTTCAAAAATAAACGCAAGTTATATTGAAGAAATTTTACCACTAACGTGAAGTACAATATGTCACGAGAAAACAGTCTCAGAATCGCGAAGATCCGTTGAAGCGTTCCAGCGTAATAACCTCATAAAGAGACAGTGGTCAGAATTGTAAAAATTGGCCCGGTCATTAACGTGCAAACCACCCTTGGGGGTGAAGGGGTTAAATGGCTTGTTTTCACACCTATGGAAAGTGTATGGTGGGATATTTAAGGTTTATTTTTGTGTAGGATTTGCATTTTTTATGTTAGCAAAAGGTCAAATGTCACAATTAGGTTTAATTTGCTACCACACATCCTCAAACACAAATATGGTATATTTATTTGAAAATATAACTTTATGAAATAACAAGAAAAGTCGAGAAGTGGCCTTGATACAGAGAGGCAACAAAGTAATCGAAGATGATATATCTGATATGTATGTGTGAAAGTAACGCATAGTGAATGGCTCTGATGCATTTCTATTTGACCTGCTAGTATTAATAATAATAATAATAATAATAATAATAATAATAATTGGTAATCACGGCAAGCGCAAGCCATTTCCATATGTGTTGGAACCCTAATTAGAAGACACCATGGATTCGATAATATTTAGATGCAAATGTTGAGATGCAGATTTTTAAAAATATTTTACAATCTGCTTATTTAGAACAAGATAGAGGTACAGAAAACACATATCAAGCTACAAATTATTATGCAAATTGGATTTAAGTGTCATAAAGATGTACATTTTTGTTAAATAAACTCATTTCAAACATTTTTTATAATTAGTTTGAGTCTAATTAAAGGAAAATTACTTAAGAAGAATGTTCCACATTGTTACACAGGCCAGTATCGGAAAGAAAAAGGAACTCTCTGCTGCCGAAAAGCATTAAACAGTGTAATGCCTTGGATAAGGTATATAAATATTAGCGGTATCACAAAAACTTAAGCTTCATCATTGTACTGTGAAGAGATTTGGGACTGATACAGAGCACGAATGGGTTAGTTCAGATAATGGCATAATGAGGAAGGTTTTTGCCAGACAAATTCATCAGATTAAGGGTATTGATGGGCGAACCCATGGATGTTCGGGTCTGGCGGGTTCACCCGAACTTCTATAAAAAGCTTGGTTTCAGGGACCAAAATGGTGCGTGAACCTGAACCCGAACCCCATTCAAATGAATGGAGGGATCAAACATCGGTTGTTTGCTATGCTGTCATCTGCATGACAGCACGAGAAACTTTGGTGGCTCTGACAGCGTGGGAACTGCAGCTTTCTGAGCAGCAGCAATAATCTTACAGCTGATCAGAGCCACAGGTGTTTCTTGCAGTGTTATGCAGATGACAACATAGGAAACACCTGATGTTGGGAGTCCCAAACCCAAACAGTAATACCGACTTCCTGGAGAAGTCCGTTTTTGGGGTTCGTGCCTGAACACTAAGTGTTCAGTACGGACCCAGAACTTTACTGTTCAGGGTCGCTCATTTCCAATTAAGAGAGTAGATGCTAAAATACCATTATAAAGAAACAAACAAGTATTTGAAAATGCTAGTGTCTCTGGAGTCCAACAAACTTCAAAATGTAGGATCCTCTAGATGCTTGGAATTGCGCATCAATCTGCTATTCGGCCACCCTTATACAGTGTTCACAAGCAGAAATGGTTACAGTGGGCCAGTCATACATGAAGACTAATTTTAAATTAGTCTTGTTTAGTGCTGTGTAACCCTGAATGATAAAATGGTTGGTGGATGGCCACCATGTCCCAGCAAGGGTGCAACTTCAGCAAGAAGGTAGCAAAGTCATATTTTGGGCCGGAATCATGCTGAGAGAACTGGTAGGCCTCTTTAGAGTCACTGAAGGTGTCCTTTCTTCCATGGTCCAAAAATAAGAATCGCGTCATCAATAGCAAAATCATCTTCATGCATAACCTCATGCTGCTAAGAATATATTAGAGTAATTGGCTCCTATGGGCATAAAAGGAGAAAACTTCTCTATGACAGTGGGAGTCAGTTCACATCAAAACAGTAGCTTTGGGAGGCTATTCTGACGTCCTGCAAAGAAATTCAAGGAGAAATTATCCAAAAGTTCACAAGTTCAATGGATGCAAGAATTGTGAAGGTGATATCAAAGAAGGGGTTCTATGTAATAATTACTTTGGCCTGTTAAGATGTTTATGATAGAAAAACTTTTGATTTCAGTAAATGTGACTTCTTAGTGGTGCAAATTCAACAAATTTCCATTTTCTGTTCTTTGCAACTTATAAATTGTTTATGTTTTGCATAATAATTTTATAGTTTGGAACAGTACATTTTGAGTTTTTTAGTTTTGAAAATCATTGTGAGGTTTGTGCAGTAAACATTGATTTAAACTTTAATGTATGATAATTTGAACATTGTCATCAGAAACAGTAGCATTTTCATAATTGGGACATGGTGTAAAGATTCTACTTAAGTAAGCCCTCCAATGAAGTTATATTTGTTTCTGTACCTGTGCATATGTGTATGTAGTGTAATGTAAGCATTAATGTACTCAAATACCACTTCTATGGTATCCAGCGCTGTTCTGCTTCTCATTGACGTCAATATTCTTCATGCTGTCCGGTTCATCCTATGCTCTGTGCTTGAGCTGGAAATCTCTTTTACAATGCACAATTATGGAGCCTCATTCTGACGCTCAATAGACTTACATTGAAATGGCCACTTTCAGGTCACACAGAGCGCAGTGTCAGCTAGAGAGTCTCAATAACGATGACATCACTTAGGAGAGGAGAACAGCATGGAATCTAGGAGAAAGCATAGGTGGGTGAGAATCGTAACACACACTACACTACACAAATATGCACAGATTTAATAAATTATAAGAAACTTAATTACAGTACTTCTTAAAAAGTATGATAAATGCTGAAGCTATGAAATACGTTTGAAGAAGTGAACACATATTTTATTTTTTTATTTCATTACATTAGTCATTTAACCCCTTCCAGACATGGCCAATTTTATTTTTTGTCCTTTAAATTTTTCCTTCCATTCACTCAACAGCCATAGCTTTACTTTTCGGTACATTTCGATGTATGAGGGCTCGTTTTTTGCGGGAAGAGTTGCACTTTTGATAGAACCATTCATTTTATCACACTAGAAAATAGGAAAAAGATTCCAGGCGCTGTAAAATTACGAAAAGTCAAAATTCTAACATTTATTGGGGAATTGTTTTTACACTTACCTTGCGTGGTAAACATGACCTGGCATTTTCAACATGATTATGGCGATATCAAACAAAAGATGATGGCGATATCAAACAATTTTTTTTTTATTTTGTCACCATTTTCCGACAACTGTAACTCCTTCATTTTTTGGTTAATAGAACTGTGTGACTGGTTATTTTTTTTAGGGCGAGACGTCATTTTTATTGATTGACATTTTGATAGCGTTTTAGAGAATTTTTTGAAGTATTTTGGCAATCATCCCTCATCCCTGACAATTTTGATATTTTGAATTATTTTCTGTTTACTGTGTTTATCAATCACTTTATGCATTTTTTAAGTTTGCACTTTTCTAGATGCAGTGATACCACATTTGTGTATTTTTTTATTTTATTTTTATTGAAGTCCACATAGGGGCTTGAAACTGTGATAGTCTGATTGCTTATGCTATATACAACAACACCACAGGATTGTTGCATATTGTATAAATCACAGTCTCCTTTCAAGCTCAGTCACAGGCTGGGTTTCACGTGAACTCCATACTGAAAGGCACAAAAGTCTTCAACAGACCTCTAGGTATCATAGCAACCCATCATTACTCCGCAATCTCATCATGGGAGCACCAATGGGTGCAAAGAACAAGATTCCCCATGTTGGCATTTAACAAGTTAACAGTAGCAGGGTGGAAGAGCTCAGCTCTATCTGTGACTGTTGGCGGCAGATTCTGGTTGTAAAACACAGCAATTGCCTGTTGGATGATGGGGGTTCACCCTTGATCTTGCTCCATGCAACAGCTGACATGAGTCATACCTGTACAGTGGATGTCGGTAAGGGGTCTAAGAGAACCTCACAGTCAAGTTACTCTTCAGAATAAGCTGTGTGCACATGATAAACAACACTATTTCAGGCCATTATATAAATTGAATCCTGAATTTTCACTTATATTCTCCTCTGCAGGCCAGGCTCTATCTCTTAGTTTGCAATTAACTCTTTGGAGGGGACTAACTATTGTGATCTGTATCATGCATATCATAGCACTGAGAGAGGGATTTCTGCTTTTTATTTCTTTCTAGATTATAAAGAAATACCTCAGCATGGAGGTAATTATACAACAGTAGTGAGCAGCGTAGATGTGAATCCAGCAATGGAGTAAAAGTGTTGTTTAAAAGCTCAGCACGATCTCTCTGTGTTGCCCTTTACACATTTCCTCACTCTGCTCTTCTTTTCTCCTCTCCCTTAAATCTCCATACAGTATCATGGGCTATGTAACTTGACACTTCAATGTGCTGGCAGTCTGTGGTGTATGAAAGTTCCGAGGTAAATGAATGGAGAAGAAATGGCTGCTAAGAGGGTAAAGAAGCATAAATCACTGATAAGATATATTACAAAGTTTCTTATATATTGATTTATGGAAAGTTTGTAGAAAGTACAGTTCCCTTTTAAACATATGAACTTAATAGATAAAAAAATTTAGAGCAGAAAATTAGCTAGCATCTATTATATGTATTTTATATGTACAGTACAGACCAAAAGTTTGGACACACGTCTCATTCAAAGATGCTTTGCACGCAGAAAAGGTGAACGGATGGACTCTACATGCCTGGTTCCCACCGTGAAGCATGGAGGAGGAGGTGTGATGGTGTGGGGGTGCTTTGCTGGTGACACTGTTGGGGATTTATTCAAAATTGAAGGCATACTGAACCAGCATGGCTACCACAGCATCTTGCAGCAGCATGCTATTCCATCCGGTTTGCGTTTAGTTGGACCATCATTTATTTTTCAACAGGACAATGACCCCAAACACACCTCCAAACTGTGTAAGGGCTATTTGACCAAGAAGGAGAATGTTGGGTGCTACGCCAGATGACCTGGCCTCCACAGTCACCAGACCTGAACCCAATCGAGATGTTTGAGGTGAGTTGGACCGCTCACCGCTTCAATTTTGAATAAATCCCCAACAGTGTCACCAGCAAAGCACCCCCACACCATCACACCACCTCCTCCATGCTTCACGGTGGGAACTAGGCATGTAGAGTCCATCTGTTCACCTCTTCTGCGTGCAAAGCAGTAATCAAAGCAAAAGGTGGCTACTTTGAAGAACCTAGAATATAAGACATATTTTCAGTTGTTTCACACTTTTTTGTAAAGTGTAATGTATAATTCCACATGTGCTAATTCATAGTTTTGATGCCTTCAGTGTGATTCTACAATTTTCATAGTCATGAAAATACAGAAAAATCTTTGAATGAGAAGGTGTGTCCAAACTTTTGGTCTGTACTGTATGATGTGCAAATCGTTTGCATTTGTGCTATTATAATAGGTTATTCTCTACAGGAATTACTTCTGTATTTTCAATATGAACTAAAATGCACCTGCTTATGTCTATCATAATATTTATCACTTTTTCATTGGTTAGGTGATAACTTGCTAATCAACCCAAACACTTTAAATCCTACTAGAATGGAGCTCTAAATTAGATCTCTTTGAGATTAAAGTCTAATGTAAACTGCAGCACTTGGGCACTACCATCCCATATACAAAGAAAAGAACAGAGGTGCCTATGTTCAACCGCCTCTTCATTCAGATGGGACACTGCCCAAGGAATTCAAGAGATCCTAGGGGTTGGGTTGCCTTATAAGCAGGGGAACTGGGATTTTATGTATATATTGAAATCCAGTTTTATAGCAGTGTAAAGAACAAGTAATCAGATCGCAGGTATAAATAACCTAATGGAAAAAAAAATAAAAAGATTCAAAGGAAAAAAGAAACATTAAAATACAAATCTGTTGTGAATAGGCTGGAAATGAGTTCTGAGCAGAAGCTCCCTCTGGTGGTTACAAACGGTACTGGACTGTCCAGTGAAGATTGTGAGGATTGGGAATCAGGTGTTACTGACTGGTCTTATATAAGGGAGTTACCTTCCCATCAGGGTTGCCGGTGATCAATTGTTCTGGTCTCAATCCTTGATTCCTGTTTCCTTTGTCGCCTGCTGTGTCGTGTCTGAATCTCCTGCTAACAGATAAGACATTTTCTTCTTTTTGTTTTTGTGCTTGATTTTTGCATTTTGTCCTGCACTTCTGTGGGGGCCTTCAGGGTCCCCTCTGGGGGCTTTTGCCTCTCAGTTCAGTTCAGCCACTGATGTTTGTACATTTGCTTTTTCCAGTTTTTTCAGTGGCTGCTGTTTTGTTTTTGGTTACATCAGAGAACTAATTTAGGTGGTAGAGGTCGTGTGATCTCAGGTGTTTTTGAAATTAGTAGAGTTGGTGCTTTTCAGGGTTTTTTGGGATTGCAGTAAGTGCCCTTCCTATCCTTTTCTATTTAGTAAGTTTGGGCCCCAACGTTTGCTCATACTATTTTCTGTCTGTGTCAGTATTTCTTCTTGTCTAACCGCCATTACATGTTTGGGGGCTTTCTATGTTCTTTGGGGATCTGCTCCGGGGCAGATAGCTTTCCTCTTTCTATCTTTAGATGTAGATAGTTTCTCAGGCTGTGACGAGGCGTCTAGGACCAACGTAGGAACGCTCCACGGCTGCCTCTAGTTGTGGTGGTTAGTCAGGGTACTGCAATCTCATAGTTTCCAACTGCTCTGGTGTATTTCCTTTTTTGCCTGCTCTCCTCAGCTACCAAATCATAACACAAATCACCCTTCTTTTCTTTTTTCAAAAAGACAGAAAACTAGAAACATATTTGGTATCTCCGCGTCCGTCAAAGTTCAATCTATTAAATTGAAAATATTTATTATTTAAGTCATATGATAAATGCTGTAAATGAGAAAAATGTAAACACCAGATTTGCCATTTTCAGTAATCACACTCCCCAAACAATGTAATAAAACAACATATTTACCCAAAATGGCATCAATAAAAATAATAGCATTCCACACAAAAAATAAGTTTTCATATAGCTCCATGACTAAAAATGACATCACCTAATTTTATTTTAGTAATTGTTTTATATTACGTCATATTACTGACCAGAATAATCATGTTACCAGGTCTTTTTAGCATTCATGATCACTGTAAATATAAACAAAAACACAATAGCGGAATTGCATTTTTGCTATGTGCCACACTTAATTTCTTATTTTTCAAATTTTTTACTACATTGTAGGAAAAACAAATGTTGTCTCTCAAACTATAACTTGTCCCTGACCAAAGCCCTCGAATAGCTGAAACACAAGTGTTCAAATCCAATCTAAACATTTAATACATTATCTAATATATAAAGCTGAATGTATGTATGTGTGTATGTATGTGGGTATGTTTGTCGGGATTGGAATCCGCACCGTCGCACTTACGGGCATGAAATTTTGCATGCCGCACATCTCAACCCCAGGAGCATCATAGGCTATGTGTTGAATGGAAATTTAACCCCGCACGTTCGGATCGCCAAACAATTTTGGCCCTATCTACATAATGGGGAGAAAGCTGAATGCTTGTTGTATGTCCGGCATAGGAATCTGCATTTACGGGCATGAAATTTTGCACACCCCACGTCTCGACCCCGGAGCGTCATAGGCTAGGTTTTGAGTCGAATTTTAACCGCGCTTTCCAAATCGCAATAATTTGGCCGGATAGGAATCTGCACCGTTGTACTTACGGCATGAAATTTTGCATGCCCGCACATCTCAACCCCGGAGCATCATAGCTATGTGTTGAATGGAAATTTTAACACCCGCACGTTTGGTGTGTGATTTTATGTGCAAATAAATTTTGTTAACATAGTCTATTTTGTTACAGCTAACAGCAGTTATTAATTAACCGGCGAAGCGGGTACTACAGCTAGTTATGACATAAGAGCAAAACCTGAATACTCTGAAATCACATCACGACCAATAGGTGGCCACAAGCAGACAACCTTAGATAAACAAAAAATCAATCATGGTCATTGTTCAATGATGTCTGACAAAGGAATATCATTATTCTATACTGTTAAGAAATGTATTTCTTAATACATTATTGAAATTATTCATCAACTATGCCTTCAAATTTAGGGGGCAACAAGTATAAACCTAGCACTCAACTTAAATGTATTTGCAAGAAGATTTATTGTAGTACACAAGAAACGTTTAGGTCTAATGCGACCTTCATCAGTTACTACAGAGGTAAGTAGAGATACAACACATAAAACAATAAAAAACATGTGACAAGAGAAGAAAAAAGTAACATAAAATAAAATAAATTCCAAGGTATAACAAAAGTACCGTATTTTTCGGACTATAAGATGCACCGGACTATAAGACGCACCCAGGTTTTAGAGGTGGAAAATAGGGAAAAATATATTTGAAGCAAAAAATGTGGTAAAATATTTAATAACATACTATTATATGTGGTGTTATTATATATAATAGTATGTTATTATGTTGGAAGCTACGGGTAGGAGATGGTGCTGCGGGACCAGTGTGGTGTCTGTAAACTACTATGTGAAGGTGCTGGAGGGTGAGTATAAGGCCGGGGTCACACATGCGAGAAACTCGCACGATTTCGTGTGAGTCTCTCGCATGAACACCCGGCACTGCCGCTGGCACTCAGACTGGAGCGTGCGGCTGCATAGAAATACATGCTGCATAGAAATAGAGACAGATGATAGAGACAGAGTTGATAGAGATAGATGATAGAGACAGATGATAGAGACAGAGATGATAGAGACAGAGATGATAGAGATGATAGAGACAGATGATAGAGACAGAGATGATAGAGATGATAGAGACAGATGATAGAGACAGAGATGATAGAGACAGAGATGATAGAGACCGAGATGATAGAGACCGAGATGATAGAGACAGATGATAGAGATGATAGAGACAGAGATGATAGAGACAGAGTTGATAGAGACAGAGATGATAGAGACAGAGATGATAGAGATGATAGAGACAGAGATGATAGAGACAGAAAATGACAGAGATGATAGAGACAGAGATGATAGAGATAATAGAGACAGATGATAGAGACAGAGATGATAGAGAGATGATAGAGACAGATGATAGAGACAGAGATGATAGAGACAGATGATAGAGACAGATGATAGAGACAGATGATAGAGACAGAGATGATAGAGACAGATGATAGAGACAGATGATAGAGACAGAGATGATAGAGACAGATGACAGAGATGATAGAGACAGATGATAGAGACAGATGATAGAGACAGAGATGATAGAGACAGATGCTAGAGACAGATGATAGAGACAGATGATAGAGACAGAGATGATAGAGACAGAGTTGATAGAGACAGAAGTTGATAGAAATGTGACACGTATGCGTTTCATGTGCGCATGATGCGCTGCACAAAAAACGCAAGTGTGAAAGTAGCCTAACCTTTTAATTAATTCTCTGTTGTACAGTGTGTCTGAAGGACCTGTGATGACATCATGAAGAGGCAGGGCTTTGGTCATGTGATGCTCCAGCCCGCCCTCTTCATGACCTCATCACAGGTCCTTCACAGGAGCATTCAGCCTCCCATCAGCACATCCCTAGGCTGTCAGGTATGCCAGCTGCTCCTGCTGCCTCCTTATCCTTCAGACAACGATCTGCCCAGCTGCTGCAGGAATCAGGCGCTGGGGAAACTGTGTGGCTCTGTGATCTGCTGTTCCCTGCTCACTGCTCAGCTGATAGGTGGGCGGGGAAGCGGCTGATTAATATTCACTGCACTTAAGTAGGGACCAGGGGTTTCCCCAGCGCTTGTTTCCTGCAGCAGAGGGGATATTTTCTTGCCTCCTGCTGGTCCCACTCCACCGCTGCCCCCTGCCCAACTCCCCACATGTTACATTCTGAACATAAGACGCACCCACACTTTCCTCCCAAATTTGGAGGAAAAAAAGTGCGTCTTATGGTCCAAAAAATACGGTATATACAAATATGTATACAAAAATATCATATATACAAAATAGCAGTACAAGGTCATGTGCATGAAAATTTGTTAAGCGCAGATTATGATAACCGGGTATACTACACAATTCTCAATCAAACCAGGTAAGTAGAAAAACAGTGGAAGGACAGCAGAAAATGGAAACAACACTTAAGGAGGGTGTGTGACATACCGTGTTGTTCTTAATATGCAAAGAGCAGATATACAGTACTGTACATCTGTCAAATAGTTAGCTGTGCTTCTAGCATCTAAGGAGAAGATGCAGTGAAGTGAGGCAGATAAATAGTTACTGTAAGATATGTGGGAGAGGGTGTACTTACAAATGAGACTCGTTTCTCAGTAAAGGTTACAAGCTGAAATGAGAGTGGAATTGCCGTTAAAAGAAGTTATACTTAGCGCCGCCATATAGATAAACTTACTGTGGAAATATACAGCACAATATATTACCTAAATAACGAAATCAGGTAGGGTAGCCGTGCCTCTAGACGTGGTGACCGCCGTTAGTCTTGCCAGCATATCATTCACTGGGGTTAAAAAGGAAGAAAGGGGCGGTTCTAAGGTGGTAACGGCCAATAGAATTAATGGTTCCGGGGAACAGGAAGTGACAAACCGGAACAACATGGCCGTGCATTCCACGTCGCACAGCACATGCGTTCCAGCAGTTAAATAGAGAATATCTGCCAAAATATGGGTCAAAATGCATTAAAAAGTAAGCGGTTATGTATGGAAATGATATGAGATATGTATAGGGAGATGGAGTACGGAATTGAGAACTACAGAATAACCAATAAATGGTAGAGATCATTATCAATGGGGAATTTGTCTATAGAAATGAGGGAAGACTTTTGGTAGTACTGCGGTATCGAGGCAGCAGAGGTGGAGAAAAAACAGAGACAATGTGAAAAGGGTACAGTAGTGGTGGTAAGTTTTATTCAAAGTAGCTTCTGAGACAAATAGATAGTACATCAGAAGGAGGCAAAATCTATATAGAGCCAGTGGAAGCTGTTGAGTGGAATAATTTCTATAATGCCATGAGATCTGTGGGTGAGTGACCGTACTAAGAGATTCCATATAAGAAAGGAATAGACTTGTGGCAGTGACGTCCGGTCCATATAAATTAATATAAACGGCTCTGGGGAGAAGAGAAAACGTGTTAGAGCATTAATAATAGAACCACCTAGATGAAACAACAGAATATACATTTATAAATATCGTGTTAGCCATAACTGGACCACAAGATAAACATATAAATTAATTGACCCTGATCATTTAAGGGCATATGGGAAACATAGTTTCACAGAAATGCTGATAATTCATAATCACTATTTAGCCCTTTGGGACACATTGTTTCCAGGGTGTGGATCAAGAAGGCCCCACGTTTTTTAAGGTGGAGAACCCTGTTGCCACGTCGGCGGGGGGTTGACACCTGTTCAATCACCTGAAATCTGAGTTGGGAGATGTTGTGACCAAGGGTGATGAAGTGATGGGGATGGGAAGGAGGAGGTTCTTGCATCTTATTGTAGATTTATGCTTTGGGATTTTATCACGTATTGGCTGTGAGGTCTCCCCTACATATAAGAGACCGCAAGGACATTTTATAAGGATAATTACGTAGGACAAATTGCACATAAAGAAATTTTGAATTTTGAATTCTTTACCAGAAAAAGGGTGTTCAAATTTGTATATACTTTTGTTACACCTTGGAATTTATTTTATGTTACTTTTTTCTTCTTTTGTCACATGTTTTTTATTGTTTTATTTGTTGTATCTTTTCTTAACTTTGTAGTAACTGAAGGTCGCATTAGACCGAAACATTTCTTGTGTACTGCAATAAATCTTCTTGCAAATACATTTAAGTTGAGTGCTAGGTTTATACTTGCTGTCTATATGGTTTGGGAACCTAACCTTAGCACCTCATTATAGTTGTGTTCATGGTGTTTTTCTATACGTGCCTTCAAATTTAGGGGATCATGAAAAAAACAAATAAGTATACAAGTATAGGTTTCACATTTGGACTGTATAAGTAAGGTGTGCTGCTGTGTAATGTTTGAGTTCTATGTTTGCCTTAAGGGTATGCCACACTAAGCGAGATCGCTAGCAAGATCGCTAACGAGATCCCTACTGCGTCACATTTATGACGTAGTAACGATCTCGTTAGCGACTTAGCTGTGTGTGACATGTAGCAGCGATGTGGCTCCTGCTGAGATGTCGCTGATCGCTTATGAACGTTCTGAGCCGTTTTTTTTTGGTTGTTGGTGTCCCGCTGGGAAGCCGGAATCGCTGAGTGTGACACCCTTTATGAACGACTTCACCAGCGTCGCAGGTGGGACTAGGTTTTCCCAACGACCGCAGAGGTCGTTATACAGATCGCTGATGAGTTGTGTTTGGAATCACAGATCGCTGATGAGTTGTGTTTGGAATCTATCTAGCGATCACATAGCGATCGCACTAGCGATCTTGCCAGGTTGTGTCGTTGTCTGTTCGCTGGTGCGATCGCTAAGTGTGGCAGTGCCTATAGTCATCAAGAGGTTTTATTGACATTTATAACAAGTTTAGTTGGAAAAGAACATGTTCACCTTAAAGAGACAAGCTGAGAATAGAGATAGTCTCTATGGGAGAAAAATATGCAAATAAGCTCTTTCATGGAACATAGCTACCCTATTAGTCAGACAGACTCTAATATACACTGATAAGGGTAGACACCCTCACACAGGCTGTAGATAAATTTCTGGCTTTGCATTTATCTTTGGTCATGCTGTGCAGCTTATTAAAGGATCAAACATTAACTTAAATGAGTTAGCCTCTACTTTACATGTTCCTTTCATGTAAACTAACTTCCATATATAAGCATTTCAGTAAATGCCTTGCTTTGCAAAATCCTTCTATGACCTAAGCTGCTTTTCTGGTCGCATGATCTCTGGCTGAAAATATCCTGCTTCCTGTGATATCACATCAGATTCTCCCCCCAGTTTCCCAGCTCTGGAAACTGACAAATGGGCGCAGCTTACACATGGAAGAGAAGGGCTTGCCACTCCAGAAGGTGGGGCTGCATTCTGCAGAGCTCACTGGTGCATACATGTAAATATAGAAGAGAGGACAGGGCTGCAAGGACTGCAGAAATACAGGGCCAGAACTGCTGGGGCCAAACCTCCTGTTGCTGGAGGGAATGAGATTGCAGATGGCACGAGCCAGTAACCTGGGTGAAGGGGTGTGGCCAGGGGAAATAAGTTAAAAGGGGATGCACGGGAATGCAAGCGGGCTTCCGGACAGAATGCTGAGCAGGTGCGGACCGCAGCTGCAGTGAGAGGAGCGATAGGCCACAGCTTGCAGACACAGGGCCATGTGAGAGACTTACCAATATCGGCAGGTGTAGAGGGGAGCGCGCAACAGTCAGAGCATCGAAGTATGGATGTCCCGGTGTCGGCTGACACGCAGAGAGGTGCACATCGGGCAGAGCAGCCATTCAGGTGACAGCAGCTGCTCAGAGAGCCACATGCCGAGTGGAATCCTCCGGAGACCTCTACCCTTTTGCTCCGCAGTTAAATGGACTAGGGGCTCAGTGGCCAGAATGGAAGACCGCCCGCTGCCACTAGTAGCAGGACCGTGTGTTGGGCGGGGACACATGAGAACGCTACAGGCAGCATCTTATTACCCACTGGACCTTCAGAGAGTGACGGACTGTGGAGCCACGATAAGTGCATCTGTTAACAAAAGATTGTTTAGTTTAATAACCAGTATACAGTTTACTTTTGCATCCCTTTTTCCTTGTTATCTCCCTGCGAGGAGTTAATTACTGTTGTACAGTTAGATAATAGTTAACGCCTGCTCTGCAGCATTTGTGTTATTGCATTCTAACACCTGCATATTACATTCACACACTACTGTAAACTCTGTGTAATATACAGGTGCTTCTTACAAAATTAGAATATCATCAAAAAGTTAATTTATATCAGTTCTTCAACACAAAAAGTGATACTCATATATTATATAGAGTCATTACAAACAGAGTGATCTATTTCAAGTGTTTATTTCTGTTAATGATGATGATTTTTGGCTTACAGCCAATGAAAATCCAAAAGTCATTATCTCAGTAAATTAGAATTACTAATAAAAAACACCTGTAAAGGCTTCCCAAGCATTTAAAAAGGTCCCTTAGTCTGTTTCAGTAGGCTCCGCAATCATGGGCAAGACTGATGACTTGACAAATGTCCAGAAGACAGTCATTATATATCAAAAAATTGACCGGCACATCCAAAAATAGACCTAATGTGAATAGGTGCTAAACCTAGAGTCACCAACTCATGCACATTCAAGAAAAAAGGTAGCACACTGTAGCGCTATAGCTTACAGACACAAAATATGAAAAATGAATTGCATCACTGCCTTAGAAATATGAAAAATTGAGAAGTCTTGGCGCATAAAATGGCCAAATTATTTTTTTGATGTGTATTCATTTACCTTCTGCCTGAGCACTCCACCTGTTGGTCACAGGCGTTTTAATTATACCTGGTCCATTAACCCTCCACAGAGATGTAGATTTTAGTCTAGAGAGAGGATTCATATGTTCCCATACAGATAGACTTTTCTAGTTGAGGATTGGCATTAGTTAGGACCTGTAATATGAGAAGAGCCTTAACGTGGCTTCCAGGTACACATAAATTGGCCATTTTATGCGCTAAGACTTCTCAATTTTTCATATTTCTAAGGCAGTGATGCAATTCAATTTTCATATTTTGTGTCTGTAAGCTATAGCGCTACAGTGTGCTACCTTTTTTTCAGAAGGCAGTCATTGACACACTCCACAAGGAGGGAAAGCCACAAAAAATCATTGCTAAAGAAGCTGGCTGTTCACAGAGTGCTGTATCCAAGCATATTAATGGAAAGTTGAGTGGAAGGAAAAAATGTGGTAGAAAAAGGTGCACAAGTAACCAAGATAACAGCAGCCTTGAAAGGATTGTTAAGATAAGGCCATTCAAAATTTTGGTGGAGATTCAGAAGGAATGGAGTGCTGCTGAAATCATTGCTTCAAGAGCCACCACACACAGACATATCAAGGACATGGGCTACAAGTGTCACATTCCTTGTGTCAAGCCACTCATTACCAATAGACAACGCTCGAAGCATCTTACCTGGCAAAGAAGAAAAATAACTAGTCTGTTGCTCAGTGGTCTAAGGAACTGTTTTCAGATGATGGTAAATTTTGCATTTTAGTTGAAAATCAAGGTCCCAGAGTTTGGAGGAAGTGTGGAAAGGCACATAATCCAAGCTGCTTGTGGTCAAATGTGAAGTTTCCACAATCAGTGATGGTTTGGGGAGCTATGTCATCTGCTGTGCAGGTCCACTGTGTTTAATCAAGACCAAAGTCAGCGCAACCGTCTACCAGGAAATTTTAGAGCATATCATGCTTCCTCTGCTGACAAGATTTTTGGAGATGGAAATTTCATTCTTCAGCAGGACTTGGCACCTGTCCACACTGTCAAAAGTAACAATACCTGGTTTAAAAACAACAGTATCACTGCGCTTGATTGGACAGCAAACTCAGCCTGTGTAGAGCCCGCATCTCTGCCTGCAGTCCCTCTCTCCCTGCAGAGACATCAGTGTACTCACCACCAAGGCTCCCGTCCTGCTCATTCTGGGTCTGCTGCTGCCCGGGGTGAACTCTTCATAGTAGGTCTCCAGGCACTGTTCTTTGAGTTCAACATAAATGTTAAAGTCAGAGTTCGCAGCATTTTAGTAACTAATAAATCTTAACCGGATATTAATGCTGTTAACAAAAAAGGACCCATAACTAGGTTCAATAATTGAACTGATAACCGATAGAAAATATGAACCTACACTTAAGTATAAAGAATCAAATATTTTATTGAAAATTGCTTAATACATGAAAAACAGATTAAAAAAGTGGGAGATCCAAAGAAATGCACCACTATCCACTATATATTCTAACAGAGGTTGCACAAACAAAATATAACCCCAAAGTCACGTACTAGTGCTCCCCAAACTCAAAAGACCAGTGCTATTCTAAGACATGTTTCTACAAAGTAAGTTCCTAAGGGAGCGCTAGAACAGAAGATAAAAGTGCAAACATAATTACCTCTAGTGGAACGTGGTGCCAGCCCCTACGTACGTTTCAGCTCTGCAGCCTTCTTCCGGGGTGGCACCTCACCAACAGAGGCAGGTTTTTATATAGGCTTTGCACCAATGAGGAAAAGAACCATATAGAGGTCTGTCAAAACACTGATGTCAATTGGTCAAAAGATCTCATGAAACGCAAATGCTGTATGGTCAGACATCTGACCCAATAGAAGACCCAAACTATGGGGGGTGTGGATCTTTTGACCAATCAGACATCCCAAACAATGTGTCACATGTCCCACCATGCTTAGATGGATACCTGTAATATATGACCCAATCGCCACAAAAAAAAGCAAACCTTGTAAACCTGTCTGCCATAGTGGCGCACACCGCACCGATAGACACCCCCCAGGACATCGGGTGGCGCGTCAAGAACCGAGTCCCGAGAGCGAGCCAGACTCCGCCCAGTCTGACGTGGACAGAGCTGGGTCACATGATCGGAACACAGCGCCGAAAAGACACGCCCACCGATGTCCCGGAGCAGGCCCAGCGGACGCGTGCGCACAGCAGACAGGCTAGGTAATGGTGTGTTTGCAAAACGATAACATCATATCTCTGCTTGGCTTCAAAGGGTAAATAGACCCCACACCAAATATAATTAAAGACCAAGGCAGTTTGACATAATAAACCTCAATACAATTCGCAAATTTATCATAATACACATCCCATGACGTAATATAAAACCAACAATGGCATTTACAAGCAATCTACATACACATGGTATTCTATTCATTAAACAAATAACAAGTACAGGATATAAACATTATCAGGAATTGCATTTGGACATCACATATGATCCTAAATTGTAGCACATGATGATCCAGTTCGATGTTCCATAAACTTCAATATAAGGAGGGGATAAATCCACACTTGATATTCCAAATGTATCAGGAATGACAGACATACATGGGGCAATTCTCTAATGGTACAGTCATGGTAAGAAGAAGAACCTGCTTAATAAACAAAGAAATAAAAATTAATAAAAACAAATATTGGTGAGATAAAATTGCTGAATACAGATGATCACAAAAAAGGAACAAAACTGCAGGATTCGTTCAGGCCGTGTGGATGCATGTTTTTTAGAGACCAGATCCATTTGGTCTCTAATTGTCCAAGGGGGCGTGTAATTTCTCCTCCCTAATATCTAACATAACTCTGTCGATACCCCTCACTTTCAAATCATTTGGATCGCATTTATGGTGTAATTTAAAGTGTTTAGGTATCGTCCGTAGATGCTCTATACATGTTTCTTCTCTTGCCGCGATAATGTCTCGAACATGTTCCCTAGTTCGGACCTTCAATGCTCTAGTGGTCATGCCCACATAAATCAAGGGGCATGGACAGCATGCATAATAAACAACTGCCTTGGTTTGACATGTTATAGAGTGGGTAATCTTAAAGGTCTTTTCCCCATCCGAGAAGAAAATGATGTTGCTTTAATAATATTTGGACACGCCACGCATTTGCCACAAGGGCTACATCCC
>JARQOD010000001.1:63439538-63503667 GCA_033576555.1 Oophaga sylvatica | reverse complement strand
TACATGGGTATATACAGTAAACTTTTTGTGAAAAAAAGTTAAATGTTCATTTTTGTTAAACATTCCAAAAATTCCTGTGAAGCAGCTGAAGGATTAATAAACTTTTTGAATGTGGTTTTGAGCACCTTTAGGGGTGGAGTTTTCAGAGTGGTGTCACTTTTGGATATTTTCTATCATGTAGACCCTTGAAATGACTACAAAAGTAATGTGGTCCCTAAAAAAAAATGGTGTTGTAAAAATGAGAAATCGCTGGTCAACTTTTAACCCTTAAAACTTCCTAACAAAAAAAAAATTTGGCTCCACAATTGTGCTGATGTAAAGTAGACATGTTGGAAAAGTTATTTATTAACTACTTTGTGTACTATAACTCTTTGATTTAAAGGCATAAAAATTTAAATTTTGAAAATCTCTAAATTTTCAACATTTTCGCCAAATTTCTGGGTATTTTTTTTTTACAAATAAACGCAAGTTATATCAAATTTTTTTTACCACTAACGTGAAGTACAATATGTCACGAAAAAAACTTCTCAGAATCGCCAAGTTCTGTTGAAGTGTTCCAGAATTATAACCTCAAAAAAGGACAGTGGTCAGAATAGTAAAAATTGGCCTGGTCATTAATGTGCAAACCACCCTTGGTGGTAAAGGTTTAAATAAAAAGGTATTCACTAGAGCAGTATATAACACTCCAGTAGGTAGAAATCACAGCTCTCTTACATTTTTTTTTGTTTAAGGCTGAGCTCCCATTATCAGGTAGTAGCAGCACTTTGGTTGCAGTGTATCTTTGCTGAGTTCAAAGCGCTGCATTCTAATCACGCAGGTAAATCCGCATGTGTTTACTGAACCATGCGGATTTACTGCATCCAATACATCCTATAGTGGAAATTTCTGTTGTATAGACTAGCGTCTTTGCAACAGAAATTGACATGCTGTGGCCTGTAAACTCGCACCGCAGATGAGTTTGTGCCACATCAAATAGAAGCACAGTGGGCATGGTATTTCTATAAATCCCATCTACTGTACTTGTACTGTACAACACAGCATTTTGAATGCAGCCAAAATGCACTTTGTCCAAAATGCTGCTATTCCTGATTGTGGGCACGCAGCCTAACAGATTTTTTAGGAATTTCACCACTCTACTGTGCAAAATTTTTTTATTTTTTACTATTATTATTTATTTATGATATTCCTTCACTTTGTGATTGTTGGGGTACATATTTTGGTACTCTCATTAGGTATGAGCGATATTGCCCGAAATCGTATCGGAATTCCGATTTCCGATATTGGAAAAATATCGGATATCGGAATTTCCAATTTCTGATATCAATGCAAGTCAATGGGAGAAAAAAATTGGAATTACAAAATGACCACTACAGTGCTATATAATGGATAAAATGGAGGGGAAACACCTCAGGATAATGGGGAAGGAGTATGCAGAGGCAGAGGAGCAAAAAAATCGCTAGAAAAATGCACAGAGCGAAAACTGTAGCAGGAAAACTGGTCGCCATCTTCTTAACAGCGGTGTTTTTTCTTTGGGTTAGGATCAGTTGGGGTAGGGTTAAGGTTTAAAAAGAGCGAGCGCTGTCGAAACACGGTTTGGAGCAGGAGGTACCCGTGGGCACTCCCGAGAACCAGCTGAAACTCAGTTTACCCTTTGGGGGAGGCACCTGTGTCCGCACTTCACTGCCATGAAATAGCCGGCGTGGCTGGATCCCGCCTCTTGTGCTTCTGCCTATAGGTGTTTGGCATCTGTCGTCCTTTTTTTCCACTTTGGTCTAACGAGGTACAGCTGGCGGTACTGTTGCCCAGAAACACAGCATGCTGTGAAAGTGGCAGTCACGGAAATGGGCACTAGCTGGCGGTACTAGAGCCCAGAAACACGGCATGCTGTTAAAGTTTCAGTCACAGAAATGGGCACTAGCTGGTGGTACTAGAGCCAATGGAAATCAGTATGAGATGAAAGAGTCAGTCACAGAACCAGGTGCTACCAAGTAGAGGCCAGAGCACGGGCATAACAGATTACATTGTGTGCAACATAGGCACATGACAGAGCATGCATACTGCTACCAACCATGCATGTAACCTGTGTACTGTGGCCCAGGGCTGCAAAAGTCACCAGAAATCCAGGCCTGGTTCATTTTTAGGAATGTAAGCCGGTCCACATTTGCAGCAGATAGTCTGTACATTGGTCTGTTAGTACATTGCCACCTGCAGTAAAAACGCGTTCAGAAATAACACTGGCACCAGGACAAGCCAGGACCTCCAAGGCATACTGGCTAAGCTCGGACCATGTATCCAACATGGAGACCCAAAACTTGAAGGGGGCAGATCCATCCTGAAGCCCACTGACAGGGGTCAAGAGGTATTGTGCCACCATGTCACGGTAACGTTGCCTCCTAGTGCGTTGCACTGTCTGTGCTGATGGTGCCCGAACTGTTTGCGGGTTCAGAAACCGTTGGAACAGAATGGGTATACTGAACCTGTCAGTAGCAGATGTACTGCTTCTGCTACCGGCTTCTGAACGGATTCTGCTGGGCCCAGTATGCACTGAGGTGCCTGCTAGTGCACGCGCATCACTGCTATGCGGTGGAAAAGAGTACATGAGTGAATTAACCAGTGCTTTTTGGTACTCCTGCATTTTACGCGCCCGGTTCAACGGTGTAATTAGGGTTTCAAGGCTGTCCCGGTAACGTGGACCTAAGAGGGTGGCCACCCAGTAGTAATTTGTGTGGAGAATACGAGCCACGCGTGGGTCTTTTCTCAGACACAGCAGCATGAAGTCACTCAACTGGCCATGCATCGCTGTCACCAGCTGGAGGAATGTGCTGTGGCTGATCTGCATCACCCCATCCACGCTCTATCTGGTGACTACTAGTAAAGCGCTGTGTGCTTTCCTCCTCTAGCTCATCCTCATAGTCCTCCTCATCCTCCTCGCTTGCTGTGTCCTGCCTGGACCTTTGTGAGGCACCCACAGAGCTTTGTACCAACCGGGCCGATGAAGATTGCCTGGTTGGTGCAAGTGTCTCATCATACTCCTCCTCCTCCTGAGAAACCTCATTCCTTAGTCCTTTAAGTGATGATTCTATAAGGCATATAAGGGGAATAGTCAGGCTGAGTAGGGCAGCATCCGCACTCACCATCAGAGTGGAGTCCTCGAAGCACTTCAAAATGGTGCATATGTCCTTCATGGTTGCCCACTCTGTGGTTGTAAAGTGGGAGGGATGAGATGTGTGTCACCTACTTTGCGCCTGCTGAAGCTGAAACTCCATAATTGCAGGTTGCTGCTCAAACAACCTCCGCAGCATATGCAAAGTCGAATTCCACCTGGTGGGGATGTCATGGAAATATATATGTATTCCATATATTCAAAGTATATTCACATATATGTATTCACAGTTCACAGTTAGATAGATCTCACTTGCTAAAAAACCCTGTGCTCACATATTTCTAGGCCAGCTATAATCAGTCGTTTTAAAGAAATCTGGCCTTCATAAGGCCTTCGTAAAGGAACAAATGCATGAAGTACAAGAAGTCCTATTAGATATCTGTTGTTTACATTATAGTTATGCAAGACAACTAGGTCACAAGAATATAAACAATAATTCTGCAACTTCAGCTCTTTTAATCATGATTATCATAATTATCATATTTACACTAGAACAGCCAATAATCTAGCAGCTTTTAATTGTATGTTAATTGACTAACCAGCCCCTTTTTGTAAACGTATAAAACCTTGAATGAATAATAAATGTATGTCTTTGACAAACTGTTATACTGACACTTTGGTGTGGACAGTCCTCATTTCGTTCTGAGCGCTCAAGAAGACATTATATAGAGATTTGGACATGGCAAGCAGCAAACACTGAAGGATATTTTTATCCTAATTAAATTTCCATATCAGTTGGCACCTGCACGCGGGGCATTGGACGAAACGCACGAGGACCCGGCCGACCGGAGAGACGGGGGTGTTGGCCCTGGCCTTGGCACACGGGACGGAGACTGCAGCTCCATCAGTAAGGTAAGAAAACTTTGTCATCTTACCTGAATGTTCCCTGTGCCTAGTCCTAGCCTACACTTCCAGCCGGTCGGACGTGGTCATCACCGCATTCCCAGGTTGTGTAAAAAGTCCATACCCTTATCCAAAAGCCCTGGGATATAAGCCGAGTTGTTTGCTGCTGTGCTGTATATGTTTCATGTTTTATGTGAACCGGGAGAAAGTTGGAACGGTGACTGTGTTTTTGCTTGCTGATTTCTGGGGGCTGTATAGCAAAAGACAATTGCTGCATAAGTTCCCGCAGTAAACTTTCACGCACCGGGAGGCCATCCCAGTCAAATCAGACGTTAAGGGCGGGAGCTTTGTTTTGGATAAGTCCACGCAGATAGTCTTCACACATTGGAGGGAACTTATCCCAAAAAATCCAGTTGTGGAAGCGAGGGCTTTGTTCGGTTAAGTTTCTGCAGTAAACTTTCACGCACTGGGAGGCCATCCTAGTCAAATCAGACGTGAAGGGCAGAAGCTTTGTTTGGATAAGTTCTCACAATAATTGTCCACGCACCGGGAGGCCATCCCAGTCAAATCAGACGTGGATAGTGAGAATTTTGATGAAGGCTATTGCAGATTACTGTGACCAGCGCACCGGCCAGGGCGTACGGTACAGAGCGATAGAACCTTGAGCCTCACCGCGCTCAGTGCAATTGGTGCGTTATCAGTTACCAGAGCAGCTTGTATGTGTCACAGATCATCAAAAGAGGGATTCGTATTCTCCCGGGTGTCTGTCTCACTGTCTGTATCAGGTACTGTCGCTTTAAATCACATCTCCGTGCGCTCTGTCAGTATCTCATTCAGAGCAGTGTGCTGGCTGCAGCAGCGAGAAAAACCCTTTGACCCCCCTCCTCTGCTAATCATGTTATCAGGCATTCTGTTTCTTGGCTTTGATTTTTATTTTTTTAAGCTAGTTTTTTGGCTACAGGTTTTAACGTGAGAATTATCAGGCATTCAGACTGAACTATATTAATTTTTTGCTATTCTGAGGAATAATATATATATTTTTTTTTTATACGTGATTTCAGTGCCTATAGAGACAGCAAGCAGAGATATAAGGAAGGGAGGGGGGAAGCAGCCAGCTGACATTCCAGAGATTTTTAATTAGCTGTTTTAGTAACAAGGGTTGTTTTTCAGAGTTTTATAATTAATACGGTTTTTCTTTTCTCCCCTTTTTGGTGAATTTATTATTTTTTGTTTCCTTTTTCTAGAGGTTTTTTTTTTTTTTTACTAAATCTAACTTTTGTTTTTAAAATTTTTCTTTTAAGTACATTTTTAAATGATTTTGGAGAGATTTTTTCTCTAAGCAATTTATTTTAGAGCTTTATTTCTCCAGCCATTTTTTTTTTCTACAAGCTTGCTTTAGAACAAGGTCACATAGATAAGGAGAATTACAGGCTGAGGGAGAGAGCAGACACAAACTACGCAGTGGTCTGAGTAGCCCCTCCCGTCGGGCATTCGGCGAGAACAAACAGAACCAGAGTGCAGCAGTTTTCAGATTTTTAAATCACCTTTGTTGAATAGGTTTTTGGAATAGACACAGTACGTAAGAATCGAAGGGCTAGGCATGTGAATAGAATGTCAGAGTACGTGGGAAGCAAATAGACAGGCAGCCTTTACGCTGCATAATAAAATGTTTTTTCTTGTTTTTTGTTATTTGAAAGGTAACGGGAAAGTTTATTAATAGATTACCATCTGCTATAAAAGAGCAGCGGTGCATCGTGTAAAAGATACAGCAAGTTAATTTGAACGGACCAGGAAGTGATTTTTTTTTTTTTTTTTTTATGTGAATAAGTTTGAAAAGGTGTTAAATCATCTGTGAGAAAAAGATCACTGACATGTCACAAGAGCAGAATTCAGAGTCACACACATCACATGTCCATCATGTGGAGACACGGGACAGGTGTAGGCTGCTCTCATTGAGTAAGGAGCCTTGTACAGGGAAAAACGCTCCCCGCCTCTCTCCACAGGGAGAAGGTATTTTTGTTTCAACCATCCCCTCTCAAGAGTCACAGGGGGGACACCCTCTCCTTTTTCTTCTCTCAGTCCCTTTCTCTTTCTTCTTCAGACTTTTCTCCTCTTTCCTCGCTGCCATCCCTCTCATTCCTTCTTTTACCTCCATCACATCTCTGACACATCCATTTTCTTCATCTTCCTCTTCTTCTATCTCTTCCTCTCCAACTCTCAAATCTTGTTCTTCATCTTCTTCTACTTCTCCCCCTCCATCTTTCTTCTCTCTCTCTCTCCTCCATCTTTCTCTCTTTTCCCCCTTTCACTCTTCTCTCCCTCCCCTCCTCTTTCTCTCGCTCCTCCCTCACACCTCCCTTCTCTTCCTCTTTTTTCTACTTCGTTATCAACTGGGTCAACGCCCAATCCAAGCAATGTGGTGTCCCTGCATTCAGTGTCTTCAGCACAGGGCACCTTGTCTATCCCAAGCACAGTACAAACATTGCCAGTCATTATATCAGGAGAAGAAAGTGCAGATCTCCCTACACAAAACGCTACATGTAGCCCCCAGACACAACAGTCCACAGCTAGGGCTTCACAGGGGGGTGGTATAGCTACAGGGCTGCTAGCATGGAACCATGACACTGATCCACCGCAGCCTCAGCAAGGAAGTGGGAAATCCCATGCAGCAAGACAACTTTAAAGCTCAAATCTCATCCAGTGTATGCACCAAGTACACCATGTCACTTCTTATCTGATGAAGATGAAGACGCAACGTCACACATGCTGCCCAATACTAGGGAAGAAAACACACAAGCACCAATAGAGCAGGGACAGGTAGAGGCACCATCCTATGAGCCCTTCATCCCAAGCCAGGTGATCAGTATGCTGCCAGTCCCAGGGATACACCCCATGCCATTTTGCCAAAAAATGCAGCAGATCCAGCGAATGTATGCAGCAGCCTGGACTGATCTCTGGACCGTAATGGAAATAAAAGCAGGTGATGCATTCTGGCCAATTATGAGAGAACACTTCAAGCTTCCAACAGAGTTAGATGCGTATGCCTGGGAGACAGGACCAAAGCTAATTGAGCAACTCAGAGAATGGGCCAAAAGCAGACTGACAGGACAAACTCTCAGCCTACATGTCACGAGTCAAGACAAGACAGAGTCTGTGGAGAAGTTCCATGACAGAGTAATGCAAGTGTTTCAAGATTTGGGCCTCATTACCCATGATCAGACACACGGATGGATGTTGGCACAGGCTTTTGTGCATGGACTGAGAGAACCAATCAGGAAACCACTGGTAGCAGCCAGGCCTGAGTACACGTCAATAGCAATGGATACCCTGCTCACAGTAGCAAAAAGTATTGAGTCCCGCCGGGACAGAAGGAATGTCAAGTGTTACAACTGTGGCGAGTTTGGTCATTTCCGGAACAAGTGCAGAACACTGACTTCACCCAGAAAAAGAAGAAACACAGAAAGCAGTGAAGAACCCCGTCCATAGGACAAGAGCACACCAAGTCCACAAGGAACCCCACCAGTGGGACCAATATCCTGAGAGTGGATGGCATAGTCATATCTTTTCTTGTGGAACTCCGCAACCAGAATCTTCTGCTTCCTGCATGGGAATTGATGGTCAAGTCAGATATTTCCAGATTATGAAGCCCCTGAGCGTGTGGACTCAGCCAGAACACTCCATCATGTCTCAGTTTGTTGTGTAAAAAACCTGCACCCTCAACCTATTGGGAGTGGACCTACTGCAGAAGCTGAAAGCGACCAGAGTGTTCCAGGAAGATGGGATCATGACACTTTCTTCACCCCTGACCCAAGAAGAAACAGGAACCTCAAACAACCACACTGCAGACCTATCACAGGAGGTGCTGGACATAGTACCAGAAAAGCCACTCCATCACCCAGAGTCAAGATGTCTCTGACCAACTGAAGATCTAAGTGAACTCGCCTAAGAAGACGGCCTGAGAACTTTGACATTGGCCAGGATATTCAACTCAAGAAGGACTCTACTCGCTTCATGGAATGGCAACACCTCATCCAGCTCTAACGCCAGAGGTTCATCTTTTGCAAGCACCAGGAGGTGCCCCTGCAATCAACCAGTTCACCCAGGCCCTAGACCGGAAAAAGGCCACTCAGCTCTTCAAACTTGTGCACAAATACTGACCTGAGACCGAGCTGGAGAAAAAGAAACTACTGATGGCCCGTGCTGAGAAAAAAGCAGCCGTTTAAGGAGACGTCCCAACAAGAAGACTCCCTGTGACCAGAACAGGTGCTAACACAGTAACTGTCTTGGTGGAGAACAAGAAAGCCAGCTGGTCGTCATCTCTCATGATGTGGATCCTAGTAGACGGCTTGTTTTCCCGCCAGCTCTGCACCAGCAGATGGGAGTCCCCTGCTGCATACTGAAGGACAAGGCCAAACTGGGCTGCCTCGCCCATCGGAATCAATCCCAGCTTTCCACAGTGAAGAAAAAGACTGTAAACCCCACTGAGTTCAGAATGGTGCAAGGCCTGGAGGCCGCGAAAGAGGCTACGGTATTTGAAACCCCAACAGTGCTGAACCATCACACTCTGCTCTCAAGAGTCCCAGTCACCGCAACGGTATTCACGGTGATCAACCTGGCCAGTACCTTCTTCAGTGTTTCCCCTCCACCTGGAGGCCTGCTTTCACGCACCAGTGCAGTGCATATGGACAATGTTGCCTCAAGGTGCTCAAAACAAGCCCTTCAAGTTTCACCAAGACAATGTCCTCCATCTTCGTCAACTGGATTGCAGAATATGCAAGAGTCACTCTTCTACAACACGTGGATGACTTTCTCTTTTGTGTGGTTGACATCGACACCTGCACAGCCTATTCCTTATCTCTCCTACTCTACCTGGAAGAACAGCAACGCAAGGTCTGGAAGAAAAAAGTCCAGTGATGCCAGAAGCAAGTTACATCCCTGGGACACTGTATTGCCCACAAGACGAAACACATGTCAAAAGACTGGAAGACCACTGTGGAGAAGATGGCTCCCCCAACAACTCCAAGAATGCTGCAGGCCTTCCCTGGTCTAGTGTCGTATTGCAGAACCTGTATCCCTGATGCCTCAGTCCTAATGCAGCCTCTGTGCGCTTGCATCAACGCAACCCCACTCCTTCTATCAGACGCAGCCTTCAACCCATTCAGGAGATTGGAAGAACTCCACAGTCTCAGCGCCAATACCAGGCCTACCTGACTATGAAAAGTCTTTCCGTCTACCTGATGGAAGAAAGAAGGTCATGCTACTGGAGTCCTGGCACGGATTCACGGGGGAAAACAGAGACTTTTAGGCTGCCTCTCAGCCCGCTTGGATCCAGTTGCAAGAAGAGCACCCTCCTGCCTGATGGCAGTATCCGCAGCACACACCCTCCTGGACAAGGTTGCTGACATCACTCTTGGACAGCCACTGGAAACTCTCACTCCACATGACATCTTGGCAATCTTCAATCAAGCTCAACCAACAGTAATCTCTCCACCGCCAGGCATCTTTGTGGCGCCTCTATTGCCTTTGTCTCATAATGTCACCGTCTCCAGACCTACAGTCCTCAGCCCAGCCACTCTACTCCCACTCCCAAGGGGGATACTTGGATGGCTCCAGAAGAAGTTTCAACACAGGAAGTGCAGTGACCAGCAATCAAGAAATCCTGTGGTCCAGAAGTCTGTCACCTAGCCTGTCAGCCCAGGAAGCAGAATTGATAGCGCTGACGAAGGCCTGCCAGATGGCAGAAGGCAAGACTGCAAACATCTACACGGACTACAGGTACTCGCATGGCATAGCACACGACTTTAGACCCATCTGGGCTACAAGGGACTTCATCACAGCAAACGGGACAACCGTGAAGCATCATGGAGCCTTCAGGGACCTACTGGGTATACTCAAACTTCCAAAATGGTGGCAATTTGAAAAATCAAAGTGCATGGAAAACTGAGAACAGAAGAGGCGTGAGGCAATAACATGGCGGACATGGCAGCCAAAGAAGCAGCCAAAGGAAGACAACATGGAGAAGTGGGAGAGGTCGTAGAGCCGGACGGCTACTACATGACGACTGAAGACAAGAAACCTGACAAAGAGACGTCCTGGAATCTGCTCAAGAAGTTACAAGACCAAGCTCCAAAAGGAAAAGAGCTGAATGGGAAAAAAGCAACACGTGAAGAAGGAAGGCTATCAATAATAGACTTCAAACTCTGCCTACCACAAAGTATGCACCCTATGGTGGTCCAATGGATACATGGACCCACATCCACATATCAAAGACACAGATGAATGATCTGATTGGTGCTTACTGTTTCGCTTCAGGGATCTCCACCCTAACAGCCAAACTCAGCAGCAGCTGTCTGACCTGCGGCAAATTCAAGCCTGGACGGATGGAAGAAAGACCCCCTCACCTCATCTGGAAAGACCACTCTACCAGCTTCAAAGGATCCAGATAGACCACATCCAGATATCGCCAAGTGAAGGATTCAAATACGCCATTGTGGTCAAAAGAAGTATTTTCAAGATGAACAGAAGCCTTCCAAGTCAGCAAAGACTACTGCAACGAAGCTACTTTCGGAAAATAGTGTGCAGATACGGGGTTCCAGAAATGATAGAAAGTGATCAGGGACCCGCATTCACAGCAAATCTGACACACAAGACCCGATTAGCAGTAGGGTCAGATTTAGGCCTACACACTCCTTACCACCCCCAGAGCAGCAGGAAGGTAGAAAAAACTGAATGAAACACTTAAGAATAGAATGCTAAAAAATTGCCCAAGAGACACGCAAACCATGGCATGACACACTCCTAATTGCACTGTTTAGCGTAAGGCACACTCCCAGAGACCCAGAAAAGCTGTTTCGTGCCTGCATCTTCTGCTAACAGATAAGACATTTTCTTCTTTTAGTTTTTTGGTGCCTGCATTTTGTCCTGCACTTCTGTGGGGGTCTGCCGGGTCCCCTTTGGGGGGCTTATGCTCCTCTCAGTTTAGTTCAGCCACTGTTTGTTCATTTGCCTTTTCCAGTTTTTTCAGTGGTTGCTGTTTAGTTTTTGTTACACCAGAGAACTAATTTAGGTGGTAGAGGTCGTGTGATCTCAGGTGTTTTTGTAATTAGTAGAGTTGGTACTTTTCAGGGTTTTTTGGGGTTGCAGTAAGTGCCTTTCCTATCCTCTTCTATCTAGACAGATTGGGCCCCAGCGTTTGCTCATTCTATTTTCTGTCTGTGTCTGTATTTCCTCTTGTCTAACCGCCATTACATGTTTGGGGGCTTCCTATGTTCTTTGGGGATCTGCTCCGGGGCAGATAGCTTTCCTTTTTCTATTTTTAGGTGTAGTTAGCTTCTCAGGCTGTGACGAGGAGTCTAGGACCAACATAGGAACGCTCCACGGCTGCCTTTAGTTGTGGTGGTTAGTCAGGGTACTGCAATTCCATAGATTCCAACCTCTCTGGTGTATTGCCTTTTTTTGCCTGCTCTCCTCAGCTACCAAATCATAACACTTATGTAATTTAATTGGTCAAAAACTAATGTCCATTCTCGAGTTTTTCTCCTCACTGCCAGATTTGATGATCCTGTCCAAGAGCCCCAGATGACATCAACCTCTGTGTAACTAGAGGGAAAGCCTGTTTGAATCCACGTATCGCATTGCAAGGAAGCTCCCGTACCAGGAGAGACATCTAAGCCATGAAGGATGTCGTGGATGCTCTGACTGACCAGACAGATGACCAGATGACCTACCTGATGAGTTCAAGGCCAGAGACCAAGTTAAAGCAGGATTTGAGTCACTATAAACAAAAATGTTGATTGGATAAATTACATCTATTATAACCAGCAGAGATTTGTTAACTTCACCATAGATGCTGTAAAAGGTTTGGCAGCACAGTTAGGCCCCACTTCCATTATGGCATTCCAGAATAGAATGGCTTTGGATATGATTCTAGCTGAGAAAGGAGGTGTTTACAAAATGATCAAAGACACCTGTTGCACCTACATCCCAGACAACACTGGCCCAAATGGTAAAGTCACAATGGCAATACAGAAATTTACTGAGTTATCAGAGGAACTGAAACAGAACTCAGGTGTCACTAACCCATGGGATCGATACTTTGGGTGGATGAGTGGGTGGCAGAAAATGTTGGCACAGGTTGGGACAGCCATTATGGGGGTTCTCATTTTTGCATTAATTACTGGTTGCTGTGTTGTTCCTTGTATCCGCAGGATAATGGAAAAAACTGTTCAGGAGACAACCAATTTGATGCCACTCACCATCTTGGACCTCGCACCAGTCCGGATGGAACTGCCTGGCTTGACCAGATCTCCGAACTACCTCCAGACTGAGAATACACATCCTTGATGAAACATCCTATCAACTATGAGATTATGATTGCAAACACATAAACCCCAGACAGGGACAGTCCTCCTGACCGCCCATTTGCGAAAAGTCTGTATTCGGTGGGGGAGACATGCGCTAGGCATATTCTCAACCCGCCGGCAGCACAAAAGAGTTGCAGCGCTTTGGGCCAGGAGCAGGTTTTTAGGGCAAGTGGTATCTAAGGGGGGACTGTCATGGAAATATATATGTATTCCATATATTCAAAGTATATTCACATATATGTATTCACAGTTCACAGTTAGATAGATCTCACTTGCTAAAAAACCCTGTGCTCACATATTTCTAGGCCAGCTATAATCAGTCGTTTTAAAGAAATCTGGCCTTCATAAGGCCTTCGTAAAGGAACAAATGCATGAAGTACAAAAAGTCCTATTAGATATCTGTTGTTTACATTATAGTTATGCAAGACAACTAGGTCACAAGAATATAAACAATAATTCTGCAACTTCAGCTCTTTTAATCATGATTATCATAATTATCATATTTACACTAGAACAGCCAATAATCTAGCAGCTTTTAATTGTATGTTAATTGACTAACCAGCCCCTTTTTGTAAACGTATAAAACCTTGAATGAATAATAAATGTATGTCTTTGAACTGTTATACTGACACTTTCGTGTGGACAGTCCTCATTTCGTTCTGAGCGCTCAAGAAGACATTATATAGAGATTTGGACATGGCAAGCAGCAAACACTGAAGGATATTTTTATCCTAATTAAATTTCCATATCAGTGAGGTCAACAATGATGCGGTGCTTGGGCAGGCCCAATCTGCGCTGCATGGCTGAAAGGCGCGAAGCAGTCATGCTTGAACGCCGCAAATGAGAGCACTCGTATCTGACTTTGTGCAGCAGCTCCTCAAGGTCAGGATAGTTCCTAAGGAAACTCTGCACCACCAAGTTTAGGACATGGGCAACGCTTGGAATGTGAGTCAGAACTCCTAGGCCCAGAGCCTCGACCAGGTTTCGTGCGTTGTCACACACCACCATACCTGGCTGGAGGTTGAGCGGCGCAAGCCACATGTCACTCTGCTCCGTGAGCGTGTTCCACAGCTCGGTTGCTGTGTGGCTAACATTACCCAGATAAACCAATTTCAACACGGCCTGTTGATGTTTGGCTGATGCAGTGCTGAAATCGGTTGTTGTGGTATGTCTGGGTGTAGGCGAGTCTGACGAGGAGTATGAGAAGGAGTCAATTTGTACGGAGGAGAGGCCTGCAATCTGTGGAGTTGGCAGGACCCGCGCACTTGCACTGTCTACTTTAGTTCCAGGCTCAACTACATTTACCCAATGGGCGGTGATGGAAATGTAGCGTCCCTTGCCATGCAGACTGGTCCACGCATCGGTGGTCAGGTGGACCTTGCTACTAACTGCATTTTGTAGCGCATGCTTAATTTTACGCTCCACATGCTGTTGCAGGGCGGGGACGGCTTGCTGCTGAAGTAGAAGAAGCTGGGAACGCTGTATTGTGGGATTGCAAACCCCAACATATCGATAAAGGCTGGCTTGCTCACCAGCCAGAATGGTAGCATTTCCACTGCAAGCAGTTTGGCAATGCTAGAATTCATGCCCTGTGCTCGTGGGTGGTTTGCCGAGTACGGGCGCCTTTTATCCCACACCTGTGTGACAGATGGTTGCACACTGGATTGGGAGTGTGAGGAGGCCAGCGATTGGGATGCTGATGCTGACGAAGTACAGACAGTGTGCCGCCATACAACACTGCCTGCAGATGCACCCTGGCATTCTGGCGAGGAAGCGGGAGCAGCTGTTTGCCAGCTGGAGAAAGAGGTGGCTGAAGAGATGGAAGGTGGCGGACCAGCTGCAGGTGGCGATTCATCTTTGGTGTGATGCTGCCACTCCACAGGGACCCTCTTCCTGACATGTGTCAACATATTGGTGGTATTAAGGTTGCTGACGTTCTTCTCTCTCCGCACAGTTTGTCTACAAAGTTTGCATCTGACTACTGTAACGTCATCTGCAACTTGGTCGAAAAAGGCCCATGCACCACAACTCTGGGTGCACCCCTTGTGCTCTTTAAAAGAGCCCTGCTCCTAACGGGTGCTGAAGTTGAGGGAGCAGACAACAAATTTTTCCCTCTTCCTCTCCCACGTGGACCGCCACGCTACGCCACACCTGCAAGCTCTTCCTCTGAGCTATCCCTACTTGCTTGCTGCCCCTCAGCATGCCATGATGGGTCAAGGACCTCGTCATCCAATACACTTTCATCAGCAGAAACTGGCAGCTGAGTTTCATCATCATCTGCTGACTGGGGTCTGGTCACAGTGGGCACTGGCCCACCCTCCGCTTCTTCCACAGACGCACACAGTGGTTGCGCATCTGTGCACACTACCTCTTCTTGAGCTGCAGGAATGCTGTCTGGCTGGTACACAGATTCCAAGCCAACAGATTCTGAGAAGAGGATTAAGGTTGGCTCCTGGCCTTCTGAATGTCTGGGCAATTTAGTGGGCGATGAAGAAGCAGAAGGGTGCTGCTCTTCAGTGGCCTGACCCGATGTGGTGGAGAGGTCCTGGGAGGATGCTGCGCTCATTGAGGTGGATGCCTCAGCTGCCATCCAACCAACAACGGTTTCTACTTGATCCTCTCTTATCAGCCTATGGCCCTGTGCTCCTAACAAGCTGCGCATAAATTACTGTTGCTGGGTGAAAGTAGGTGCTGAGTGACTTGGGCCTGCTGCTTGCCCTGGATGTGCACCATGTCTAGCTGCTGATGCACCTCTTCCGCAGCCACCACGGGATCTCCCTTACTCCCTGCCTTCATCTCTATTGATGGATTCAGAACGGCAATTTCACTATTAGATTCGAGATCTCTCCCTATCTCCAACAGCAACCTATCCCTATCTGGTTTCACAGTAGAGTGAGGCTAAAATGGCAGGCGCAGCCTTTTATACTGCCTGATCACACCATCCAGCCAATCGCAGCACAGCCTGTTATGATTTGGTAGCTGATGAGAGCAGGCAAAAACGGCAATACACCAGAGAGGTTGGAATCTACTGGATTGCAGTACCCTGACTAACCACCACAACTAAAGGCAGCCGTGGAGCGTTCCTTCGTTGGTCCTAGACGCCTCGTCACAGCCTGAGAGATTAACTGCACCTAAAGATAGAAAGAGGAAAGCTATCTGCCCTATAGCAGATCCCCAAAGAACATAGGAAGCCCCCAAACATGTAATGGTGGTTAGACAAGAGGAAATACAGACACAGACAGAAAATAGTATGAGCAAACATTGGGGCCCAATCTACCTGGACAGAAAAGGATAGGAAGGACACTTACTGCAATCCAAAAAACCCTAAAAAATACCAACTCTACTAATTGCAAAAACACCTGAGATCACACGACCTCTACCACCTAAATTAGTTATCTGGTGTCACAAAACTAAGCCACAGCCACTGAAAAAACTGGAAAAGGCAAATGAACAAATAACAGTGGCTCAGTTAAACTGAGAGGAGCACAAGCCCCCGGAGGGGACCTGGCTGACCTCCACAGAAGTGCAAGGAACAATGCAAAAAGCAAGCACAAAAATAAAAGCAGAAAATATCTTATCTGATAGCAGAAGATGCAGGCAAGACTCAGCAAGCTTCCAAGTGAACCAGGAACCACAGTTGAGACAAGAACAATTGATCACCGGCAACCATGATGGGAGGGAACCTCCCTTATATAAGACCAGTCTGTAACTCCTACCGTGTTTCCCCGATAGTAAGACACCCCCGATTGTAAGACATATCGGGAGTTTCAGAGGGGTCGGCTAATATAAGCCGTACCCCGAAAGTAAGACATATGTCTTACTTTCGGGGAAACACGGGTATTGCCGCCTCCCTCTCATCTAGCTGCGCGCCGCTTCCTGCCCACGTCAGCACCGTCCCCCTCTCCATACGTCGCTCCGTTCGCCCGCAGTCCCGGGCTGAAGTTCTCACGCGCTCTATTTAAATTTCTTCTTCGGTCCCGAAACGTCATCATGTTGGTCACTCACGTGACCGGAGGCCGGAGAGAACTGTCTATCACTGCGGCCTCCGGTCACGTGAGTGACCAACGTGATGACGTTTCGGGACCGAAGAAGAAATTTAAATAGAGCCGCGAGAACTTCAGCCCGGGATTGCGGGCGAACGGAGCGACGGAGGACGGCGGGACCAGCGGCTGCAGGGAGCCGGAGCCCGTGGCGGAAGGCGGCTGCAGAAAAACTCAGGTGAGTTTTTCTGGTGGTAGATGGCAGACGCGGCGACGTATACACAGTATTAATCATACATCAGTAAAACATATACACTGGCATACTGGGGTATCATCTGCTGTATGTAACCCAGTGGGTATCAGCAGGTGTCACACTGGATTAAATACAGCAGGTTTACTGTATCACACTGGGTTAGATACAGGTAATTTTTTTTCAATATAAGACATACCCCGAAAGTAAGACATAGTGGGGCTTTTGGGGATAAAAAGAAAGTAAGACACTGTCTTACTTTCGGGGAAACACGGTAATTGCCAATCCTCATGGAATGGTTCAGTACTGTTTGTAACCACCAGAGGGAGCTTTTGCTCAGAATTCATTTCTAATACATTCACAACAGTACCCCCCCCTTGAGGAGGGGTCACCAAACCCTCATTTGGGCAACCAGGTCGGTCAGGATGAGCTCTGTGATACGCACGGATCAGTCTCCTAGCATGGATGTCCGAAGCAAACACTCAAGAATTGTCCTCCTGACCATAACCTCTCCACTTAACCAAATACTGGAGTTTCCGTCTAGAAAAACGAGAATCCAATATTTTCTCAACCACATACTCCAGATTGCCCTCAACCAAAACAGGGTCAGGAGGCGCAGCCATAGGAACCACTGGCTCGACAAACCTCTTCAATAAGGACATGTGGAACACGTTATGGATCTTAAATGTCTCTGGAAGAAGTAAACGAAACGAAACAGGATTAAAAATCTCCAAGATCTTATAAGGTCCAATAAACCTAGGCTTAAACTTAGGAGATGCAACTCTCATAGGGATATTTCTTGAGGACAACCAGACCAAGTCCCTCACTTCAAACCGAGGACCATCAGTCCTATGCCGGTTGGCAAATCCGCTGGGCAATCTCCTGAGAGAGGGACAACCTCTCCACTACCTGGTCCCAAATCTGCTGCATATGCTCCGCAACTGAGTAAACACCTGGACAGACAGAAGCCTCCGTCTGTCCCGAAGAAAATCGAGGGTGAAACCCAAAATTGCAGAAAAATGGAGACATCAAAGTGGCAGAGCTTGCCCTATTATTAAGAGCAAACTCAGCCAAAGGCAAAAAAGAGACCCAGTCATCTTGATCGGCAGACACAAAGCATCTCAGATAAGTCTCCAATGTCTGGTTTGTTCTCTCAGTTTGTCCATTGGTCTAAGGATGAAAAGCCGAGGAGAAAGACAATTGAACACCAAGTTTAGAACAAAAAGTCCTCCAAAATCTGGAAACAAACTGGACTCCTCTGTCAGACACAATGTTCTCAGGAATGCCGTGTAACCGAACCATGTGCTGAAGGAACAAAGGCACCAATTCGGAGGAGGAAGGCAACTTAGGTAATGGCACAAGATGTATCATTTTGGAAAACCTATCACAAATCACCCAGATAACAGTCATTCTCTGAGAAACAGAGAGGTCGGAAATTAAATCCATAGAGATATGGGTCCATGGTCTCTTGGGCACAGGCAATGGCATCAACAAACCACTGGAGAGAGAGCAAGGCTTGGAGCGAGAGCAAGTCCCGCAGGACTGCGCAAATTCCCTGACGTCACGAGAAAAAGTAGGCCACCAAAAGGACCGACTAACCAAGTCTCTGGTACCAAAAATACCGGGATTACCGGCCAACGCGGAACAATGAATCTCAGACATCACACTCTTTTTCCACCGGTCAGAGACAAACAATTTCCCAATAGGGCAGCGCTCGGGTTTATCCTCCTGACACCCTTCCAGAGCCAGTCTCAAATTGGGCGAGATGGCGGAAAGAACTACATCCTCTTTCAAAAAACCAGCAGGATCAGATAACTCAGGAGAGTCCGCAAGGAAACTCCTCGAGAGGGCATCCGCCTTAACATTCTTAGTGCCAGGAAGAAAGGAAACCACAAAATTAAAACGTGTGAAAAACAAGGCCCACCTGGCCTGTCTAGGATTAAGTCGCTTGGCTGATTCCACATAAACCAGATTCTTATGGTCCGTGAGGACCACCACCTGATGTTTGGCTCCCTCCAGCCAATGTCTCCACTCTTCAAAAGCCCACTTCATGGCCAATAACTCCCGATTACCCACATCATAATTACGCTGAGTTGGAGAAAATTTTCGAGAGAAAAAGGCACAAGGGTTACTTTTAGAGGTCTCTGGATCTCTTTGGGACAAAACGGCCCCAATTTCAGAGGCATCAACCTCCACCTGAAATGGCAGAGAAACATTAGGCTGCCGTAGAACAGGAGCAGAAGTGAATCTCTGCTTAAGTTCCTGAAACGCAGAGACTGCCTCAGGAGGCCAATTCACCACATCAGAACCATTTTGGTCAAATCAGTCAATGGTTTAACAATAACAGAGAAATTACCAATAAATTTACGATAAAAATTAGCAAAACCCAAGAATCTCTGAAGAGCCTTTAATGAAGTAGGTTGGACCCAATCACAGATGGCCTGAACCTTGACCGGGTCCATTTCAATAACAGACGGAGACAAAATGAATCCCAGAAATGAGATCCTCTGTACGCCAAAAAGACACTTTGATCCCTTCACATACAGAGCATTCTCTCTCAAAATCTGGAACACAGTCCGAACATGTTTCACATGAGAGTCCCAGTCATTGGAAAAAATCAAGATATCATCCAAATAAACAATCAGAAATTTATCCACAAAATTCCTGAAAATGTCATTCATGAAGGACTGGAAGACGGAAAGAGCATTAGTGAGCCCAAAGGGCATCACTAGGTACTCAAAATGCCCCTCTGGGGTATTAAACGCCATCTTCCATTCATCCCCGTGCTTAATACGAATAAGGTTATACGCCCCCCTGAGGTCAAGCTTGGTAAGCCAAGTAGCACTTTTCACCCTGGAAAACAGGTCAGAAATCAAGGGTAACGGATATTGATATTTCACAGTGATTTGTTCAAGAGACGATAATCAATACACGGCCTTAATGAACCATCCTTTTTGGCCACAAAGAAAAAACCGGCACCCAAGGGTGAAGAGGATGGTCTGATATGACCCTTCTCCAATGACTCCTTGATATAAGACCGCATAGCATCATGTTCAGGTACAGACAAGTTAAAAAGGCGACCTTTAGGGAATTTACTACCAGGCACTAATTCAATAGCGCAGTCATAGCTCCTATGGGGGGGGCAAGGATGCAGATTTACTTTCGCTAAACACATCAGAAAAATCAGTCAAAAAGTCAGGAACATCCTGAGCCTGGGGAGAGGCAGAAAAAACAGGAGTGTTGGCATTAACACATTGGCAGCCCCAACTGGTCACAGACACAGATTTCCAATCCAAAACAGGATTATGAGACTGTAACCAAGGGAAACCCAGTACAATAATGTCATGCAGATTATACATGACACGCCCAGCATGTTTGGTGCTTTAATTGCAGCCAATGAACATGCTGGGCTGGCTTGCCAATCACAATAATGCCAGTACCATCTTTGGTGTGGCATTACTGTGAATTGTTGGCCTTCCAGCATCATAGGGACTATTTAAAGGCTGCTGGCACCATTTTGCACGCAATGCAGCTGGAAACAGCGTAGTGAGAGCATAGTTTCAGCGTAGGGACAGTGAATGAAGCGCAGAAAAAGTGATAGGAGGCTACATTGAGCATTATTTATTGCAAAAAGCTCCTTTAAGAGCTGAAGATTGTCAAGATTAGTTGTTTGCTAGGTGGGTATTTAGTAGGATGAGATTTAATAGGAGGAAGGGAGGGTGGGTGAAAGGCAGGCACCTGGGTGTTTTCATCATTGGAAATACATGCTGCAGCTCTCTGCTATTTTCCACTTAAAATACCTAATATTTGTCTAGCAGTAGTGCGACTGGCGCAATCCAGTTAAAGATAATCTTACATGACAATATAGCAGGGGCAATAATCTTCATTACTCTACATTTGGAGTGTGTCAGCAAGTCAAATGAAAAACAATCATTTTCTATTGGTTTTAAAAATAGCGTTTCAGTATCCAGCATGTTAGGGCTGGCTGAACGCACCAAATAAATATAAATAGAAGGTGCGTTCGCAGCCCGGGGTCAACCGTGCAGGCAGAACCTGCTGCTAGTAAGATGGCGCTGTAGGTGGTCTGAGCGAACTCTGTTATCCCGCAAAGTCGCAGATATGGTCGCCGTAGCACTATATGGCTAAGTGGGCAAACTCTGTTACTCCACAGAGCCACTAAATAAAAGGATGTGGCGCTATATGGCTATATAAGAGAACTCTGTTGCTCCACAGAGTCGCAACCTAAACGCTGACTAATAGCGATGTCCGCGTGCCGCCACCGGGTTGCGTCCGGACTGCGTAGCTTCAACATAAAGTAGTCAGCAATGCACACAGCAAACTCTTCACCGGAGAAGCCAGAATACTAGGGGCTTATTTCAGCCAGAGCCCTGAGCACATGCATAACCACACTGGCGCAAGCACGTAACAAATTTTATACTAGCGCACGGCCGTGCGGTTATGCCACCTTTTTATAGTAGCCATGAGCACGAGACCTTCCAGAAAGGACCAATAGGAAGCTGCTTCAGAACACCAACAGCTTCAGGACCTTCCTTGAGGACCAATAGGAGTCGCAGCTGTATCCGAGCATGTGACCCCTCATCTCCAATGGAAGATCTTGCCCTGGGCATGCTCAGATGGAGAAACAGAGGACTTGGTCCCAAATCTGCCTGCTCCTACACTGGTTACAACAGAGGATCCAGGAGCGGCAGCAGCAAGTCTCTGCACAGTACTATACCGGGCGAGACGCTGGGACCGACGTCTCTGCTGAGCAGGTTCCACTGCGGCCGGAAATAGATGGGAGACCGCAGAGGGACTGGTTCAAGATTCCCCTTGTGCAGCAGCGGGAACTCGATCCCTAACACATCATTTGTGTGACTGGCGCAATCTGGGTTGAGATAATCGTACGTGACAATTCAGGAGGGGCAATATTCTTTATTACTCCACATTTGGAGTGTCTCATTAAGACGATTGAAAAAAAAATTATAATTTTCTACTGTTTTAAAAAATAACATTTCTATATCTAGCAGTTGTGCGACTGGACCAATCTGGGTAGAAATAATCGGACGTGACAATTTAGCAGGGTCAATAATCTTCATTACTCCACATTTGGAGTGTGTCAACAAGATGATCTCCAAAAAAATAGCCACACATTTCTAGATACAGTGAATTTGTACATAAGACCTTTGTAAGGGTACTTGTGAAAAATAAGGTCAGTATTTTTTGGTTTCATAAGCATAACGCATACAAGATGAGAAAGGGTGACGTTAAGAGACGTGGATATGGTGGTGCCCACCAAGGCCGTGTGACAGATCCAAATGTGATTTTATCTCATTCTAGGTTCCTGTCAACATTTGGTCAGCACACTACACTACTATCAAACCCAGACAAGTGTGAGGATGTTATGGGTTGAATGGCAGACAAAGGCCCAAGTGTGTTGACAAGCAGCACCACAAAGTCTTCCACAAAGTCCAGTCTCAGTAGCCAAGAGGCTGGGCCTCTGAATCCTCAACCTGGTCCTTCTTCCTCCCACCTTCAAGAGTCCCAGGAGACATATGACCCCAACGCTGATTGACTCTGAGGAACTGTTTACGTTCCCTGGTAATTTGTCAGGCCTCTCAACGTGCATCATTAAAGAGAGTCATGGGGAGGTAGAGTGCAGTGAAACATTTGAGCACCCACAGCCAGGAGAAAGGCATGATGGGGAAGGACAATTGATGTTTGAAGAGGTAGAGGATAATTTTGAGGCACAGCTGCCATCTGATCAGCCTGAAATCGCAGCTCAGAAGAAGGATCAGATTGAGGAATTGGAAGTCGAAGTGGTAGATGAAGTGGGCACAGATCAAATCTAGCACGGTGGCACTCCTAGCCAGCACAGCAGTGCAGAGAGGGATGAATCTGAAGCAAAAAAAACAGGCAATAAGGGGTAGTGGTTTGACCAGAGTTAGAACTCAGTCAACTGATCCACGGAGCCCCCTCACTCGGCTAGATAACAGGCCAAGGGTGCATTGTTCCCCTGTATGGCAGTTTTATTTCTGAAAGTCCTTCAGACAAACAACTGTAATTTGCAACATATGCCAAACCAAGCTTAGAAGAGGCAAGAACACTGCCAACCTGAGCACCACCAGCATGCAAAAGCACATGGCAGCCAAGCACCCCAGTAGGTGGGTGGGATGCCTGGGTACCAAATCTATGTCTGATGGTCAAACCACTGCCCCTTCTCCTGTGTTACGGCCTTCCCAATCAGCTGACCATGAAGCAGGTGTTGATGCTTCCCGCCCACAATCAGCAATTACACACACACAACAGACAGCAACCACATCAAACATCAACTTCGGTGTCCCAGCAAAGCGCTCAGTTGTCCCTGCCCAGGCATTTACTAGAAAGCAGAATTATCCAGCTACCCACCCACAGGCCCAAATGCTAAACACCCACATCTGTTTGTGTGCAATAATGGGCGTAACTTGGTAGTGGCTTTAACGTTTGGTAAGCTGGTACATGTTCCATGCATGGCCCACGTGCTTAACTTGGCTGTACAGCGGTTATTGAAAACATACCCTGACTTGACTAACCTACTTACCAAGGTCAAGGTACTCCGTGTCAGCGCACATTTCTGAAGGTCATCTCAGGCTTTTGCCAGTCTAGCTTTGCTGCAGCAGCACTTTAATTTGCCTCACCACAGACTGATTTGTGACCTGCTCACACACTGGAATTCGACTTTCCATATATTGTCAAGGCTTAGTGAGCAGCAGAGGGCAGTCTCTAAATTCCAGCTTCTCAATGCCCATCAGAGTAACACTCAGCCCCACTCATAACAACTGCCAAGTGGATGTGGATCGCTGACCTATGTGAGGTTCTTCAAAAATTTGAGTACTGCACCAAGATGGTGAGCGCTGATGATGACATTATGAGGTAACCTTCCCATTGCTCTGTCTATTAAAAAGTTCACTGCAGAATCTGAAAGAGGAAGCTTTGAATGCCGAGCAGGTGGCTATGGAGCAAGATTGTACAGTGGCTGATACCACACAGCCCAGACTCACACAGAGGATGATGATGAGGAGAATAAACAGAATTTTTTGCTCTGTGCTACAGACGGGACTCCCAATCCCAACTTCATGCCTGTCCAGCATGGATAGCCTGAAGAGGAGGAGGCTATGCATTGTGAGGAGGAGAGGATGGTTAGTTTTCCTCCTAGTGAGGGTAATGAATGTTTGACTCTATAGTCTGCCACTCATGGCAGAGTTAATGTACAGATGCCTTTACCAAGACCCTTGCTTGAAAGACATTTTGTCCACCATGAAATAATGGCTGTGAACCTTTCTTGACCCACTGTACAAGGAGAAATTTTCTTCTCTAATGTCGGAGTCAGACATGCCATTTTCAGTGCATGCATGCCAGAGGGCTGTAGTGTAAGACGTGATCAAAAGATTACCCTCAGAAAACGCTGGTGGTAGAGGTACCGTCTCTTTTTGTCCACAAGGATTACAGAGGAGGGCTGCAAACACCAGGTGCGACTCAGGGGGGTGTCCACCAATTGGGTCATTTTCATGAGACCGCCCCATCAGCAAGGGCTATCTGTGAATGTAACTATTGCGAGGAGGGAGAAGTTTACCAAGGTGGTGAAGGACTACTAAGTGACCACACCTGCATCCTTCCTGATTCTTCAGTGCCCTTTAACTATTGGTTGTCCAAGCTGCACACTTGATCCAACCTCTCCTTCTGCACCATGGAGGTGCTGCCATGCCCTGCCATGAGTGTGATGTCTGAGCGTGTTTTTAGTTCGGCAGTGCAATCATAACAGATAGGCGCACATGACTGTCAATAGAAAATGCAGACAGACTGTGGCTAAGTGCACACGTTCAGGATTATTTGCATTTTTTTAGCGTTTTTTCGCAGCAAAAAACGCGTAAAAAATGCATGAATAAAGCATCCTATTATTTAGAATGAATTCCGCAATTTTTGTGCACATGGTGCGTTTTTTCAGCAAAAAAAATGCATCTCGGAAAAAGAAGCAACTGTTCATTAATTTCGCATAATTCTAGCGTTTTTCCCACTATATTATTGTGCTAGAAAGTTCAGGGAAAAATCGCGGTAAAAATGTGCAAAATCCGCGCAAAAAAAGCACCAAAAACTCGCAAAAAAGTGCAAAATCCGTGCAAAAAAATGCGCGTTTTTACCGCAAAAAAAGTCCGGTTTTGCTCAGGAAAATTCTGCACACATTCCTGAAGTGTGCACTTAGCCTAACTCTTCTGAAATTTAACAAGGGCTGTATTTCCTCTGACTTTTCAAGCCATACGGATGACAGCAACGTTATGGAAATGCAGGCAAAATGTTTTTTATCTGGAGGTCGTCTAAGGCTGTGGTTCCACAATCCGGAACCACAGCGCTTTGGACGGAGCGGAAAGTCCGCTCCGCCCAAAGCCCCGCCCCCTAGTGAACGTCGCCGCAAGGGAATAGGACATGCTGCGGTCTAAAAAGACGCGCCACATGTCCGGTAACGCAGGTGTGCATTGTTTTGTACTTTTTTAAACTTTTGCACATTGTGCAATGGTGAACCTTGTACTCTCTATCTCTACCTCTTGTAATAAGTGCAAAGTGTTTTGTGATGTCCCCCGCAGCATCCCAGTAGGTGGATGGAATGCCTAGGTACGAAATATGTGTCTGACAGTAAAACCACTGGCATTCCCCTGTGTTACATCATTCCCACTCTGCTGTCCAGAAAGTAGGCACTGAGGCCTCCTGTCCACAATCTGTAGTTGCACAGACACAACAGTCAGCAACCACGTCCAGTTCATTGCCCCAGCGCAGCGTTCAGTTGTCCTTTATCAGCATGTATTGTATGTCTGTTCACAAATTGTTAGTTACATAGGGCATACATATTCAATAGAAATTTTACTTTGTCTGGTGTTGAGAAAAGACCATTGCTAACTTTTCCAGGGTCCAAAATGAGACTTGTGTCTCTTCATTAAACTGTTGCTTCCTTTACATTATTTAAATTTGGGTCCTTACGAAATAATGGTGGTGGTGTAATGGCCAGTTTCTGTATATTTTAAGCACATCTAAGGGACTGGGTTAATACGCTCCACAGAAGTATTCAGGCCGCAGCTTTACATATAATGGAACATGGTTATTGCCACTCTAAGGCCGGCGTCACACTGGCGACAGAATCGGACGACTGCAATACGATGAAAAATCGTATTGCAGTCTGCCCTATGTTAATCTATGGAGCAGCTCCTAGTATCAGATTTTTTGTGGTCCGTTTTAAACGTCCGTGTGCAATCGCAGCATGCTGCGATTGTCACCGATTGTGGGTCGACTATGGCCAATGCAAGTCTATGGGAGCGATGAAAAATCTGATTACAAACGGACCGCATGTGTGACTTGCGATTAAATCGCATCGGTGTCCTTTAGAAAAGCCGGCAATTCATCCCCGGCTATACTGTAAAATCACACTGACAGCTTTAATAAAGAATAGAAAGAATAGATATACACACATAGAATACATATAAATATATATATATATATATATATATATATATGTAATTGTGACATGTATATATATATATATATTTATAGTTCCTAGACTTCTACATACTGTAATCGCCACTAATTCAATTGCCGGCTTTTGTGAAATCACAGAAGACGACATGAAATGATACATTGTTTCCACACAGTTAACCATGTCATTTCCAGTATTTTGATATTTGTTTAGAACTTACAATTACATGAGTGTATTTGTGCAAAATTTCAGACATGTAGGGGTTAATTAAAGGTGTAAATTCGTTGAAAAAAAATGCGTGGGCTCCCGCTGCATTTTCTCCACCAGACAGACAAAGCAAGTGAGTGGGGGCAGATAATAACAGCCTAGGGAGGGTACATTTTTTTTGTGCCCCCCCTGGTTACTAACATCTGCCCCCAGACACCCCAGAAAGGGCAAATCTATAATTAGATTCGCCCTTTCTGGCACTTTGCCCGTCTATTCCCATTGCCCTGTAGCGGTGGCGAATGGGTTACTAATGTCACCTTAATGTCACCTTAGGATTGAAAGGTGACCTTAAGGCAGGTTAATAATTGAGAGCTGTCAATTAGACAACTATCAATTATTAATCCTATTGTATGATAGAAAAATCAAACACACACAGTTTAATTAAATAATCACACAGTTTTTGACCATATTTTATTTTCCTGCTAAACAATTTCCTGTAATAAAAATAAAATAAAAAAGCAAAATTATACTTACCAATCCGATGTACAGTTAGGTCCCACGCTGTAATCCATCAGAAAGGGTTAAGAGGTTACAGTTAGCAGGGAGATAATTTGTCTCCTAGCTGTAACCCCCTGAATGAATAAATTCCTCTACCACAGAAAGTAGAGGAAGTGATTCATGAATGGAGCTTAATTGATTTATTGCCACTTTCACTTCAGTGACCTGACCTAAGGTGAAAGTGGACACAATCAATTAAGCTTCATTCATTAAACACATCCTCTCCTGTCGCCAGGAGAGGAACTTATTCATTCAGGAGCTTTGAGCTGAGCATGCAGGATTACTTGCACTGCTTGGCTCAAAGCTAGTTAACCCTTTGTGAAGGATTACAGCGTGGGACGTGACAGATCGGCGGAATAGGTAAGAATAATGTTGTTTATTTTTTTTTATTTTGGCTTCGCACGGATTAAGTGTGAAATAAAATATGGTCAAAAAAATGTGTTTTTATTTCATTAAAATTAATTTTTATTAATGTGTCTGTGTTTTTTTAATTTACTTCAATAGGATTAATAATTGATAGTTGTCTAATTGACAGCTCTCAATTATTAACCTGCCTTAAGGTCACCTTTCAATACTACGGTGACATTAAGGTGACATTATTAACCCATTCGCCACCGCTACAGGGCAATGGGAATAGACGGGCAAAGTGCCAGAAAGGGCGAATCTAATTATAGATTTGCCCTTTCTGGGGTGTCTGGGGGCAGATGTTAGTAGCCAGGGGGGGCACAAAAAAAATTTACCCTCCCTAGGCTATTATTATCTCCCCACTCGCTTGCTTTGTCTGTCTGGTGGAGAAAATACAGCGGGAGCCCACGCATTTTTTTTCAACGAATTTACACCTTTAATTAACCCCTACATGTCTGAAATTTTGCACAAATACACTCATGTAATTGTAAGTTCTAAACAAATATCAAAATACAGGAAATGACATGGTTAACTGTGTGGAAACAATGTATCATTTCATGTCGGCTTCTGTGATTTCACAAAAGCCGGCAATTGAATTAGCGGCTCTTACAGTATGTAGAAGTCTAGGAATATAAATATATATATATATATATATACTATGTCACAATGACATGTATATATTATATATATATATATATATATATATATATATATATATATATATATATATAGTGTTATATGTGTATATATCTATTCTTTCTTTTGTGATTGAAATACTATTCTTTTGGATCCATTATATGTCAGTTTTGCAAGCCTGTGAGAAATTCTCGCAAGTCGGATGAAAATCGGATATTACAAGGTACACACACATGCGACTAAATCGCATCTTTGAAGGAAAATCGGATGCCAGAAGGATGTGTGATGTTTGTATTTTGATCCGACAATCGACCGACTAAAACGGACCGATTTTTTGTCGTTGTGTGTGACTCCGGCCTAAGACCTTTGCCTGAGCTCTGTAGCACTGCCTGTCACCTGAGTAATACACTCCACAAACCTCGACACTCTCTGGGACATATCCTGAAATTACTTCATTGTTGCTCAAAGCCATGCATGTATATTTTACATTCTGGTAGGGTAGTATCCAGAAGACGTGTGTCGGCTTGTGCAGATTGGTCAATGGCACACCTGTCTCTTTCCCTTGAGGAGGCTGCTTCCAAGTAAAATGAGGCTTGTACTTGTTCCTGACATGGGTTTCATGCCTGACAGACTGACCACAATACAGGCCCTCGCATGCATACACTGTATTCCGAATTTGATTCTAATTCTTTTGTTGTGTCAGTTAGAATCAAATTTACTAACATTTGTCATTTAATTCACCCTACTCCTGTATTATCTACACCTTACAGCGGCTTCACCTGCTATGACAGTGGTTCCATTGGGATTCGGTGGAAAAAATTAAATGTGGACCTTACAAAACGCAGGTTTCATAGCACCTACTGGCCCTCTGAATATTAAAAGTGGCGGTGGACACTGTGGTGGTGGTGGGCAAAGCCCAAAATTCAAATGGGCATGTTTGAAATGGCATTGTAAAGTAATGGGGAATACGTATTCCACTATCTGGCTAACTATTTGGCATGAGGGAGGGACCTCACAAAAGTAGGAATGAGAGCTCTCCCAAATGTATGATACAGGGCCACCAGAGGGCCCTTACCCAACTCAGGTTTCACAACACCTGCTGGCACTCTGCAAATTGTAAGCGAGCGCCGACTAAAGACTTGGAGTGGACATGGTGGTAGTGTCAGGCAAAACCCAAACCAAAATTCAAATGGGCATGTTTTATCTGTCATTGTAAAGTGATATGGAATATGTATTCCACTATCTGGCTAATTATTTGGTATGAGGGAGGGTCCCCCCAAATGTAGGAGTGAGAGCTCTCCCAAATGTATGATACAGGGCCACCTGAGGGCCGTTGCCAAACTCAGGTTTTGCGACTCCTGCTGACACCCTGGTAATTGTCAGCACGGGCCGCATAATGACATGGTGGTAAACATGGTGGTGGTGGAAGGCAAAGCCCAAAATTCAAATAGGCATGTTTGAAATGGCATGGTACAGCGATGGGGAATATGTATTCCATTATCTGGCTAACTATTTGGCATGATGGAGGGACCTCCCAAAAGTAGGAGTGAGAGCTTTCCCAAATGTATGATAAAGGGTCACCTGACGGCCGTTGCCAAACTCAATATTCATGGCACCTGCTGGCACTTTGCTAATTGTAAGCAAGGGCCGCATAATGACATGGTGGTGGACATTGTGGTGGTGGCGGGCGATGCCCAAAATTCAAATGGTTATGGTTTAGCTGGCATTGTAAAACTATGGGGAATATGTATTCCGCTATCTGGCTAATTATTTAGAATGTCTTATTTTGCTTTAATTACTGTATTGTTAACGTTGTTACTTATGACTTGTGTTTTGAAACTGTTAAACTGTAAAGCGCTGCGGAATATGATGGCGCTATATAAATAAAGATTATTATTATTAATGAGGGAGGGTCCTCCCAAATGTAGGAGTGAGAGCTCTCCCAAATGTATGATACAGGGCCACCTGAGGGTCCTTGCTAAATTCAGGTTTCACGACACATGCTGGCACTCTGCTAATTGTCAGTGAGGGCCACATAATGACATGGTGGTTCCCATTTAGTTTTAGCTCTTTCCAATCCTTTTTAGCTATTTTTCTCATGCCCATAGACCTGTTTGTTGGGTCCAGCAGAAAAATATTTCACTATTCGATCATCACTAGTAATCATACATTTTTGGTGTAGATTTCATTTGATCCATTTTCCATTGACATTTTAGGCAGTTGATCTTACGTGCAGAAACCTTTTGCTTTTTTGTTAATTATCTTCAAATTTTCAGCACACTTTCAGATGTTGTCTGTTGTCTGTGCAAATTAACAGAATATGTAAACTAATTTCATTTTTGAATTTAGATTGTCAGCAATAATGGAGACAGTGATGATGTCTGTAAAGCACTGCGGAAATTAATGTCACTGTAGAATAAAAAAAATAAAATATCTAAATCTTAAAATCTGAAATATAATTTCACTGGCCCTAGACTGTTTGACGTTGCTGTTACATGACCTCTAGTACTTAAAGAACTACTACTTTAGCGGGTTGGTTTTTTTGCATTTCTGGATGGGTGCTAATTTAAGTTCCCTGCTTCTAGTCTTCATATGTAACACCCCTTTAAGGCGACTCCGCTGACAGGGTGTCTGTAGTTCTCACCAAAGTATTGTGCAGTGACAGGTTATGAGCTCAAGGGGAATGCAAGAGGGTTTTTCTCTTCTGCCATTTTTTTGACTTGAGAAACCCTTGTCCATGCTCCATACACACACAAGAGATGAAATTGAAACACTTAACAGGTTTATTTATAGAGAGAAATGAAGGGGGTGTAACTAGAAAGCAAATCAAATAGTATTAAATGATCTGAGATACAGGTCCAAGATGTGATTTGCAGTAGGCCTCAATTTTAAGAGCTACATTTTCCCTTTAGGCAACTGCAAACACAATACTAAATAATCACACTTAACCACCAAATAGCCAATCAATCCCTTCCTCTGCTACTCCTACCCTTCTATGATGTAAAAAGGAGTAAAAAGGAGTCTACTGGGAATTGTAGTCCTGGGCAGTGCAGCAAAAGAAGCATTAATGTCAGTAGACATAGCTCTCACAGCAGGTTATACCAGCCATCATCTTCATCTGTTTTTGGCACCACTCTAGTTGGTCTACAGCAGTTTGTGCTCTGCTGAATCACTCCAGTGTATGCTGGGCGCGCCAGAAGTCACAACTCAATATGTCTATCAGGGCCAGAATGAGGCCACAATGTAGCTTCCATACAATGATAGCTTGTAAACATTGCCTCAGACTTCAGGACAGCTAGGAGCTGCTGTGACAAGATGGTGGAGTGTGACTGTAGCACCACCGAGAAGAGCTAAAAATGGCTGATGGTAAGTAAATTACTATGGTCAGGGAATTAGTTTAAAAGAAATGGTCCAACTACACAAGTAAAGAGAAAAAAATATCAGGATAAGTAGGACTATTGAAGTATAGTGATGGGCGAACCTGCACAGTAAAGTTCGGGGTCCATACCGAACACTTACTGTTCCGGCACCAACCCCGAACACGACTTCTTCAAGTAGTCCATGTTACTCTTCAAGTTTGGCACACCGAACATCCAGTGCTTCCCATGCTGTCATCTGCATGATAGTGTGAGAAACCACCAGTCAGATAGCTGCAGTTCCCAGCAGCTGTGACATCGATAAAAAGTTTACTGCTGGTGACAAAGGCGTCAGACTACTGATAACATTGAGAGCAGGCACTGCTGATGGGAATATTCATAAGCTGGCACCTGCACTATAAATAAATAGCTAAAAAAAAATAACATGGATCTGTTCTATTTTTGAAAAACAATATGTCAACACTGACAGGTGCGGGCTGTCAACCTCAGCTGTCAGCTTTATCATGGCTGATTATCTAGAATTGAGGCATCCCCATGTTGTTTTTTTAAATTATTTAAGTAAATAATATAAAACAATGTCGTGGGATCCCCTATTTTTGACAACCAGCCAAGCTAAAGCAAAGAATTTAGAGCTGTTATTCTCAGACTGGTAAAAGACCATGGATATTGCCCCCCCAGCCAAAACATAGCAGCCCTCAGCTGCTCCAGAAAAGGTGCATCTATTCGATACACTAATTCTGGTGCTTTGCACCACTCTTCCCACTTGCTCTGAGGCTTTGTATTATCAGGTGACATCAAGCTCACAGATAAGTAATGGAGAAGCTTCTATATGATGCCTATCCATTACTAACTCCATAGTCATATTGTAAACAAAAATCAACAAGGATAAAGTCCTTTATTTGAAATAAAAATCCACACCGTTTTACAAATTTATTTAAAAATAACAAAGTTGTACTCGCCTTACACTCATTCAATTGAGGCCCTTGTCTCCAATGAAAAACAGAAAATAATAAACAACAGAAATACTTTCGTAACCCCTTTACCCCCGAGGGTTGCTTGTATGTTAATGACCGGACCAATTTTTACAATTCTGACCACTGTCCCTTTATGAGGTAGTAACTCTGGAATGCTTCCATGGACCCTGGTGATTCTGACATTATTTTCTCGTGACATATTGAAATTCATGTTAGTGGTAAAATTTCTTTGATATGCCTTGCGTTTATTTGTGAAAAAAAATGGAAACTTGGTGAAAATATTGAAAATTTTGCAATTTTTCAACTTTGAATTTTCATACCCTTAAATCACACAGATATGGTACACAAAATACTTAATAAGTAACATTTCCCACATGTCTACTTTACATCAGGACAATTTTGGAACCAAAATTATTTTTTGTTAGTAAGTTATAAGGGTTAAAAGTTAATCAGCAATTTCTCATTTTTACAACACAATTTTTTTGGGGGAACCACATCACATTTGAAGTCACTTTGAGGGGTCCTCCTCCAGTCTCTCTCTCCAATTGTCACAACTCACCTAACTACAATATTTAATCTCTCACTCTCCTCTGACATTTTCCCATCCTCCTTCAAACACTCCATCATTACTCCACTACTAAAGAAACCCGCTCTCGACCCTTCCTGCACAAACAACTACAGACCGGTCTCCAATTTCCCCTTCGTCTCTAAACTTTTGGAGTGCCTAGTCTACTCCCGCCTTACCCGTTACCTCTCCACTCACTCCCTCCTAGACCCTTCACAGTCCGGCTTCCGACCCCTACATTCGACTGAAACTGCACTCATCAAAGTGACCAATGACCTTCTGACAGCAAAACGTAACGGTGACCACTCTCTGCTCATTCTTCTCGACCTTTCTGCAGCTTTCGACACGGTTGACCACCGTCTCCTACTGTCTAGGCTCCAGTCACTAGGTATTAAGGACACTGTTCTCTCCTGGTTCTCCTATCTTTCTGACCGCTCCTTGAGTGTTTCATTCTCTGGATCCACGTCATCTCCTCTTCCTCTCACTGTCGGTGTACCCCAGGGCTTAGTCCTTGGCCCCCTTCTCTTCTCTCTCTACACGGCCTCAATTGGACAGACCATCAGCAGATTTGGCTTTCAGTACCATCTGTTATGATTTGGTAGCTGAGGAGAGCAGGCAAAAACGGAAATACACCAGAGCAGTTGGAAACTATGAGATTGCAGTACCCTGACTAACCACCACAACTAGAGGCAGCCGTGGAGCGTTCCTACTTTGGTCCTAGACGCCTCGTCACAGCCTGAGAAACTAACTACACCTAAAGATAGAAAGAGGAAAGCTATCTGCCCCGGAGCAGATCCCCAAAGAACATAGAAAGCCCCCAAACATGTAATGGCGGTTAGACAAGAAGAAATACTGACACAGACAGAAAATAGTATGAGCAAACGTTGGGGCCCAAACTTACTAAATAGAAAAGGATAGGAAGGGCACTTACTGCAATCTCAAAAAACCCTGAAAAGCACCAACTCTACTAATTTCAAAAACACCTGAGATCACACGACCTCTACCACCTAAATTAGTTCTCTGGTGTAACCAAAAACAAAAGAGCAGCCACTGAAAAAACTGGAAAAAGCAAATGTACAAACATCAGTGGCTGAACTGAACTGAGAGGGCAAAAGCCCCCAGAGAGGACCCTGAAGGCCCCCACAGAAGTGCAGGACAAAAATGCAAAAATCAAGCACAAAAACAAAAAGAAGAAAATGTCTTATCTGTTAGCAGGAGATTCAGACACGACACAGCAGGCTACCAAGGAAACAGGAATCAAGGATTGAGACCAGAACAATTGATCACCGGCAACCCTGATGGGAAGGCGACTCCCTTATATAAGACCAGTCAGTAACACCTGATTCCCAATCCTCACAATCTTCACTGAACAGTCCAGTACCGTTTGTAACCACCAGAGGGAGCTTCTGCTCAGAACTCATTTCCAGCCTATTCACAACAGTACCCCCCCTTGAGGAGGGTCACCGAACCCTCATTTGAGCAACCAGGTCGGTCAGGATGAGTTCTATGATACGCACGGATGAGTCTCCTAGCATGGATGTCCGAAGCAAACACCCAAGAATTGTCTTCCTGACCATAACCTCTCCATTTAACCAAATACTGGAGTTTCCGTCTAGAAAAACGAGAATTCAAAATTTTCTCAACCACATACTCCAGATTGCCCTCAACCAAAACAGGGTCAGGAGGCACAGTAGTAGGAACCACTGGCTCAACAAACCTCTTCAACAAGGACTTGTGGAACACGTTATGGATCATAAATGTCCCTGGAAGAAGCAAACGAAAAGAAACAGGATTAAGAATCTCCATGATCTTATAAGGTCCAATGAACCTAGGCTTAAATTTAGGAGATGCCACTCTCATAGAAATATTTCTTGAGGACAACCAGACCAAGTCCCCCACTTTAAACCGAGGACCATCAGTCCTATGCCGGTTAGTAAACCGCTGGGCCCTCTCCTGAGAGAGGGACAACCTCTCCACTACCTGGTCCCAAATCTGTTGCATACGCTCCACAACAGAGTCAACACCTGGACAGACAGAAGCCTCCGTCTGTCCTGAAGAAAATCGAGGGTGAAACCCAGAATTACAGAAAAATGGAGACATCAAAGTGGCAGAGCTAGCCCTATTATTAAGAGCAAACTCAGCCAAAGGCAAAAAAGAGACCCAGTCATCCTGATCAGCAGACACAAAGCATCTTAGATAAGTCTCCAATGTCTGGTTTGTTCTCTCAGTTTGACCATTGGTCTGAGGATGAAACGCCGAGGAGAAAGACAATTGAACACCAATTTTAGAACAAAAGGTCCTCCAAAATCTGGAAACAGACTGGACTCCTCTGTCAGACACAATGTTCTCAGGAATGCCGTGTAAACGAACCACGTGCTGAAGGAACAAAGGTACCAATTCAGAGGAGGAAGGCAACTTAGGTAATGGCACAAGATGTATCATCTTGGAAAACCTATCGCAAATCACCCAGATGACGGTCATTCTCTGAGAAACAGGGCGGTCGGAAATGAAATCCATAGAGATATGAGTCCATGGTCTCTTGAGCACAGGTAATGGCATCAACAAACCACTAGAACGAGAGCAAGGCTTGGAGCGAGAGCAAGTCCCGCAGGACTGCACAAACTCCCTGACATCACGAGACAAGGTAGACCACCAAAAGGACCGACTAACCAAGTCTCTGGTACCAAAAATTCCGGGATGACCAGCCAACGCGGAACAATGAATCTCAGACATTACACTCTTTTTCCACTGGTCCGGGACAAACAATTTCCCAACAGGCAGCGCTCGGGCTTATCCTCCTGACATCCCTCCAGAGCCAGTCTCAAATTGGGCGAGATGGCGGAAAGAACTACACCCTCTTTCAAAATAACAGAAGGATCAGATAACTCAGGAGAGTCCGCCAGGAAACTCCTCGAGAGGGCATCCGCCTTAACATTTTTAGTGCCAGGAAGAAATGTAACCACAAAATTAAAACGTGTGAAAAACAAGGCCCACCTGGCCTGTCTAGGATTAAGTCGCTTGGCAGATTCCAGATAAACTAGATTCTTATGGTCCGTAAGGACCACCACCTGATGTTTGGCTCCCTCCAGCCAATGTCTCCACTCTTCAAAAGCCCACTTCATGGCTAATAACTCCCGATTACCCACGTCATAATTACGTTCAGTGGGAGAAAATTTTCGAGAGAAAAAGGCACAAGAGTTACTTTTAGAGGTCTCTGGATCTCTTTGGGACAAAACGGCACCTGCCCCAATTTCAGAGGCATCAACCTCCACCTGAAATGGTACAGAAACATCAGGCTGCCATAGAACAGGAGCAGAAGTGAATCTCTGCTTAAGTTCCTGAAATGCAGAGACTGCCTCAGGAGGCCAATTCACCACATCAGAACCCTTCTTGGTCAAATCAGTTAATGGTTTAACAATAACAGAGAAATTACCAATAAATTTACGATAAAAATTGGCAAAACCCAAGAATCTTTGAAGAGCCTTTAATGAAGTAGGTTGGACCCAATCACAGATGGCCTGAACTTTAACCGGGTCCATTTCAATAACAGATGGGGACAAAATGAATCCCAGAAATGAGATCCTCTGAACGCCAAAAAGACACTTTGATCCCTTCACATACAGAGCATTCTCTCTCAAAATCTGGAACACAGTCCGAACATGTTTTACATGAGAGTCCCAGTCATTGGAAAAAATCAAGATATCATCCAAATAAACAATCAGAAATGTATCCACAAAATCCCTGAAAATGTCATTCATGAAGGACTGGAAGACAGAAGGAGCATTAGTGAGCCCAAAGGGCATCATAAGGTACTCAAAATGCCCTTCAGGGGTATTAAATGCCGTCTTCCATTCATCCCCGTGCTTAATGCGAATAAGGCTATATGCCCCCCTGAGGTCAAGCTTGGTAAACCAAGTAGCGTTTTTCACCCTGGAAAACAGATCAGAGATCAAGGGTAAAGGATATTGATATTTCACAGTAATATTGTTCAAGAGACGATAATCAATACACGGCCTTAATGAACCATCCTTTTTGGCCACAAAGAAAAAACCGGCACCTAAGGGTGAAGAGGATGGTCTGATATGACCCTTCTCCAATGACTCCTTGATATAAGACCACATAGCGTCATGTTCAGGTACAGACAAGTTAAAAAGGCGACCTTTAGGGAATTTACTACCAGGCACTAATTCAATAGTGCAGTCATAGCTCCTATGGGGAGGTAAGGATGCAGATTCACTTTCGCTAAACACATCAGAAAAATCAATCAAAAAGTCAGGAACATCCTGAGCCTGGGGGGGAGGCAGAAAAAACAGGAGTGTTGGTATTAACACGTTGGCAGCCCCAACTGGTAACAGACACAGATTTCCAATCCAAAACAGGATTATGAGACTGTAACCAAGGGAAACCCAGTATGATAATGTCATGCAGATTATACAGAACCAAAAATTTGCAACTCTCCTGATGATCAGGTTCTACCCTCATTATCACCTGAGTAGAGAACTGAGGTTTATTCTCAGCCAAAGGGGTAGAATCGATCCCCAGTAGGGGAATAAACTTCCGTAGGGGTATCAAGGGAAACCCACAACGTTTAGCAAAATCAAAATCCATCAGGTTAATAGCTGCTCCAGAATCAACAAAAGCCTGAGCAGAAAATGAGGACAGAGAGCAAATCAGAGTAACAGTTAATAAAAACTTAGTCTGAACACTACCCAAGACAACTGAGCGTGCAAAACGTCTTCCCCGCTTAGGGCAGACTGAAATAGCATGAGAGGCATCACCACAGAAGAAACATAACCCATTGCGCTTTCGAAATTCATGACGCTGTGCCCCAGAAACCACTCTATCACACTGCATGGATTCAGAAGCAGGTTCACAAGGCAACATTATTCCACGCATACCTTTCCGCTCACGCAAACGTCTGTCAATTTGAATTGCTAATGACATAGAATCATTGAGACCAGAGGGAACAGGGAATCCCACCATAACATCCTTTACATTATCTGACAGTCCCTTCCGAAAAAGAGCTGCCAAAGCGTCGTCATTCCATTTGGTCAGGACTGCCCACCTACGGAATCTCTGACAGTATAACTCAGCGTCCTCAAGCCCCTGACTTAATGCCAACAAAGTTTTTTCAGCTTGATCAGTGACATTAGGCTCATCGTACAATAACCCCAAAGCCTGAAAAAACGCATCAACATCACTCAAAACAGGATCCCCAGGTGTCAGGGAAAAAGCCCAATCCTGAGGGTTGCCGCGCAGGAGAGAGATGACAATTTGAACCTGCTGCGCTGCGTTCCCTGAGGACTTAGATTTTAAGGCAAAAAACAATTTACAGTTATTTTTGAAATTCAGAAACTTAGCTCGATCCCCTAAAAACAAATCTGGCATGGGAATCCTAGGTTCCACAACAGGCAACCTAGCAAGATAGGTAGCAATACTCCGAACTTCAGTGGCAAGCTGATCCACACGGCCAGACAACTGTGCAAACTCCATTGAGAGGAAAAAAAAAAATTCCTCCTCAGCACCCAGAGATACAGAGGGAAAAAAAAAATGCAACAAACAGAAAAAAAAATCTCTGACAACTCTGACAACTTTTTTCTTTCCACAATATTTTTCCCTTCTGTGAGTACCATATAATTTTTAGTTTTAGCCGGTGATACTGTTATGATTTGGTAGCTGAGGAGAGCAGGCAAAAAAGGAAATACACCAGAGCAGTTGGAAACTATGAGATTGCAGTACCCTGACTAACCACCACAACTAGAGGCAGCCGTGGAGCGTTCCTACGTTGGTCCTAGACGCCTCTTCACAGCCTGAGAAACTAACTACACCTAAAGATAGAAAGAGGAAAGCTATCTGCCCCGTAGCAGATCCCCAAAGAACATAGAAAGCCCCCAAACATGTAATGGCGGTTAGACAAGAAAAAATACTGACACAGACAGAAAATAGTATGAGCAAACGTTGGGGCCCAAACTTACTAAATAGAAAAGGATAGGAAGGGCACTTACTGCAATCTCAAAAAACCCTGAAAAGCACCAACTCTACTAATTTCAAAAACACCTGAGATCACACAACCTCTACCACCTAAATTAGTTCTCTGGTGTAACCAAAAACAAAAGAGCAGCCACTGAAAAAACTGGAAAAAGCAAATGTACAAACATCAGTGGCTGAACTGAACTGAGAGGGCAAAAGCCCCCAGAGGGGACCCTGAAGGCCCCCACAGAAGTGCAGGACAAAAATGCAAAAATCAAGCACAAAACAAAAAGAAGAAAATGTCTTATCTGTTAGCAGGAGATTCAGACACGACACAGCAGGCTACCAAGGAAACAGGAATCAAGGATTGAGACCAGAACAATTGATCACCGGCAACCCTGATGGGAAGGCGACTCCCTTATATGAGACCAGTCAGTAACACCTGATTCCCAATCCTCACAATCTTCACTGGACAGTCCAGTACCGTTTGTAACCACCAGAGGGAGCTTCTGCTCAGAACTCATTTCCAGCCTATTCACAACAACCATCTTTATGCTGATGACACACAACTATACATGTCATCCCCCGACCTTACCCTGCTGTACTACAGAACGCCAGTTACTGTCTGTCCGCAGTCTCCAACATCATGTCCGCTCTCTATCTGAAACTCAACCTCTCCAAAACTGAACTTCTTCTGCTCCCGCCATCTACTAACCTCCCTAAATCTGACATTTCCCTCTACATGGGCGGCACCATAATAACACGCCGGCAGCAGGCTCGCTGTCTGGGTGTTATGTTTGACACCAATCTCTCCTTCACCTCCCATATACAATCTCTTGCCCGCTCTTGCCGCCTACACCTAAAGAACATCTCTAGAATCCGCCCTTTTCTCACCATGGAAACAACAAAAACCCTCACTGTAGCATTGATCCACTCCCGCCTGGACTACTGCAACGCTCTATTACTTGGCCTCCCCATTACTCGACTATCCCCTCTCCAGTCCATCCTTAATGCAGCAGCCAGGGTCATCCATCTGGCTAATCGGTACTCGGACGCGTCCGCTCTTCGCCAGTCCTTACACTGGCTGCCCATTCATTATAGGATCCAATTCAAAGTCTGGTTCTCACCCACAAAACTCTCCACAGTGCAGCACCCCCCTACATCTCCTCCCTCATTTCTATCTATCGGCCTAACCGACTGCTGCACTCTGCAAACGACTTTCGACTAACCTCTGCACTAATCTGTACCTCCCACTCCCGACTCCAAGACTTCTCCCACGCTGTGCCAATCCTCTGGAATGCTCTACCCCAAGAAATTAGGACTATCCACAATTTGCGTGGTTTCAGGCGCTCCCTCAAAACACATTTGTTCAGAGCGGCCTATAACATTCACTAATCAAAGTCATTCTATGTGTAAGTGTGTGTGTGTGTGTGTGTAGCCCATTCACTATCTCCATCCATCCCTCACTCCCTCAAGATGGCTGGACCATCATTGTAAATGCACCATTGTATATACACACATGTACTTTGTATCTCCCCCACCTCATTGTAGATTGTAAGCTCTCACGAGCAGGGTCGTCTTATTTTGCTTTAATTATTGTATTGTTAACGTTGTTACTTATGACTTGTGTTTTGAAACTGTTAAACTGTAAAGCGCTGCGGAATATGATGGTGCTATATAAATAAAGATTATTATTATTATTATTAGGGGTCTATATGATAGAAAATACCCAAAAGTGATATCATTCTAAAAACTGTTTATTAACCCTTCAGGTGCTTCTCAGGAATTTTTGAATGTTTAAAAAAAATGAACATATAACTTTTTTCACCCAAAAAAATTATTTCAGGTCCAATTATTTTATTTTCCCAAGGGTAACAGGAGAAATTGCACCCCAAAAGTTATTGTGCAATTTGTCCTGAGCACGCTGATAACCCATATGTTGGGGGAACCACTGTTTGGGCGCACAGAAGAGCACAGAAGGGGAGGAGCGCCGTTTGACTTTTTTAACGCAAAATTGGCTGGAATTGAGATAGTACGCCATGTCGCATTTGGAGAGCCTCTGATGTACCTAAACAGTGGAAACCCCCTAATTTTAACTTCAACCCTAACCCCAACACACCCTAACCCTAATCCCAACCCTAATCCTAGCCCAAACCCTAATCCCAACCCTAACCCTAGCCCTAATCCTAACCCTAACTCTAATGGGAAAATGGAAATAAATACATTTTTTTTAATTTTATTATTTTTTCCTAACTAAGGAGGTGATAAAGGGGGTTTGGTTTACTGTTTCTAGAGGGTTTTTATAGAGGGTTTTTATGATTGGCAGCTATCACACTCTAAAAGACTCTTTTTATTGCAAAAAACAGTTTTTGCATCACCACATTTTGAGAGCTATAAATTTTCCATATTTTGGCCACAGAGTCATGTGAGGTCTTACTTTTTGCGGGACAAGTTGACATTTTTATTGGTACCATTTTCGAGCACATGACATTTTTTGATCGCATGTTATTACGATTTTTGGGAGGTAGAATAAACAAAAAAAAATCATGAATTTCTCTTGGGGTGGCCTTTATACCGTTCCGCAAGTGGTAAAATTGATAAAGCGATTGTATTCTTCGGGTCAGTATGATGACAGCGATACCTCATTTATATCATTTTTTTATGTTTTGGCGCTTTTATACAATAAAAACTATTTTATATAAAAATTATTATTTTTGCATTGCTTTAATCTGCGAGCTATAACTTTTTTATTTTTTCACTAATGACGCTGTATTGTGGCTCGGTTTTTGAGGGACAAGATGACGTTTTCAGAGGTATCATGTTTATTAATATCTGTCTTTTTGATTGCATGTTATTCCACTTTTTGTTCGGCGGTATGATGAAACATTGCAGTGATTGGCTTGCTTTTGGGGGTGTCATAGTGTCTATAAAAGCCCTGACTGCCGACCCCCATTTTACTTCTGCCGGTCTTAACAGTAGTGAGAGGTTGCTGACGCTGTTTATCAGTAGGGAGAGAGTTAAGGTACTGCCACACTAAACAATCCCGCTAGCGATCACGATAACGACGCATACTAATGCGATCGCTAGCGGGATTGTTTCTATATCGCTAAGTGCGGCCACATTTAGCGATATAGTTAACGACGCTATCGCCGTTAGCGATCTTCTTAACGACTTTAGCGGTACAAAGTACCGCTAAATCGCTAAGAAAAGGTGCCACACTTAGCGATATATACTTACCCAGCGGGAGCGCCAACGAGAAAATAGGGTCCGGAACGATTCCAGCGACGAGCGAGATCACAGCAGGAAGCTCGTCGCTGGCAGATGCCGCACTGAACAACATCGCTAACGGGATCGCTAAATAGTGACGTTTTTTAGCGATCCCGTTAGCGATATTGTTCAGTGTGGCATACCCTTTAGGGCTGGAAAGAGAAGTTCTTATGTGCTTGTGCTGATAGCAATTGTGCTGTTCAGTTAGTGTGCAGTGACAGGGGAGGATTTTCTTGTGTGCATGAGTGCTGGTTATTAGGCTGCATTGATGTGTGTAGACTGCTGTGCAGACTTCTTTTTACACAGCACTAATACTTTTAATCTTTTTTTCTGCACAGTTACCGAGCGTTCATTTTTTCCCATACCGTATAGAGCTGTATGCTCCTCACACACTACCGTGTACCGGCTGGTATCACGGACAAATACATGCTGACTATCTGTGTGTGACTCCGGAAATATATACGGAGATTTAAATCTTCCCCTACACTATACACATCTGGTATCTTCTGATACAGTGATTTTTTTCTGCCTTTTGTATTACGGTCAAATCCATACTGAGATAGCGTCTGTGTGTGACTCAGGAAATATATACGGAGATTTAAATTTTCCCCTACACTATATACACCTGGTATCTTCTGATACAGTACCTTTTTCTGCTTTTTGTATTCTGGTCAAATCCATACTGAGTGAGCGTCAGTGTGTGTCTCCGAAAATATATACGGAGATTTAAATTTTCCCCTACACTATATACACCTGGTATCTTCTGATACAGTACCTTTTTCTGCTCTTTGTATTCTGGTCAAATCCATACTGAGTGAGCGTCTGTGTGTGACTCCGGAAATATATACGGAGATTTAAATTTTCCCCTACACTGTTTACAGCTTTACTCTTCTGATACAGTACCATATATCTGCTGGTATTTTTGATACATTTTCCCAAGCATGAGGAAGTATGGTGGAAGAGGCCGCAGATGTTGGCAGGGTGGACAGCTGGTACTGATGGTGGTGGTGGTGCATCTGCTGGTAGTGCCAAAAGCACAATAGCACCTAAGGCAGGAGGTGTTGAGCCTGCCACATCATTTGGCTCCAGAAGGCCTGGAAGGCTCCCTTTTCTGTAAGCAGGTAAACCGCTTTTAAAGCCGGAGCATCAGGAACAGGTTTTGGATTACAATGCCGATACAGCCTCCAGCTCTCTATCGCCTCCTCTTCTGAAGTTTCAAAAAATGCAAGCACTGAGTCGTCAGTGCAGGCTCCTGGTCAGGAAAGACACCTTTCCTTGTGTCCTTCATCCACAACAAAAATGAAGGATACGGCAGGCCACACTTCAGATTACTCCATGGGCTCTTTTCACATACCATGCCTGGGTTATCAAGTCAAATCCTGAATTCCCCAGTCCAAGATGAATATGACATGGAGTGCACTGATGCACAGCCACTGCTATATGATTCTGCTGGTACATTCACCCAGAGCACTGCATTGCCCTCGCAGTCTACTGAGCCAGATTCTGACACTGATGAAACTCAGGTGCCCCTTCCCACATACTCTACCACCTTACACGGTGACACAGAGGAAGGTGCAGATGAAATTGAAGAGGAGGTGATGGATTACCCAGTTCTTGACCTGGATTGGCATCCATTGGGGAAGAGGGTGCTGCTGGCAATAGCTCAGAAGAAGAGGAGCATCTGCAGCAGGCATCGACAACGCAGCTGCGGTTATCTGGCAGCCCTGTAGCAGTCCAAAAACGTGTAAAAAAAAACCAAAAAGAGTTGCAGGACAACTTGGCCAGACGGTCAAATTAGCACAGTGTGCAAGCCCTGAAAATTTATCCATAGTTGAAAGAGTGCAGTGTGGCACTTTTTTGATCAAAATCCTATTGATGAGGCAAAGGTTATCTGTAAGAAGTGCGGAAGGACCTTTAGCCGAGGGAAAAATCTCAGAAATTTGAATACCAGTTGCATGCTTAGACATTTAAACACCATGCACTTGCAAGCATGGACGGACTACAAAACCTCAGGTAGCACATGTGCACCTGCTCCGACTGAAGGTAGCCAACAACGTTACATCGCTTCCCCCACTGTAAGCCCACCGGTTAGCACACAACCAGCGAGAAATGTTGAGGCGTCGTCGCGAGGCCAAAGCAGTCAGGGAATCACAATGTTTTTCCAACGAATGACTGAATCTAAGCCAACACCAACATCACCACCACCATCACCAACCCCCTCTCAGTCCACGTTGTCTACCGCTAGTTCCCCATATGCAGCTCTCAAGTCCAGCTCACCCTAGCAGACACTCTGAGTAGGACAAGAAAGTACTCATCCTCTTATCCGCGTACACTAGCTTTGAACGTCTACATTGCCAAACTTATCTAATTAGAGATGATGCCCTTCCGTTTGGTTGAAAACGCAGCGTTCCAAGAGCTCATGGCCTACCCTGTCCCATGCTATGACCTACCAAGTCGGCACTTCTTTTCTAGAAAAGCCATCCCTGCCCTCCACCTGCATGTGAAAGACCGCATTGTCCATGCACTCAAACAATCAGTGAGTGGAAAGGTGCACCTCACAACAGATGCATGGGCCAGTAGGCATGGCCAGTGCCGTTACGTGTCCATCACTGCGCACTGGGTTAATGTGATGGATGTAGGGTCCACAGTGGACAGCGGCGGTGGGACAGTGCCGCCTAGCCCACGGTATAGGCAACAGTTGGCTGTAGGCGTTTGACCCTCCTCCTCCTCCAGAAGCGAAAGCTCGTTGACAAAGCACAGTCACACGATCAATCCATCCGCAGCTGCCAGTGTTGCACATGAGGTGTCCCACTATCAAACAGCTAGTGGTAACCGTCAGCAGGCTGTTTTAAAGATGATGTCTTTGGGCGACAACAGACACACAGCGGAGATACTGGCCGAATACTTGCATCGAAAAACTGAGTCATGGCTGTGTAGTCTACATCTTGAGCCAGGCAAGGTAGTCAGTGATATTGGCCGTAATTTTGTGGCTGCCAAAGCCCTGGAAAAACTCAAACACATACCTTGCCTGGCTCACACCTTGAACCTGGTGGTGCAGTGCTTCATAAATAATTATCCGGAGTTACCAGCCCTGCTCCATAAGGTGCGAAGACTGTGCTCGCACATTCGTCGCTCGCCCGTAGATTCCAGTCGTATGCAGAAGCTGCAGAGATCGCTCCACCCCCAAGCACCGCCTAATCATGGACTTTGAAACAAGGTGGAACTCCACCATGCACATGGTTAAGAGGCTGTGCGAACAGAGGCAGGCTGTAATGCATTTGTGGGAGGATACACGGGCAGGCAGTTTGAGGGCAGACATCGAGTTGTCGGGTATGCAGTGGTCAAAGCTGAAAGACCTCTGTAAAGTCCTTCAGTGTTTTGAGGAATGCACACGGCTGGTTAGCGCAGACGACACCATCATAAGCATGAGCATCCCACTTATGCGTCTGCTCATGCAAACTTTGATGCACATTAAGGATCAGGCGTCTGCAGCGGAAGAGGAAGAGGAGTAGGAGGAGGAGGGAAGACTTGATGACAGTCAGCCAATGTCTGCTCTGTGAACTGTCCTGGATGAGGTGGAGAAGAAGAAGAAAAGGAGGAGGATGAGGGGGATGATAATTTTTGGGAGGAGGATGCTTCTCTGGGGGGCAAGAGGAAATGTTGGCTTGCCAAGGTCAGGTACAGGGTTTGTGAGTGACTTGAGGGATGTGGATTAGGCAGAAAGTGCTCCTCCACCCACCACTGGCAGTGCATCATTGACACCTGGAGCATTGGCCCACATGTGTGATTATGTCTTGCGGATCCTAAAAAGGGACCCCCGTATTGCCAAAATTATGAAGGATGACGACTGCTGGTTGGTCAGCATCCTCGATCCACACTATAAAGACAAATTACAGAACATCATGCCACAGGAGAACCTAGAGCTAATATTATTATTATTATTTATTATTATAGCGCCATTTAATCCATGGCGCTTTACATGTGAGGTGGGGTATACATAATAAATACAAGTACAGTAATCTTAGACAATACAAGTTATGACTGGTACAGTAGGAGAGAGTACCCTGCCTGTGAGGGCTCACAATCTACAAGGGATGGGTGAGGATACAGTAGGCGAGGGTAGAGCTGGTCGTGCAGCGGTTTGGTGGATCTGTGGTTACTGTAGGTTGTAGGCTTGTCGGAAGAGGTAGGTCTTCAGGTTCTTTTTGAAGGTTTCCATGGTAGGCGAGAGTCTGATATGTTGTGGTAGAGAGTTCCAGAGTAGGGGGGATGCGCGGGAGAAATCTTGTATGCGATTGTGGGAAGAGGAGATAAGAGGGGAGTAGAGAAGGAGATCTTGTGAGGATCAGAGGTTGCATGCAGGTAGGTACCGGGAGACGAAGTCACAGATGTATGGAGGAAACAGGTTTGTGGATGGCTTTGTATGTCATGATTAGGGTTTTGAACTGGAGTCTTTGTGTAATGGGGAGCAGTGCACATATTGGCGAACAAAAAAGCAACTCTGGCAAACCGTTTGTTAGAGGCATTTCCAGCACACAGCAGCGGTGGAGGTTCTACCACGAGCCGTACTGGGCAACATGGAAGAGGTGTTCATGGTGCACACAGCCGAAGTGGCGTTGGAGACATGGGTTTCATGACCATGTTGTGGACTGATTTCTCAAGTACCACTCACACGACTGTTAATACTAAATCGATTGCAACAGACAGGAGACAGCAGTTGTCAACTATGGTTCAAAATTACCTCTCCTCCCCTATCGATGTTCTCCCTCACAGTTCATTCCCCTTTGACTACTAGGCCTGTAAACTGGACACCTGGCCTGAATTGGCACAGTATGCCTTACAGGAGCTCGCTTGCCCTGCTGGTAGTGTGCTATTAGAAAGTGTCTTCAGTGATGCTGGATCAATCCTGACAGAAAGAAGGACCTGGCTGTCGAACCAAAATGTAGGTGATCTCACCTTCATAAAAATGAACCATGCCTGGGTTTCAAAGGATTTTGTAGCACCTTCCCCTGATGAAACAAAGGTTGCCAGGAAAATGGCTCGCTTTGTCCTCCTCTTCCTCTGACTTCTCCAATTCCTCCATTTGTAGCTGCTGAACTTCCAGCCTACACCTCAACATATGACAGTTTTTCCACCTCCCTAACTGGGCTGTACACCCCCAGGGCAGGCGTCAGCACCTGGCGCACCCAGGCAAGTGCCAGGGCCCTGAGCAGGTGTGGGAGCCCACTCGCCATCAGAGACACCGGCATACTATGAGGTGCCCTGTGCCAATGCCGGCGCCCATGACTGTGCCCCCCTGCTTGCTTAGGGCCCCAGTACTTGCAATAATTACCTCTCCCTGCTCCACCGCTGTGATGTCTTACGCGTTTCCTGACAGTGACATTCAGGTCAGAAAGCGCAATGACATCACGTCTGTGCGCCCTCTGCCTGAACAGTCACAGTGTAGAGAGCTGGAAGATGGTGACACTGAGAAGTCCAGAGTAGAGCAGTGCCCAGCGAGGAGAGGTATTTCATTTTTTTAATGTTTGGACCAATATATGGGAAGCATTATACACTGGAGAATTATATATGGGGCCCATCATACACTTGAGCATCATAGATAGGGCCCATTATACACTGGAGCATTATATGGGGCCCATTATATATGGAGCATTATATAGAACCATCATACACTGGAGCATCATCCATGGGGCCCATCATATACTGGAGTATCATATGGTGTCCATTATATATGGAGCATTATAGAGGCCCATCATACACTGGAGCATCATCCATGGGGCCCATCATATACTGGAGCATCATATGGGGCCCATTATTTATGGAGTATTATATAGGCCCATCATATACTGGAGCATCATCCATGGGACCCATCATATACTGGAGCATCATATGGGGCCCATTATATATGGAGCATTATATAGGCACATCATACACTGGAACATCATATATGGGGTCCATTATACAATGGAGCATCCCATGGGGGCCATTATATATGGAACATTATATGGGCACATCATACACTGGAGCATCATATACGGGGCCCATTATACACTGGAGCATCATATGGGGCCCATTATATATGGAGCATTATATAGGCCCATCATACACTGGAGCATCATCCATGGGGCCCATCATATACTGGAGCATGATATGGTGCCCATTATATATGGAACATTATATAGGCACATCACACACTGGAGCATCATATATGAGACCCATTATACACTGGAGCATCATATGGGGCCCATTATATATGGAGCATTATATAGGCCCATCATACACTGGAGCATCATCCATGGGGCCCATCATATACTGGAGCATCATCCATGGGGCCTCTCATATACTGGAGCATCATATGGGGCCCATTATAGATGGAGCATTATATAGGCCCAATATACACTGGAGCATCATCCATGGGGCCCATCATACACTGGAGCATCATCCATGGGGCCCATCAAATACTGGAGCATCATATGGGGCCCATTGTATATGGAACATTACATAGGCACATAATACACTGGAACATCATATACGAGGCCCATTATACACCGGAGCATCATATGGGGCCCATTATATATGGAGCATTATATAGGCACATCATACACAGGAGCATCATATGAGGCCCATTATACACTGGAGCATCATATGGGGCCCATTATATATGGAGCATTATATAGGCCCATCATACACTGGAGCATCAGCCATGGGGCCCATCATATACTGGAGCATCATATGGGGCCCATTATGTATGGAACATTATATAGGCAAATCATACACTGGAGCATCATATACGGGGCCCATTATACACTGGAGCATCATATGGGGCCCATTATATATGGAGCATTATGTAGGCCCATCATACACTGGAGCATCATCCAGGGGGCCCATCATATACTGGACCATCATATGGCGCCAATTATATATGGAACATTATATAGGCCCATCATACACTGGAGCATCATCCATGGGGCCCATCATATAATGGAACATTATGCGGTGCTCATCATATACTGTATGGAACATTATTTGGGACCAATTATGTATGGAGCAATATATGGGGGGTCATTATTCTGTATGGCGCACTATGTGGTGGCCATAATACTGTATGGAGGACTATACTGTCTGGTTTTTGAGCTATTGTAGAATTTACAATAGATATCACTCATGTAATGTAAGAAATGAAGTATTTGGCATTGTACTATACCTATATTTTTCTGCCGTATCGGAGCATCATGAATTGTGTTATGTGTTAAAGGGGCCCACTGAGACTCAGTCACCCGGGGCCCACGAAAACCTGGAGCCAGCCCTGCCCCCCCACAACTTTAGCCAAATAACCCCAGTTTTCATTGCGTTAATATAATTATAAAGTAAATTAAGGTTGACAAGCTTAAGTAATAAGAATTGATGTTGTTGGCATTGAAATGGGCACTGTAGGTGTATTTACTGTCCTCCACTCCATGCCGACTTTACTTCCCCATTGACTTGCATTGGGGACGGTTCGAGTTTCAGTCGGACCTTCGACTTTTTCCGTTAATCGGCCGATTTCGTTCGACTCGACTTTTGGGAAAGTCGCGTGGTCCGAAACCCGACTCGACCCTCCCGGAGGCAAAGTCGCTCATCTCTAGTGGCGGGTGTCAGCTGTGATAATCTGCTGACACCCGGTCGCGATTAGCTGAGCTCCCCCGTGAGCGCAGCTGATCGCATATGATGTACTATTCCGTTCATGGTCATAAGGGCCCAGGTGCCATGGACGGGATGGTACGTCGGATGTCAGAAAGGGGTTAAGCACATTCCATTGAAAAGTTTGTCTTCTGTAAAAAAAATAACAATAAAAATAAACAACTATATTTGTCACCTGTACAAAGTGAACATGTTCCACGCCATAATCAATGTTTGTTATATGTGGTTTACAACCTGTACAATTCCATGATGTGACTGTCCATGCTGAAAACCATAGGAGAATGAGGTGCTGCGAGCACAGCCTCAGTGTCTAGTGGTGACTTCATTGAAGGTAACTCAGGTCACTGAGGCTGTGGTCCCACTCTTCACTGTAAGCCGGGACGAAAAAATTTGGATATCTCAATGAGATCACGGTGAACACAGATTTTAATTATTAGCAGCAATTCCCCAGTAGTGAGCTTTGCTGCATTTTCTTACTTTACACACGGGGATTTCTGCACAAAAGCCGGTGATCAAAAGATGGGGCAACAACTGGAAAGTTGATGGTGAGGTAGGGAGGGGCTTGAGAGAAAAGTGAGGAGAGTAAATTATTTTTTTTTTTACAATTACAACTTTTTGATGACTCTTATGGACCAGAAAAAGGTCAGCCGCTATTTTGTTGAATACACGAGGAAGACAATTATAAAAAAGTCCACATTTTGGAGAATGAGGAATTTCTTTTAACTTCAAATAGAATTCATTTCCACTTATGGTAAATATATTTGATCATCTCTAATATTGTCCTTGAGATTTTTAAAGTTTGAATCTGAAAAAAATACATATGCATTATACATTTTTTTAACGTCCATATTTACTGAAACACAAGCAAAGTAAATTTCAAACTTTTGCTTTCTTCATTAATGTTGTGAAAATGTTTAAACATTCTGCTGGTGAGACACTTTCTGGGTGATAGCACCACTCCGGAGCCCTGATCTGACAGGCAGGGTCTCCAGCGTGTCACTTCACTCACCCATGCTGCGGTTAGTTCTTCCCTTCCTCATACTCTGCATGCTACCAGCAGAACTTACAGCCAGGCTTCTGCCATGTCCTTAGAGCATGCACGCGCTCCCACCCTCTTAAAGGACCAGGGTGTGCACTTTCTATTTCCTCCCCAGTCAATGGCTGTGGTGCAGTGTGTATATATTGTTTCCTGAGCAACTTCCTGTTTTGCAGTCTATGTTGTGTAAGGCTGCATACCAGTCCCTGCTGTACTCTGGTGCAATCCTGCCTGCTGCACTCTGGTGGAATCCTGCCTGCTGCACTCTTGTGCAATCCTGCCTGCTGCACTCAGATGAAAACTCTGCCTGCTGATTCTTCCAGTCTGTCCTTCTGGGTCCAACTGCTGAGTGACCTTTGGTCTGTCCTGGAGTGGCACCTGGCGTTCATCGGAAGCCAAGTCTTTCCTCACCATCAGAGGCTCTAGTGAACAGTCAAGTACTCACTTAGTCACGCCCCCAGAGATTCTCCATGGTCAGTGGCACAGTGGTTCCACAAACAATATCAGTGACACTGTGCAAGTGCTGTACTATGTGTGCATACATACTTGAAAAAGATGTACTGTATACTAAACATTGCAAATTTGTATGCAATACAATGCTTTCCTGCAAAGCATTTCCGAGTAGTGTTGAGCGATACGATACCGCAAGTATCGGTTATCGGCCGATATTAGCTGTTTCGGCCTTTCGATACTTAGTTCCGATATTTTCGTCTTATCGGATACCGGAATCGGGATTGTCACTGTCACTGTCAGTGTCCGTCGGTCGGGTCTGTCAGGAGTCAGCGGCACTTACCTGGCAGAAGATCTCCGGCGGTCACGGGCTGGACTGCTTGATGGCCGCCATCATCTTTCCCCGGCGGTCACATGCAGTTTCTCGCGATAACTGCAGTGACTGCTGGGTAATCCTGGCCGTAAAGCAGTCAGTCCGATGACGTCACCGCCGGGGAAGCAGGTAATCAGCTGTGCTGCGTCGCGATGACAGGCTCTGCCTGTCATTGCGATGTAGCAGAGCTGGATCGTCGTGGGACTGTCGTTACTATGGACTGCGTCGGACAGGTGGTATACTGTTGGTTTGTTTTTTTTCTTTTTTTACAGGAGATCGATGGCGTCGCAGGAATGAGTGTATAATAAAAGAAATGAAAACTGTGTTGTCTCTTTTATTTCATTAAAAGACTTTTTTCTTGCTTTGTCTTTTTTTTATACATTTAAAAACTTTGGGATTAATAATGGATCGGTGTCTTATTGACACCTCTCCATTATTAACCGGGCTTATTGTCACTGTGCAATCAACAGTGACATTAACCCCCTATTACCCCACTTGCCACCGCTACAGGGCAGTGGGAAGAGCCGGGTAAAGTGCCATAATTGGCACATCTTTTGATGCACCAAATGTGGGGCTGCTGTAGCCTGGTATTATCAGGCTGTTGAGGGCCAAAATCCATGGGCCTTGACAGTCTTTTAATACCAGGCCGCAGCAGTCTGCATTTTACTTGGCTGGTTAACAAAAATAAGGGGACCCCTACGCTGTTTTTTTTCGAGGGGATCCCCTATTTTTGTTAACCAGCCAAGCTAAGCAGACTGCTGTGGCCTGGTATTATCAGGCTTGCAAGGTCCATGGATATTGGATCCTTACCAGCCTGAAAAACCAGGCCTCAGCAGTCTGCTTCATCTGGCTGGTTAACAAAAATAGGGGGGACCCCACACCAATTTTTTTCGAGGGGATCCCCTATTTTTGTTAATCAGCCAAGATATGCAGACTGCTGTGGCCTGGTATTATCAGGCTGGCAAGGTCCATGGATCTTGGCTCCTTAACAGCCTGAAAATCCAGGCCTCAGCGGTCTGCTTCATCTGGCTGGTTAACAAAAATAGGGGGGACCCCACGCCAATTTTTTCGAGGGGATCCCCTATTTTTGTTAACCAGCCAAGCTAAGCAGACTGCTGTGGCCTGGTATTATCAGGCTTGCAAGGTCCATGGATATTGGATCCTTACCAGCCTTAAATACCATGCCTCAGCAGCAGGGGCGTACATAGAAATCATGGGGCCCCATAGCAAAAGTCTGAATGGGCCCCCCCCAAAAAAAAAAACCCAGAGCCATTGTAAATGTAAAGTGCCAGCACAGTGAGGGGACACATTAAACAAAAAAATGTATTATGCCCCCATAGATTGTGCCCCCATAGATGCTCCATAGTATAGGCCCTTATGCTGCCGCAGCTGCTGCAACAAAAAAAAAAAAAAGACATACTCACCTTTCGTCGCTGGGGGCCAGGTGCCGGTGTCCTGAGCAGGGGGTGACACCAGGTGCCGATGTCACCGCTCGCTCAGGGCCCCGGCACCTGAGATATTTACCTGTCCTCTCTCCACTGCTGAGTGCCGCTGTCTTCGGGGTCCTCCAGCAGGGAATGATCAGGCAGAGGGCGCGGCGCGCACTAACGACGTCATCGCGCCCTCTGACCTGAACATTGCAGCAAGAGGACGCGAGCAACGGTGGAACGGGACAGGTAAATATCCCTTATACTCACCCTTCCGCCGGCGCGGTCTGTGCAGCCCCTGCTCTCCCACGGTCTCCGCCGCCAGTGTTCAGCGGTCACGCGGGACAGCTCATTAAAGTCATGAATATGTGCGTATTCATGACTGTAATGAGCGGTACCACCTGACCGCTGAACACAGGCGTCGGAGACCGTGGGAGAAGAGCAGGGGCTGCAGAGACCGCACCAGGAGGGGTGAGTATATAGAAGAGCTGCGCTCCCCCTCCCCCGCCGACCCCCTGGTAGTACTGTGTCAGCACAGCTACCCGACCGTCGAGGGCCCCCTCACCTGTCCGGCCCCATAGCAGCTGCTTGGTCTGCTTCATTCACGGTACGCCACTGCTCAGCAGTCTGCTTCATCAGGCTGGTTAACAAAAATAGGGGGGACCCGACGCCATTTTTTATTCGAAGAGAACCCCTATTTTTGTTAATCAGTTCCCTCTGACGTCACTGATTGTGTCCCTGGAATTACCTGAAGTGAAAGTGGAAAGCAATCAATTAAGCTTTCCACTTCCTCTCCTGTCAGCCAGGAGAGGAACTCATTCATTTGGGGGTTTACTGTGAGGCTGCAGCATTAGCTGCGGTCCCTGCAGTAAACATTAACCCTTTCTGAAGGATTACACCGTGGGACCTGACTGTGCATGGGATAGGTAAGAATAATTTTGCTTTTTTATTTTATTTTTATTACAGGAAATGGTTTTTGCAGTCAAATAAAAGATGGTCAAAAACATGTGTCTTTATTTCATTAAAATGATTTTTAATTAAAGTGTGTGTGTTTTATTTTTATTTCATGCAATAGGATTAATAATTGATAGTTGTCTAATTGACAGCTCTCAATTATTAACCTGGCTTAAGGTCACCTTTCAATTGCAAGGTGGCTTTAACCCCATATTAACCCATTCGCCACCGCTACAGGGCAATGGGAATAGACGGGCAAAGTGCCAGAAAGGGCGAATCTAATTATAGATTTGTCTTTTCTGGGGTGTCTGGGGGCAGATGTTAGTAGCCAGGGGGGGGCCAAAAATAATGGTCCCTCTCTGGGCTATTATTATCTGCCCCCATTCGCTGGCTTTGTCTGGTTGCGAAAATAGGGCGGGAGCCCAAGCATTTTTTTAAACAATTTAACACCTCATATATATATATATATATATATATATATATATATATATATATTATATATACATGTCATTGAATTTGTGACACATATATATATATATTTATATTTATAGTTCATACACTTCTACATAGTATAATAGCCGCTAATTCAATTGCCGGCTTTTGTGAAAATGCAGAACCCGACATGAAATGACACTTGGTGTACATAGGGTTAACCATCTCTTTTCATGTCCTTTGCTATCTGATTTGCACAAACAATTACATCAGTCTATGTGTGCAAAATTTCACACCTGTAGGGGTTAATTAAAGGTGTAAATTCGTAGCAAAAAGTCTGTTTTTTTTACAACGAATTTACACCTTTAATTAACCCCTACAGGTGTGAAATTTTGCACACATAGACTGATGTAATTGTGCAAATCAGATAGCAAACGACATGAAAAGACATGGTTAACCCTATGTACACCAAGTGTCATTTCATGTAGGGGGCTTCTGTCTTTTCACAGAAGCCGGCTTTACCCGGCAATTGAATCAGAGGATATTTTACTATGTAGAAGTGTATAAACTATACATATATGTATATATATATGTCACAATGACATGTATATATATATATATATATATATATATATATATATGTATTCTATGTGTGTATATTTAGTGTTTACAAGGAAATAAAGGTTTTTTTTAGTTGCGATATTTTGTTCCCATAGACTTACATGGGACTTCCGGTATCGGAATCGGATATCGCCAATATTTAGTGATATCGGCGATACCATTCCGATCCGATATTTTAAGATATCGAGCAGTATCTCTCAACACTATTTCCGAGTAAAAAAAACTTGGCATACATTAAGATATTTAGATTGTAGAAAGTTAAACAAAAAGAGATGGATAAGTAAAAAAGTTAGTTTAAAAGATACTGTACAGTCATGGCCAAAAGTTTTGAGAATGACACAAATATTATATTTTCAGATGATCTGCTGCCCTCTGGTTTTTATGTGTGTGTTTGACAGATGTTTTTATCACAGACAGAAATATAATTGCAAACATATGAGTAACAAAAGCTTATATTGACAGTTAGAATGAGTTAATGCAGCAAGTCAATATTTGCAGTGTTGACCCTTCTTCTTCAGGACCTCTGCAATTCTCCCTGGCATACTCTCAATCAACTTCTGGACCAAATCCTGACTGATAGCAGTCCATTCTTGCACAATCAATGCTTTCATTTTGTCAGAATTTTTAGGTTTTTGTTTGTCCACCCGTCTCTTGATGATTGACCACAAGTTCTCAATGGGATTAAGATCTGGGGAGTTTCCAGGCCATGGACCCAAAATCTCTATGTTTTGTTCCCTGAGCCATTTAGTTATCACCTTTGCTTTATGGCAAGGTGCTCCATCATGCTGGAAAAGGCATTGTTGATCGCCAAACTGCTCTTGGAGTGTTGGGAGAAGTTGCTCTTGGAGGACATTCTGGTACCATTCTTTATTCATGGCTGTGTTTTTAGGCAAGATTGTGAGAGAGCCAATTCCCTTGGCTGAGAAGCAACCCCACACATGAATGGTTTCAGGATGCTTAACAGTTGGCATGAGAAAGACTGGTGGTAGCGCTCACCTGGTCTTCTCCGAATGAGGCGTTTTCCTGATGTCCCAAACAATCGAAAAGGGGATTCATCAGAGAAAATAACTTTACCCCAGTCCTCAGCAGTCCACTGCCTGTACCTTTTGCAGATTATCAGTCTGTCCATGATGTTTTTTCTGGAGAGTAGTGGCTTCTCTGCTGCCCTCCTTGAGAGCAGGCCTTGCTCCAAGAGTCTCCGCCTCATAGTGCGTGCAGATGCACTCACACCTGCCTGCTGCCATTCCTGAGCAAGCTCTGCACTGCTGGTAGCCTGATCCCACAGCTGAAACACTTTTAAGAGACGGTCCTGGCGCTTGCTGGTCTTTCTTTGGCGCCCTGAGCCTTTTGGCAACAATGGAACCTCTTTCCTTCAAGTTCTTGATGATGCGATAGATTGTTGACTGAGGTGCAATCTTTCTAGCTGCGATACTCTTCCCTGTTAGGCCATTTTTATGCATTGCAATGATGACTGCACGTGTTTCTTTAGAGATAACCATGGTTAACAGAAGAGAAACAATGATGCCAAGCACCAGACTCCTTTTAAAGTGTCCAGTGGTCTCATTCTTACTTAATCATGACAGATTGATCTCCAGCCATGTCTTCATCAACACCCACACCTGTGTTAATGGAGCAATCACTGAAAAGAGGTTAGCTGGTCCTTTTAAGGCAGGGCTGCAATGATTTTGAAATGTTTTTTGGGGGATAAAGTTCATTTTCTAGCCAAATATTGATTTTGCAAGTAATTGCTGTTAAGCTGATCACTCTTTATAACATTCTGGAGTATATGCAAATTGCCATTAGAAAAAGTGAAGCAGCAGACTTTGTAAAAATTAATATTTGTGTCATTCTCAAAACTTTTGGCCATGACTGTAGATAAGTGGATGGATGGTTAGATAGATATAATTCAGTGGCATGGGTCTGCTCCAGACCCATGTCTGCTCCACATATTTCAAATCCCATATTTCAAATTACAGATTTCTAATTACACTACTGTGAATTAGACTAGAATTCTAGAATGCATTTGGCCACACATCAATCCTATAGCATTGTCATCATCACCTTGTGACCGAGATGTTCTTCTGTTCTCACTGGTATGAAAACTTTCCCCAGCTTTTCAGTGTTCCTGAATGCACCATGTGTATTGCTTTGTTTTATGGTATGAAAACCTTCCCCAGCTTTTCAGTGTTCCTGAATGCACCATGTGTATTGCTTTGTTTTATGGTATGAAAACTTTCCCCAGCTTTTCAGTGTTCCTGAATGCACCATGTGTATTGCTTTGTTTTATGGTATGAAAACATTCCCCAGCTTTTCAATGTTCCCGAATGCACCATGTGTATTGCTTTGTTTTATGGTATGATTTGCTCACCCATCTTCCTGTATATATAACTGTACTCCATTCTTCTTATCCTTACCACACATCTGAGTGGTCTATGTAACCCCTCCCCCTTTTATGACCTTTCCTTAACTCTGTACATCTGTCCTGGGCAGTCACAGCCCACTTTCCAATCACACCTGATTGCCCTTAGCTCCAGATATATTCAGTGCAATGGGTCTGCTCCAGACCCGTGTCTGCTCCACATATTTCAAATCCCATATTTCAAATTACAGATTTCTAATTACACTACTGTGAATTAGACTAGAATTTGACTGGAATTTGGCTGCAAGGTAACATAATTTAAAACCGATATGTTTCAGTTTCTTTTCACCTTCACCCCCATCCTCCTTTCTTTCTTCCTATCCCCTGTAATCCCCCCACCTAGTAAGGAATTAGTCATTTCCCCCTCCATTCTCCCCAGCCATCTCATCTTTCCCTCAGAACTGTTCCTCCACATACAATCCTTTTTACCAAGACACACATGGCCTCATCATGTCCTATCCTGCTTTCACCTTCTAATGCTCTGTCTGCTACTCCTCATCGCTGGCGATGTATCCCCAAATCCTGGCCCTCCTCAACACATCCCCACACTCATTTCTAACACCCTGCCATGATCCTCCACACGATTTTGCAACCATGACAACCTCATACCTATCCATCCACACACCCCTCACCCGGTCCCCCTACCCGGAGCACTATGGAATGCACGCTCCGTCTGCAATAAATTGTCATTTATCCACGACCTCTTTATCACCAACAAACTCTCCTTCCTTGCCATCACTGAAACCTGGCTCACTCCCTTTGACACAGCCTCTCCAGCTGCGCTTTCCTATAGCGGATTCCATCTCTCTCACACCCCAGCAACAAACGTGGTGGAGGAGTTGGCTTACTCCTGTCTGATACCTACTCCTTTACCGCTATTCAACTTCCACCCTCCGCTGCTATTCCCTCGTTCAAGGTGCACTCCGTCCGCATCTTTTCCCCCTCCAACCTCCAACTGGCTGTCATCTACCGCCCTCCGGAACTAGCCATCTCCATCTTTCTCGACCACGTCACCACCTGGCTACTCCATTTCCTCTCTGCTGACATCCCCACCATCATCATGGGCGATTTCAACATCCCCATTGACACTTCCACCCCGGCTGCCTCTAAACTTCTATCACTCACGGCTTCCCTCAGCCTCACTCAATGGTACTCTACGGCCACTCACAAAGATGGTCACACGCTGGACCTTATCTTCACCCGTCTCTGTTCCCTCACTCATCTCACTAACTCTCCAGTCCCCCTGTCTGACCACAACCTGCTGACATTCTCTTCCCTCTCCTCTGTTAGTATGCATCCACCACTCCACAAACTCACCCACCCTCTCAGAAATCTCAAACACCTCAATTTACAATCGCTCTCTGAGTCCCTCCTCCCTCTCACAGACATAGCCTCACTTCATGACACAGATGCTGCTGCCACATTTTATAACACCACAATAAAAGCCACACTTGATTCGGCCACCCCCTCACGCAGAGCAAAACTCGTACAATCGACAGGCAGCTCTGGCTGACTGGCCTGACCAAAAAACTGAGACGGGCTTCCAGGGCTACCGAGCAGAGATGGAAGAGAACCAATTCTACCGAGCACTTCAACGCATACAAGCAGTCCCTTGCCAGCTTCAAGTCCACGCTCTCTGTCGCAAAACAAACTTACTTCGCATCTCTCATATCCTCCCTGTCTCACAACCCTAAACAGCTCTTCAACACTTTCAATTCTCTACTCCATCTCACATCACCTCCTCCCTCTCCTCTCATTTCTGCTGAAGACTTTGCCTCCTTCTTTAAGCAAAAGATTGATATTATTAGAGAAGGCTTTGGCCCTCAGCCCCCAATGCCCCTCTTAGCCACTCAGCCCTATTCTTCCAAAACCAGCTTCACCACCATGACAGAAGATCAGCTCTCCACTCTCCTGTCAAGATCACACCTCACCGCTTGCATGCTTGACCCACTCCCGTCCCACCTCATCCCTAACTTTGCCACAGTCTTCATCCCTACTTTCGCACACCTCTTCAACCTTTTCACTTACAAATGGTGTCATTCCTTCATCCTTCAAACATGCTTCAATCACACCCATCCTCAAAAAGCCCTCCCTCGACCCATCCTCTGTGTCTAACTATCGCCCGATATCTCTTCTCCCCTATGCCTCAAAACTACTGGAACAGCATGTATAACTTGAACTGTCCTCCCACCTCTCCTCCTGTTCCCTCTTTAGACCGGTTACCATCTGGCTTCCGACCACATCACTCAACTGAAACTGCCCTAACTAAAGTCACTAACGACCTGCTAACCGCCAAGAGCAAGCGACACTACTCTGTCCTCTTTCTCCTGGACCTGTCTTCTGCCTTCGACACCGTGGACTATTCCCTCCTGCTACAGATTCTCTCATCTCTTGGCATCACAGACTTGGCCGTATCCTGGATCTCATCATACCTAACAGACTGAACATTTAGTGTCTCCCTCTCACACACCACCTCCTCACCTCGCCCCCTGTCTGTCGGTGTTCCTCAAGGCTCAGTCCTAGGACCCCTACTCTTCTCCATCTACACCTTCGGCCTGGGACAGCTCATAGAATCTCAAGGCTTGCAGTATCACCTCTACGCCAAAGACACGCAGATCTACCTATCTGGACCTGACCTCACCTCCCTACTGACCAAAATCCCACAGTGTCTGTCTGCTATCTCAGCCTTCTTTTCTGATCTCAAACTGAACATGGACAAAACAGAATTCATCATCTTTCTCCCACCTCATTCTACCCCTCCACCAGACCTATCCATCAATGTCAATGGCTGCTCGCTTTCCCCAGTCCCGCATGCTCGGTGCCTTGGGGTGATCATCGACTCTGCCCTCTCTTTCAAACCACATATCCAAGCCCTCGTCACCTCCTGCCGCCTCAAACTCAAAAATATTTCCCGGATCCGCTCATTCCTCAACCATGAAACCACAAAAACATGCATGCCCTTATCATCTCCCGCCTCGACTACTGCAACCTCCTACTGTCTGGCCTCCCCTCTAGCACTCTGGCACCACTCCAGTCCATCCTACACTCTGCTGCCCGACTAATCCACCTGTCTCCCCACTATTCCCCAGCCTCCCCCCTATGCCAGGCCCTTCACTGGTTTCCTATTGCCCAGAGGCTCCAGTTCAAAACCCTAACCATGACATACAAAGCCATCCACAACCTTTCTCCTCCATACATCTGTGACATGGTCTCCCGCTACCTACCTACACGCAACCTTCGATCCTCTCAAGATCTCCTTCTCGTTTCCCCATCATCTCTTCTTCCCACAACTGCATACAAGACTTCTCCCGGGCTTTCCCATACTCTGGAACTCCCTGCCGCAAAACATCAGACTTTCACCAACAACGAAGACCTTCAAGAAAAACCTGAAGACCCACCTGTTCCGACAATCCCAAACAACCTGCAATGATCCTCAGTCTACTGAACCATCGCACGACCAGATCTACCCCTTCCTAGTGTATTCTCACCCATCCCTGCAGACCGTGAGCCCTCGCGGGCAGGGTCCTCTCTCATTCTGTACTTGTGTGTCCCTTGTCTAGCACATGTTTATTGTACCTGTCTATATTTTTCCCTTTTCATACGTAAAGCGCCATGGAATAAATGGCGCTATATAAATGTATTATAATAATAATAATAATAATAATATAATCTCTTAAATGATTAATAAATAGATGTATGATAGATAGATAGATAGATAGATAGATAGATAGGTAAATAGAGATATTTTTCTATTAAGGCAGCACTCCAAAACCTAATATCAATAGCTTCAGAGATGTGTAAGGGCTATTTGACCAAGAAGGAGAGTGATGGGGTGCTATGCCAGAACACCTGGCCTCCAAAGTCACCAGACCTGAACCCAGTCGAGATGGTTTGGGGTGAGCTGGACCGCAGAGTGAAGGCAAAAGGGTCAACAAGTGCTAAGCATCTCTGGGACCTCCTTCAAGACTGTTGGAATACCATTACCGGTGACTACCTCTTGAAGCTCATCAAGAGAATGCAAAGAGCGTGCAAAGCAGTCATCAAAGCAAAAGGTGGCTAATTAGAAGAACCTAAAATATAAGACATAGTTTCAGTTGTTACACACTTTTTTGTTAAGTATATAATTCTACATGTGTTAATTCATAGTTTTGATGCCTTCAGTGTGAATGTACAATTTTCATAGTCATGAAAATACAGAAAAATGTGTGAATGAGAAAGTGTGTCCAAACTTTTGGTCTGTACTGTATATATATACAGCTGTGTGAGAAAAGTTTTTGTCCCTTTCCTGATTTCCTATTCTTCTGCATGTTTGTCACACTTAAATGATTCAGATCAACAAACAAATTTAAATATCAGATAAAGATAATACAAATAACCATAAAATGCTGATTTTAAATGAAGGTCTTTATTATTAAGGTAAAAAGAATTGCAAACCTACAGGGCCCTGTGTGAGAAAGTGCTTGCCCCATAAACCTAATAACTGATTGGGCCACCCTTAGCAGCAACAACTGCAATCAAGTGGTTGTGATAACTGGCAATGTGTCTTTTACAATGCTTTGGAGTAATTTTGGCTCAGTCATCTTTAAAGAATTGTTCTACTTCAGCCACATTGGGGAGTTTCAGAGCATGATCCCCCTTTTTCAGAGCATCTCAATCGGATTAAACTCTGGACTAGGTCACTGCAAAGTCTTAATTTTATTTTTCTTAAGCCATTCAGAAGTGGACTTGCTGGTGTGTTTGGGATCATTATCCTGCTGCATACCCCAAGTGCATTTTGGCTTAAGGTCACAAACAGATGGCCGTACACTTTTTGGTAGACAACAGAATTTATGGTTTCATTTACCACTGCAAGTCTTCCAGGTCTTGAAGAAGCAAAACAGCATAAGAACTTCACACTACCACCACCAAATTTTACTGTTAGTATGATGTTTCATTTTTGAAAAGCTGTGTTACTTCTATGTCAGATGTAATGGGACATACACCTTCCAAAAAGTTCAACTTTTGTTTTGTCACTCCAGAGTATTCTCCCAAACGTCTTGGGAATAATCAAGAAGTTTTCTGGCAAAACTAAGACGAGCCTTTATGTTCTTATTTCTCAGCAGTGGCTTTTGTCTTGGAACTCTGACAAGCAGGCCATTTTGCCCAGTCTCTTTCTTATGGTGGAATCATGAACACTGACCTTAACTGAGGCAAGTGAGGCCTGCAGTTCTTTGGATGTTGCTGTTAGGTCTGATGTGACCTTTTGGGTGAGTCATCGCTGCGCTCTTGGGGTAATTTTCATCTGGCAGCCACTCCTGGGAAGGTTCACCACTGTTCTATGTTTTCGCCATTTATGCATAATGGCTCTCACTGTGGTTTGCTGGAGTCCCAAAGCTTGAAAAATGGCTTTATAACCTTTTCCAGACTGATGGATCTCAATTACTTTGTTTCTCATTAGTTCCAGAATTTCATTGGATCGCGGTATGATGTCTAGCATTTGAAGAGCTTTTGGTCTACTTTATTTTGTCTGGCAGGTCCTACTTAAGTGATTTCTTGATTGAGTAAAGGTGTGGCATTAATCAGGCCTGTGTGTGGCTAGGGAATTTGAACTTCGCTTTACAAAGATGTGATAAATCAGAGTTAATTTATGTTTTAAGGGGGGGGAATCACTTTTTCACATAGGGCCCTCTAGGTTTAAATTTATTTTTCCCTTAATGAAAACCTTCATTTTAAAACTGCATTTTATGTTTACGTGTGTTATTTTTGTCTAATATTTAAATTTGTTTGGTGATCTGAAACATTTAAGTGTGACAAACATGCAAAAGAATAGGAGATCAGAAAGGGGCAAATACTTTTTAATACAACTTAATATATATATTTAATATTTTCCATTTTAAAAATTACAAAAAGAAAAATGGGCAGATGCAGAAGTTTGAGAACCCTGTATGGTTAGTACCTAGTAGCACCGCCAACTTGGAAACAGCCCGACAACAGACTTTCAATTCTTGTTTGAGGGATTTTCATCCATTCTTCTTTAGAAAATTCTTCCAGTTCTGTGAGATTCCTGGGTTGACTTGCATGTACTGCTATTTTGAGGTCTAGCTACAAGTTTCAATGATGTTTATATCAGGGGACTGTGAGGACCACTTTAAAACCTTCACCTTGAGCCTTTTGAGGTATCTATTGTGGATTTTGGCATGTGTTTAGGGTCATTGTCAATCTGTAGAGCCATCCTCTCTTCAATTTTAGCTTTGGAGCAAATGGTGTTAAGTTTGCATCAAGAATTTGTTAAAATTTCTTTGAATCCATTCTGCCCTCTACCCGTGAAATGTTCCCCTTGTCATTTGCTGCAAAAAAAAACCCAAAGCATGATTGATCCACCCCCATGCTTAATAGTTGGTGAGTAGTGTTGAGCGATACGATACCGCAAGTATCGGGTATCGGCCGATATTAGCTCTATCGGACTTTCGATACTTAGTTCTTATATTTTCGTCTTATCGGATACCGGAATCGGATTTGTGACTGTCACTGTCAGTGTCCGTCGGTCGGGTCTGTCAGGAGTCAGCGGCACCTACATGGCAGAAGATCTCCGGCGGTCACGGGCTGGACTGCTTGATGGCCGCCATCCTCTTTCCCCGGCGGTCACATGCAGCTTCTCGCGATAACTGCAGTGACTGCTGGGTAATCCGACCGTAAAGCAGTCA
>JARQOD010000001.1:63415933-63439438 GCA_033576555.1 Oophaga sylvatica | reverse complement strand
AAGCCCTGCTCAAACCGTCCCAGCTACCCCCTCCACCCCCATCTCTGGCTACCCCTCCACCCCATCCTCCCCACCCCTCTATCCCTTTCAGCCCTTCCCGGGCAGAAACCCCCCCTCCACATTTGGGGTCTCAAGCCCCTCACCTTCCTTTGTCTTTCCCGCATATCCGTCACACGGAGCGGGCTCCCCATCGGGTAAAAACGCAATTAATAAAAGCTTAAGACAAGTTTGAGAACTTTGTATGGTTTTATGTGAAAATGCTGTTGGATAAATTTTTTTTCTGGTTTCCCTAGCCAGGGAGCAACGGGTTTGGGGTGGGCGGTCAGCGGGTCTCTGACGACAACCGAAAAGTTTAAAAAAACAAACATGTACATTTTTGATGTTGCAAAGAATTCACATTAACTGTTCCCTTTTCCCTCACAGAAACCCGACTGCCCAGGCCCTTTTTGTTGTCCCACCCCCGGGTGATTGCGAAAATGGCAGCGCTGTGGCAGCGATGCAGACGCGGTTTGGCAGAGCGAAAAAGGAAATGGGAGTCTGCATCAAAACGGGATATGTGGAGAGGGCAGGGGCTGGACACCTGGCCCCCTCTTTTATTTTTTTTTTTTTTGGAATTTTTTTTTTTTTTGTTAATAATTAGTTTAAAATTTTTTATTTTGTTATTTTTTTTTTTGTTTACATTTTATATCTTTTTTTTAAAAAAAAAAAAAAATTATTGCAATAAAATATTTTTTATATTTTCTTAATTACGCATTTTTGGGGTATTATTTTTTATAAGGTTTTTTCGCTGTTGGCCAGGGGCCTTAGAAAAAATGTTTTTTTTTTAAATTTTTTTCATTTTTATTTTTTCCCCCATGATGGGAAAACCTTTATAGCTGGTACTCCCTGACTCTGTGTGACGTAATGTAATAAAAAACAACTTTAATAGTTGACTCCATGAGAAAAGCCACAATTTAATTTTATAAATAAATTTTTTTATTAAAAAAGTATAATGTAAAAAATATAAAAAACCAAAAAAAATTTAGTAAAAAAATTTTAAAAAACCGTGGTAAGATGGATCATTGCCATTACCACGCTGCCTCTGCGGTGAATAAAATAAGGGGGAGCACCAGCGTTTGTGGTTTATCCCAACTGGGTTTGGCACAGGATTGTGCGGCCATGCGTAGTCCGGGTACTGCGGATTGGCATGACGACATATCTGTTGTCAAGGTTTCCAAAAGACGCTTGATTCAGTACCTCAAACATCAGTCTCTTCAGCATTGAAGCCGCTGAACAGGATCCAGAGTAGGCAGCTTCTCATTAGCAAAATATGCAAAGCCAGTTATTTTAGTTTTCATTTTCTGCCGTAAGAACTTTTTTCGCAATTTCCACCAATTCAGGAGTTAGCCGAGGTGGTAGCCGAGGTGGGAGCCTTCCTTTTCGTTCCTGAAAGTGAAAGCCGCCTCCGCACAGATGATGGTGGCTCGACTACTTCGTCTATCAACGGCATGCTGTCTTGTTCAGTTGGAGGTGTGGAGACAGCCTCTTCTGTGTCCTGCATGAACAAAAAACAAATGGTAAATCACAAAGACAAAGAAATTAATCTTCACACTATAACACCCATATACAGCAAAAATGTGAAAACGACACTTGTATAGACAAAGAAATGTATCTTCACACTATACCCAAAAACAGCAAAATTGTGAAAACAACACTTTTAAATGGAAAGGCCTCAACCGTTGAGCTACATAAATTATCAGTACATGAAGGGATATATTCTGCCATTTTATCTACATTTCACAATAATATTTTTTAAATTTAAGTCCACTTTGGCATGTACATTAAAATGTGTTGTAATACAAAGGTACTTACATGTACGACAGGGGTGTCCGGCTGGATCACTGGGTCTAGATCTGAAATGGATGTCCAATGTCTGGGTACTTCTTGGTCCCTTGTAAAAGCGAACAGATCAAAGTACCACAGTTGGGGGACATAAACTTCTTCGGCCCCCGCTCCAGATTTGGTTGAATTGATAACTTTATTGAGCTCTTTTTTGTAAACCGTGCGGAGGGCCTGAATCCGTTTTTTCACCGTTGACTCATCCGCCGGTTCATCAGGGTAACGGCTCTTGCAGAGCTCCACCAGTTTTTGGTAGGCGTCCTTCTTTTTCAACCGGTTACAGTAATCTGCAGACTTAATTTTCCAGAGGCACGGCATTGTGCGGTACAGCTCGATAAAATCACGCAAAAACTCCTGCTTATCAGCCATCTGTAATAAAAAAATGATTATGTGAGAACAGCAGAATGGTTAAATAAAATGCTTACATAGTCTACAACATAGAACACAGCAGGGATCACAAAATGGTGGTGGTGGGCGCAGCATGAGTAAACATAGATAGAGCTGGGATCATAAAATGGTGGCCGTGGGCGGGGGCCGAACAAAACAATGGGATAAAAAACCTAGATAAACAATTACGCAAAAAACAGCAGGGATCACAAAATGGTGGTTGTGGGCGACGCAGGAGTAAACATAGATAGAGCTGGGATCATAAAATGGTGGTTGTGGGCGACGCAGGAGTCAACATAGATAGAGCTGGGATCATAAAATGGTGGCCGTGGGCGGGGGCCGAACAAAACAATGGGATAAAAAACCTAGATAAACAATTACGCAAAAAAACAGGACACAAAAGGGTTGTCGACGCAATAAGATAGGATCAAAAGTGGTTGTGGGCGACGCAGGAGTAAACATAGATAGAGCTGGGATCATAAAATGGTGGCTGGCGGGGCCGACAACATGGATAAAACTAGATAAACAATTACGCAAAAAGCGGGATCAAAAATGGTGGTTGTGGGCGACGCAGGAGTAAACATAGATAGAGCTGGGATCATAAAATGGTGGCTCATGGGCGGGGGCCGAACAAAACAATGGGATAAAAAACCTAGATAAACAATTACGCAAAAAACAGCAGGGATCACAAAATGGTGGTTGTGGGCGACGCAGAGTAACAAGAGAGCTGGATCAAATGTGGTTGGCGACGCAGGATAAAATAATAGAGCTGGGATCATAAAATGGTGGTTGTGGGCGACGCAGAAGTAAACATAGATAGAGCTGGGATCATAAAATGGTGGCATGGGCGGGGGCCGAACAAAACAATGGGATAAATAAACCTAGATAAACAATTACGCAAAAAACAGCAGGGATCACAAAATGGTGGTTGTGGGCGACGCAGGAGTAAACATAGATAGAGCTGGGATCATAAAATGGTGGTTGTGGGCGACGCAGGAGTAAACATAGATAGAGCTGGGATCATAAAATGGTGGTTGTGGGCGACGCAGGAGTAAACATAGATAGAGCTGGGATCATAAAATGGTGGCCGTGGGCGGGGGCTGAACAAAACAATGGGATAAAAAACCTAGATAAACAATTACGCAAAAAACAGGGATCACAAAATGGTGTTGTGGGCGACGCAGGAGTAAACATAGATAGAGCTGGGATCATAAAATGGTGGTTGTGGGCGACGCAGGAGTAAACATAGATAGAGCTGGGATCATAAAATGGTGGTTGTGGGCGACGCAGGAGTAAACATAGATAGAGCTGGGATCATAAAATGGTGGCTGTGGGCGGGGGCTGAACAAAACAATGGGATAAAAAACCTAGATAAACAATTACGCAAAAAACAGCGGGATCACAAAATGGTGATTGTGGGCGACGCAGGAGTAAACATAGATAGAGCTGGGATCATAAAATGGTGGTTGTGGGCGACGCAGGAGTAAACATAGATAGAGCTGGGATCATAAAATGGTGGTTGTGGGCGACGCAGGAGTAAACATAGATAGAGCTGGGATCATAAAATGGTGGCCGTGGGCGGGGGCCGAACAAAACAATGGGATAAAAAACCTAGATAAACAATTACGCAAAAAACAGCAGGGATCACAAAATGGTGATGTGGGCGACGCAGGAGTAAACATAGATAGAGCTGGGATCATAAAATGGTGGTTGTGGGCAACGCAGGAGTAAACATAGATAGAGCTGGGATCATAAAATGGTGGTTGTGGGCGACGCAGGAGTAAACATAGATAGAGCTGGGATCATAAAATGGTGGCCGTGGGCGGGGGCCGAACAAAACAATGGGATAAAAAACCTAGATAAAAAATTACGCAAAAAACAGCAGGGATCACAAAATGGTGGTTGTGGGCGACGCAGGAGTAAACATAGACAAAAAACCTGACTGGCACATCCAGACTAATGTGAACTAGGGGCAAACCAAGGGAAGCTACCCCCATGTAAAACATACAAAAAAAGGCTGCACTCAAGCATACTAAAGCATGACAATATGGAATACATGAAATTTAGAATAGCAATATGGCTTTGGAATATAAGGAAAAATTTGAGACGCTTAGTATAAACATTTGGCCAAACATTTTAAAGCCCACCAACGATCGTCAAGGTGGTCTCAATACTGGTGAGTCCCTGACCTAATGTGAACATACCTCTATTAAGCTGATATCTGAATTTCTGGGTGAATATGCACCTCTGTCAGCAATGCCTGCATTTATGGGTAAAGTAGGGACCTGGTGTAATTTAAATCACCACCTGGTGGGGGCGGAGTGCTCGGTCAGCAAGCTAACATTCAATAGACAAAAAAACCTGACTGGCACATCCAGACTAATGTGAACTAGGTGCAAACCAAGGGAAGCTACCCCCATGTAAAACATACAAAAAAAGGCTGCACTCAAGCATACTAAAGCATGACAATATGGAATACATGAAATTTAGAATAGCAATATGGCTTTGGAATATAAGGAAAAATTTGAGACGCTTAGTATAAACATTTGGCCAAACATTTTAAAGCCCACCAACCATCGTCAAGGTGGTCTCAATACTGGTGAGTCCCTGACCTAATGTGAACATACCTCTATTAGGCTGATATCTGAATTTCTGGGTGAATATGCACCTCTGTCAGCAATGCCTGCATTTATGGGTAAAGTAGGGACCTGGTGTAATTACTTTATCCATAAATGCAGGCATTGCTGACAGAGGTGCATATTCACCCAGAAATTCAGATATCAGCCTAATAGAGGTATGTTCACATTAGGTCAGGGACTCACCAGTATTGAGACCACCTTGACGATGGTTGGTGGGCTTTAAAATGTTTGGCCAAATGTTTATACTAAGCGTCTCAAATTTTTCCTTATATTCCAAAGCCATATTGCTATTCTAAATTTCATGTATTCCATATTGTCATGCTTTAGTATGCTTGAGTGCAGCCTTTTTTTGTATGTTTTACATGGGGGTAGCTTCCCTTGGTTTGCACCTAGTTCACATTAGTCTGGATGTGCCAGTCAGGTTTTTTTGTCTATTGAATGTTAGCTTGCTGACCGAGCACTCCGCCCCCACCAGGTGGTGATTTTAATTACACCAGGTCCCTACTTTACCCATAAATGCAGGCATTGCTGACAGAGGTGCATATTCACCCAGAAATTCAGATATCAGCCTAATAGAGGTATGTTCACATTAGGTCAGGGACTCACCAGTATTGAGACCACCTTGACGATCGTTGGTGGCTTTAAAATGTTTGGCCAAATGTTTATACTAAGCGTCTCAAATTTTTTCTTATATTCCAAAGCCATATTGCTATTCTAAATTTCATGTATTCCATATTGTCATGCTTTAGTATGCTTGAGTGCAGCCTTTTTTTGTACGCAGGAGTAAACATAGACAGAGCTGGGATCATAAAATGGTGGGCGTGCCTGAACAAAACAATGAAAAAACATGATGGATGACAATGGTTAACAACAGCAGAGATCTAAAATGGATCGGTACAATTAAAGACAAAAGAAAAATTAAATGTGACAAAAAAATACCTACCTTACAAAACTTGTGTGATTCTGAAAAAAAATAATAGGGAAACTAGCGTCACAAACTGGATCGCAGAGGATACGCCACAGACTGGATCGCAAAAAACTCCAACGTAGAACGTAGCAACCGAAATAGTGGCGTAAACTGGATCGCAGTAGCTACCAAGACTAGCAGGACACACTGGGTGATTTGAAAGAACCGCTTCTGCTCGAGAGCAATGGAGAGGAGTGCTGATACTTCGTCTTTTATGACACGGTCATCCAATCACAAAGCGGGAGAGCTGTGATAAATATCTATGACATACATAGTGACCACCAATCTGTGATGAGGGGAGTGCAAAAGGTTGCGCTCAGTCACGCCTATCGAGGTCGTGATCTTTCACAGTACATGCAGTGTGGCACATCCCAACGACCGCCAAAGTCGTTAAAAAGATCGCTAACCGCTGATGCGACGTTAATGAGATCGTCAAGTATGGCAGCTACTAGCGACCTTAAAACGATCACACCAACGATAGCGTCGTTATTGTGATCGTTAGCGGGAACGTTTAGTGTGGCAGTACCTTTAGTTGCATAAACTGTAGTCTAATGATTAAGGGTCCACAGTTTGTACACCCAAGAACTAATAAGGTTTATAAAATTAATCATTTTCTAACATGTGAATCAGACCATGTTATATACTTACTTGAATGTCCCTGTAAATTATGGTATATAGGGGAGACTACGTGTGATTTCAAAACACGGATAAGTCAACACAAATATACCATTAGGAAAAAGAGAATGGACCTCCCAGTGTCTAAACACTTTACAGAAATGAAACACACTGAAAAACAATTAAAATTCAGAATTATAGATACTGTTCCAATACAGAGAAGAGGGGGAGATAGGACTAATCTCCTCAAAAAGAAAGAACTCAAATGGATTTATGATCTAGATACGTTGAAACCTATGGGACTCAATGTAGATTTCAAGCTCAATTCGGTAACATGAACTTACTATAGTCAACTGATGTTTCTGTGGGAGTTATTTACTTAATGTTCAGTGATATAGTTGTTGTTGGTGAAAAATTATTAATAATAACTATGATATTGAATATAGAACTACACACTAACTGTGATTTCTCATTTTTTTCACAGAACATAAATATGGAGACACTCACTGGAAAAATATAGCACTGAATGGAGGACGCCATTCATAAGATTATTGTTTCTGTTGGCTTAAGTTTTTTTCTCTTTAAAGAAAATATTTTTCTGAAATAAATGGAATTCATTGATTGAAAAATCTCTATATCTGTGTATTCTCTCGTATGGGTAAAATAAAGCAGAGATATGAGCCCTAATAACCTTAGTGACAGCGGGGTTGAGGGAACTGGGCCATAAGGTCCAGAATACCTCCCTTGTGAGTCACCGGTGGTGGGAAGTTACCCTTAACGGGGGACGGTCCCATTTACCGGGGTGAAATAGGTGCTCAGATCTTAAAGCACATGAATAAACCCTCAGTCCGATGTGATCACTGATAAGAGTTTTTATAACAAAGTCAAATATTTTGAGAATTTTTAGTTATAATGGAAAAGATGAGAAGGGTGTACTCACAGATGTATATGATCGCTAGTTTGAGACCTATTTCAGTGAAGAAACACTTGTACTAATATAAATTCAAGTTTGCCACACACAAGATGGCGTCCCGTTCAGGACAAAGCACTAGAGGGCATGCTCAGTAACAAAAATGCCACACAAATGACCTGATAGGCTAGGAACCTTTTGTGGTTGCTAGGATACTAGGAAACATGTGCAGTAGCTACAGAAACATGTTGTTTTCAGCGTTCATGGCGTCCTCCACATGTGGTGCAGTCATATTTGCTAAGTGAGTGTCTTTGGAAAAGGGATTTTTACTTCAGCTGTTATGATTTGGAATAATTGCAAATTAAGGTTTGATTTAATATTTAGCATGGTATACATAACAGTATGTTCTTGAAATGTGACTTTCTGTGAAATTGGGAGATCACTGCATGATTTGTTGTGAATAGATTGACAAACAGTATATTGTATGAAAAGTTTTTCTATATTTCTTGTAAAATTGGATGTAATGAGTTATCACAACACTGACCTGTTAAATACCTGCATAGCAGTGTTAGTCAGTGCTTGAAAAAGGCTCATGGAGCCGAAACGTCGCCATATGTGGGTGAAATAAATATCCACTATCTGCATTTTCTATGGAGTGCTGCCTATTTTTTTGATATAGATAGATAGATAGATAGATAGATAGATAAATAGATAGAAAGATAGATAAATACTTAGATAAATAGATAGATAGCTGCTGTATTCACTTGATTGTATACTTCACAGTTATAGCAGCTTGCACCTATTCTGTTTGAAGATAATGTTCAGGATTTTTTTTTGTATTTTGTTTGAGGTTTGACACCTCTATATGAGGCTGAGCTCTTCCCATCAGCCTCGGGTTGTTTTTAATTATTGCTGGATCCTACCAGCACTTTAAATTTGTTGGTTTTTAGATCGGGAGATGCATGTTTGATAAATATTAGGTTTGAGTCCCATTAAATAAAGTTATACCTTGTCATGGCTGATGGGCTATCATGAATTTGTCAATTTGTGGATTAACTAGCTTGGTTTTATGTGTACATTCTGAAGAGCAGTAATAAAATCCAGATTTCATATCTTCATTGCTTGCATACGTCTTAGCGCAAACAGAGGTTACTGTATTCTGTTGTTTGCAGGTAAAAAGATAAAAGGAAACAAAGGAAAGGAAACAAGAAAGAGAGAAGAAAGAAAATGAGAGAAAGAGAAAGGAAGAAAGAAGGAAATAAATAAAGTAAGAGAGAAAGAAAGAATGAAAGAATGAAGAATTAAAGAAAAAATTAAAGATAAAAGGAAGCAAAGAGAAATAAAGAAAATAAGAAGCAAAGATAGATGTTCGATAGACAGACAGGCAGACAGACAGATAGATAGATAGATAGATAGATAGATAGATAGATAGATAGATAGATAGATAGAAAGATAGATAGGCTTATACAGATAAGCAAACTGATTTGTAGCAAATCAAATGTGTTACAAATTTCACCACAAAATTCAGATTTTCAGCATTCTGAATTTTTTTGAGATTAGATTTGCATATCAGCAGCAGGTCTGCCCCAATTTTGCTGGATTATTTTGAGGGTCAAGAATGGGTTCAAATAAAAAGAAACGTTATGCTCACCTTTCTTCATCTGTTGATATGCCTATTCCACCGACATCACCATAGTTGATCCAATCTGATGGTGTGACCAGTTTGACTCCTATGATTGGCCTCATGTGTTTATATGGGGTCTCATAGTATTAGAATAGTGCAACAGAAGAATAGAAAGCTATTGTGGCAGAGGCCGCAGAAAACTAGATTAGAAAAGGCGAACCCAAAGCTTTGTTTTCATTCTTTTCGCCCTCTTTCTTCGCCTCACATTAAATTCGATCATGAACAAATTTATTAGAACTGAATGAAGTCTGTTGCCTAATCTGAGTAAATCTGTCTGAATAGAATTTTGGGAGATTCGATCATCTCTAATTAAATATTAACATATGCATATATGTAGAATGCATTTTTAGTTTATAATAAAATTTATACTTATTATGTCTCACATTTTTTAATCATAATTCTGGCTATAGTTGAGGTTTTTTTTAGCAGATTATATTGAGCCAAAGGTCCCTTGATCGGATATTGGTGAAATCTCTAGAATGCAGAAAGCCTTTTCCATGATTCCATGGTGAACATTAGTACACAGTGTGGTAGATCGGCTCACTCGGCTGTGCACTGAGGTAGACACGGGTACACAGCCTCTTTAATAGTCCATTGGTTTTTTTGGATATGCAGCTTAAACCAATGTGCACATCAAATAAACACAGCCCTTAGGGCAAAACAAGAGAAAGAAATCAAAATGTTATCTCATAGTCTATGCAGTTGCAGGGATCTGCACCATTCAGGGTTAGCAAAACCTCCTGGTTCAGTTTAACTCTAGGATCAACACTTTCCTGGAATCCCTCTCTCCTCACATGCTGAACAATGACTGCCTCTGGAGCCCAGCTATTTAAGCCCCAGACTACTCCCTGGGGTTGAGATAAGGTGAAAAACCTCCCACCTGCTCTAGGCTTGTCCACAAAAAACCCAGCCCATTAAACAAATTACCTGTTAACCCCTCACAGCACTTAATATGCTGGAAGAAAATTTCTGGGTTTTACATCACTGACGCCATTAAGTGCAGCAATACAAATCTCCCTTCAACCACTTTACCAGTGACTTAGTTACATATCCCCCCTCTGTCCAAAGATGAGGGTTTTGGCACCTTCACTCGCTAAACAGGGGAGTCTGGACTGGGCATCTAAGTTCCCATGCAGCTTCTGTGGACTGTGCTCAACATGAAAATTAAAGTCCTGGAGTGCTAAAACCCATCTAGTCACATGTCATTATCCTCATTCCTTTCTCTCATCCATCTCAGGGGCACATGATCTGACACTAGCCTAACAGGTAGTATCTCAGGATATCGACTGTCCACTTGATGGCCAAGCACTCTTTTTCTATGGTGGCATAGTTCATTTCACAGGAGGAGAGTTTCCTACTTAGGTATAGGACTGGATGTTCATCCTCATCTATCTCCTGGGACAACACAGCTTCTATCCCGACATCGGAGGCGTCCACCTGGAGCATAAACTCCTTAATGAAATCTGGTGCGAACAAGACCGGCTGTCTTCACAGGGTGAGCTTCAATTCCTGGAATGCCATCTTTGCTTCAGAGGACCATTTGGCTATCGACGTCTTTGTGCCCTTGAGAAGATTCATCAGAAGGGCAGCTTTCATGGCAAAATTCAGGATAAATTGCCAATAGTATCCCACAAGTCCCAGAAATGCCCTGACCTGCTTTTTGGAGACTGGTTGTGGCTACTTTTGGATTGCCTGCATCTTGTCTATTTGCGGCTTTATCCCCTCCGACGATATAGCCCAAGTATTTTTCCTCTTCTTTCCCAAGGTCTCACTTATTTGAGTTAATGGTAAACCTTGCCAGCCTCAGTGTATTAAGTACCACCTGGACCTTCTGCAGGTGGTTTCTACAATCCGGGCTGAAGATCACAATGTCGTCCAGATAAGCGGTGGCTTACTTTTTGTGAGAGACTAGGATCCAGTCCATGACCCCCTGGAAAGTAGCTGAAGCTCCTTGTTATCTGAACGGCACACTGAAAACACCCATCAGGTGAAGAGAAGGCCATCTTCTCCTTTTGACTTGGGGACAGTGGAATTTGCCAGTGCCCTTTTGTTAGGTCCATATATGTGGTTGGCCCTAGCCTCTCAATGAGCTCATCAACCCCATGCATCGGATAAGCATAGAACTTGAACATCTCATTTAGCTTCCTGCAGTCATTACAGAAGTGCCACTGTCCATACAGCTTCTGCACAAGAACAATAGGGCTGGACCAGCTGCTCTTTGACTCCTTGATGATGCCCAGGCTCAACATTCTCTTCACTTCCTTGGAGATCACCTCGCAGGGGGCTTCAGGAATTCGATACAGCTATTGGTTCACCCTCACATAATAAATAATAATAATAATAATCTTTATTTATATAGCGCCAACATATTCCGCAGCGCTTAACAGTTTAATAGTTTCAAAACATAAGTCATAAGTAACAACGTTAACAATTCAATAATTAAAGCAAAATAAGCCGACCCTGCTCGTGAGAGCTTACAATCTACAATGAGGTGGGGGAGGTACAAAGTACAGGTGTGTATATACAATGGTGCATTTACAATGATGGTCCAGCCATCTTGAGGGAGTGAGGGATGGATGGAGATAGTGAATGGGCTACACATACACACTTAAACATACACTTAAACATAGAACGACTTTGATTAGTGAATGTGATAGGCAGCTCTGAACAAATGTGTTTTGAGTGAGCGCCTGAAACCATGCAAATTGTGGATAGTCCTAATTTCTTGGGGTAGAGCATTCCAGAGGATTGGCGCAGTGCGGGAGAAGTCTTGGAGTCGGGAGTGGGAGGTACGGATTAGTGCAGAGGTTAGTCGAAAGTCGTTTGCAGAGCGCAGCAGTCGGTTAGGCCAATAGATAGAAATGAGGGAGGAGATGTAGGGGGGTGCTGCACTGTGGAGAGCTTTGTGGGTGAGAACCAGTACTTTGAATTGGATCCTATAATGAATGGGCAGCCAGTGTAAGGACTGGCGAAGAGCGGACGAGTCCGAGTACCGATTAGCCAGATGGATGACCCTGGCTGCTGCATTAAGGATGGACTGGAGAGGGGATAGTTGAGTAATGGGGAGGCCAAGTAATAGAGCGTTGCAGTAGTCCAGGCGGGAGTGGATCAATGCTACAGTGAGGGTTTTTGTTGTTTCCATGGTGAGAAATGGGCGGATTCTAGAGATGTTCTTTAGGTGTAGACGGCAAGAGCGGGCAAGAGATTGTATATGGGAGGTGAAGGAGAGATTGGTGTCAAACATAACACCCAGACAGCGAGCCTGCTGCCGGGGTGTTATTATGGTGCTGCCCACAGAGAGGGAAATGTCAGATTTAGGGAGGTTAGTAGACGGCGGGAGCAGAAGGAGTTCAGTCTGGGAGAGGTTACGTTTCAGATAGAGAGCGGACATGAGTTTGGAGACTGAGGACAGACAGTCGGTGGCGTTCTGTAGAACAGCGGGGTAAGGTCGGGGGATGACGTGTATAGTTGTGTGTCATCAGCTTAAAGATGGTACTGAAAGCCAAATCTGCTGATGGTCTGTCCAATTGGGGCCGTGTAGAGAGAGAAGAGAAGGGGGCCAAGGACTGAGCCCTGGGGTACACCGACAGTGAGAGGAAGAGGAGATGATGTGGAGCGAGAGAACGAAACACTGAAGGAGCGGTCAGAAAGATAGGAGGAGAACCAGGAGAGAACAGTGTCCTTAATACCTAGTGACTGGAGCCTAGACAGTAGGAGACAGTGGTCAACAGTGTTGAAAGCTGCAGAAAGGTCGAGTAGAATGAGCAGAGAGTGGTCGCCGTTACGTTTTGCTGTCAGAAGGTCATTGGTCACTTTGATGAGTGCAGTTTCACATGCGATTCAGTCAGGATTTCAAGCCTCACAACCTGTGTACATCCTGGTAACTCCATAAACAGGTCCCGTTTCAGCTGAAGCAACTCACGACACTGTTATTTCTGGGCCAAACAAAGTGTATCTGCCACTGTGACATCCTTGACACTTGCTTCAGGATTTGTCCCTAGGCACATTGCTTCCATCCGATCCTGGTCTCAAAACGGTTTCAGCAGGTTAATATGGTACACTTGGTACATCTTTCTTTTCCCTGGTTGTCCTTGTAGTTGACAACACTCAACTTTTTGACCACCTTCTATGTCCCTTGCCACTTGGCCAGGAACTTACTTTTCACTATGGAGATCAACACCAATACCCGGTCTCCAAGAATTAACTATCTCAGTCTTGCCAACCGATTGAGGACCCTCAGAACTGTAGGTATGGTAACTGGCAATTCCAGTCCTGACCTTTCTTCTCCACAACATTCTTCAGCATAGATTTCAAGGTCTTGTTGAACCTTTCCATGAGGCCGTCCGCCTGCAAAAAGTACATAGATGTCCTGAGTTGGGTAATCTCGATAGCCTTACAAAACTCTCTAATTATCTTGAACATGAATGGTGTTCCTCGGTCAGTCAGAATCTCCATGGGCAGGCGCATCCGGGAGAAAATATGGACTAGCTCTTGTGCTATACTCCTGGCTGAGGAGTTCCTCAGTGGTACTGCCTCCGGGTACCGTGTTGCATAGTCCATGACCACCAAGATGTATTTGTGGCCTCTAGCGGACTTAATTAGAGGTCCTAGCGTTATTTGCCTCCTGGAGTGCAGATTTTCCTAGACTAGTTTGTGGATTCCATATAAAGAGCCATTAAGTGCTAGTAAAGCAGAATCCCCCCTCAAGTGACCACATTTTGGAAATTATTAACCTCTTGGGAATTTATATACAGATGTAGTGACGATTTTGACTTCATGGGTGTTTTCCAGAAACAGGCAGCAGTGGATGTTGCTGAGTGAAAATTGCAAACTGCTATTGTAGTGACCACGGAGCATAAAGATAAAATACAAAATTTATTTATAACCATAGTGAAAAAAGTGAAAAAAGTCATAAAAGTCTCAATGAATACATATATAAACATGACAAAATACAAGAAAGGAAAAAATGGCAGCTTGGGGGAGAGATTCCAATGTCCTCTGCCAGCTACATGTAATAGTACCCTGGTAAAGAGTTGTTCTCAGCGTTAAGGTGCAGACACAAAGTCAATTGCCATCGTCAGTATATAAATAAATACAATGGGCAACACTTACTGATGTAGGGAGAGGGCAGGGGACATCAGAAAAGACCCACAAGAACCCCCGACGCGTGTTTCGCTTAGATAGGATAGCTTTTTCAAGGGGATATACAACAGGAAGTCCCAAGGATATTCAAATAGCATTGGTGGCCAGTCAGGCGACCCAATCACATGTTTGCAGTCAACCAATGAAATCAGCTCTGTCGGCGCATGCACAGAGTGAACGCCAGGTCCTGCATCAGGCACCGCATCACCACATTAACGCATGAGAACAGGAGGTGTGGAATTAACCCCCAAACACAAGTCATGCCAGGCCACGGTTAACACCACAACCGCATACGCACCGCTGCATTCATCAGACTTAAATAGGAGTAGTAGTGTCACATAGTAGTAAAAAGCACAATGACAATAATATTGATACCCCAAATTGCAAAAAGTCCCAGAACGTGCCCCAAAAAAACCAGTGTATCAGACAAACAAGTATTTTATCATCCATAATGAGGCAACAGACATCAACATTAGATGAAAAAAAACTCTGGCTCAACAAGAAGCGAGCTGGATCGTACATCTTAATACACTGACACCCCGAGGCCTCAATGAGTCTTTGAGCTTCTCTCACTTTTTGTAGTTGGGTTTTGAGGCCTTCCGTTTCTTTTTATAGTCACCATTTCACAGTTTATTATGCTTATATTGTATATGGGCTCCTTTCTGACCCACTTTTATAATCTCTTTGTAGAATATGTTTTTAATCTTTTGTTTTGTTGTTTATTCTAGTGACATCTTTTCTTGTTCGCATTGACCTCGTATTCTACCACCATGAGATCCAGGTTGTCTCTCTCTTGGAGTTGTGGAACACATTGATTCTGCACCAGAAGTCCCATTTTGGATTTGATTATATCATCTAATGTTAATGTCCTCAATTTATTCCTCAAAAAATTATTTTTTAGCCCTCAATTTTTTATTTTCTCAAGGATAAAAGGAGAAATTAGACTTACAAAGTTGTTGTGCAATTTTTTCTGAGTACGCTGACACCCCATATGTTGGGGTAAACCACTGTTTGGGCACAAGTCGGGCTTGGAAGGGAGGAATCACCGTTTGACTTTTTGAATGCAAAACTGACTGGAATCAATGGTGGCGCCATGTCGCGTTTGGAGACCCCATGATTTGCCTAAACAGTGGAAACCCCTCAATTCTAACTCCAACCGTAACTCCAACACACTCCTAACCACAACCCTAACCCCAACACACCCCTAACCCTAATCACATCACTAACCATAACCCTAACCCCAACACACCCCTAAACTAATCCCAACCCTAACCACAACCCTAACCCCAAGAAACCCTAACCCTAATCTTAACCCTAATCCCAACTGCTACCCTAATTCCAACCCTAATCCTAATTCTAACCCTAACTCTAATTCTAACCTTAACCCTAACCTTAATGGAAAATAAAAATAAATATATTTTCTTATTTTATTATTTGTCCCTACCTATGGGGCTGATAAAGTGGGGGTATTTACTATTTTTTTTATTTTGATCATTTTGATAGGGTAAATCACAGTGATCAAACTGCACATGCGCCCACCATTTTGGAAGATGGCGGCTCCGATAATCGATGACGCAGGGACACCAGGAGGGACTTGGAAGGTAACGGGGGGGAGGGGGGATTGGAAGGCAGGGGGGAGCGGAGGGAAGGGGAGGGGGAGCAGATAATGATGGCGGCGGCAGATCGCCACCGTCAGTCGGTTAGATTACTGTCTCCAGCCATGGCTGATGATATTTCAGCATCGGCCATGGCTGGATTGTAATATTTCACCAAGTTTCATTGCTGAAATATTACAATCGCTCTGATTGGCTCTGATTGGCTGTTTCACTTTCAACAGCCAATCAGAGCGATTGTAGCCACGGGGGGGCAAAGCCACCCCTCTGGGGTGAAGCACAACTCTTCCTTTATCTGCAGGTCGGATGACCTTTCAGTAACCCAGTGGTGAAATAGAAAACTTGGCAATCAACTTTATAGTATTAGTATATCCAATTTTATTGCAGTCACAGTACACGTGGGTACAGGGTGGAGACGTTTAGGTCCAACATGGACCTTCATCAATCCGACTGCTTATAGGTAGATATTTTTATCTTAATGTGAGATGTATAGGCTATATGTCTTAGAGGAGAGAGTCATAAAGATGGATCTGTTTATACGGCAAACAAGTTTATATAGAACCTGAAGGTCCAAGAAAAAAGGTTTGTGATGATCCACAAGGATTCTTAAGTTTTCTATTTCACTATATTGGGCTAATTACCTACTTGTGCACCACCACAGTTGTGCTACGATATATTTTCTCTTTCAGTAACCCAGGTCACCCGACCAGCAGGAACGCGATTTTGCCATGATGCATATGCTGCATCACAGGTCTGGAAGGCACAGGTTTTCATGATGCATACGCTGCGTCACAGGTCGGGAAGGGTTAATGTATTTATTGGAAAAATATATATATTTTTTTCTTTATATAGTGATATTTTTAAAAAATATTTTTACACATTCTAATTTTTTTTTACTTTCTTACATTGTCCCTGTATGGGACATCACTATATAATATCAGATCATTGACCCGGAAGGACCCTGCGGCCATCTTGTTGCTGGGAATCTCCATGGAGACCATCAGAGCATCACAATGCGATCACGATGTCCTGATGGAAGCATGTAGGGAGCCCTCCCTGCGCGATGCTTCTCCATACCGCTGTCACTACTGACAGTGGCATAAGAGGGGTTAAATGCCCACGATCGGTGCTATCACCAATCGTGGGCATTGCTGCGGGGTGTCAGCTGTCACATACAGCTGACACCCGCACCCGATCACACACAGGGGAGCTCAGCATGTGGCCGCGCGATCGGTGCGCCATACTATTACTACTTTTTGTGGGAACACATCTCCCGCAGAGCACAACTAGTACGACGCATGTCGGGAAGGGGTTAAAAATATCTTCTATGCCCATAGCATCCAATCATATCACAGCGTCCAGTAATTTTTAACCAACCCAATGACACCAAAATCATTCACCAAAGGTCACGTTAAGGGGTCAAAGTATCGTGCAAGAAAAAGCCCATGGAGTCATTGTTTGTGAAAAATCTTTGTGATGGAATCATTTTGATATTTTTACTGAGTTCAGAGTTTGAAAGTTTATAAAAATCACCTCTTACTTTTTAAACAACTTCACCCTTGCAGACCTGAGTAATTATTTTATTTATATACCGTATATACTCGTGTATAAACCGAGATTTTCAGCACCTTTTTTGTGCTGAAAATGCCCCCTCGGCTTATACATGATTCATTGGGCAGAAACCAGCGGGGGAGGGGTCCCGCGGCAGGAGCCTGTGGCTGGGACATCATACTCACCCTCCCCGTGCCATCGCTGAACGTCCCGGCAATCCTACGTTGTACCCGGCTTCCTGCAGCTCTCCTGTGCTGAGCGGTGACATAATACCGCTCATTAAGGCTATGAATATGGATGGGACGCCACTCCCATAGGCGTGGCATCCGCTCAGCACAGGAGAGCTGCAGGAAGCCGGGTACAACGCAGGATTGCCGGGACGTTCAGCGATGGCACGGGGAGGGTGAGTATGATGGAGGTGGATGGGGGGAGCATGGAGGAGGACAAGGAGCACGGAGCAGGATGGGGGGAGGACGGAGAGCACAGAGGAGCACGGAGCAGGACGGGGGGAGGATGGAGGGCACAGAGGAGCACGGAACAGGACTGGGGGAGGATGGAGAGCACAGAGGAGCACGGAGCAGGACTGGGGAAGATGGAGAGCACGGAGCAGGACGAGGGAGGGATGGAAACCACAGAGGAGCATGGAGCAGGACGGGGGGGCACAGGAGGACGGAGCAGGAGGGGGAGCACAGAGGAGGACGGAGCAGGAGGGGGGAGCACAGAGGAGGACTGAGCAGGAGGGGGGAGCACAGAGGAGAATGGGGGAGCACAGAGCTGGATGGGGAGCACGGAGAAGGAAGGGGAAAAAAAAAGGACAGCAGTTTATACACCCGGCTTATACTCGAGTCAATAAGCTTACCCAGTTTTCCATGGAAAAATTAGGGGCCTCGACTTATACTCAGGTCGGCTTATACTCGAGTATATACTGTAGCTTCCACTTATTTCACAGCACTTTTTCAATTAAGTGGGGACATGTACAGACAATAAAGATGATGCAAATTAACACATAGTTCAACAGTTACAGTAGGAGTATGGGTCCTGCTCGCAAGCTAACAATATATAAGAAAATGAGAGGCACACAATAAGAAGTACTTGTCATGTTTGATTCAGCCATCATTATAATAAATAAAGATTATGATTAGGGTTGAGCATTCCGATACTGCAAATATCGGGTATCGGCCGATATTTGCTGTATCGGAATTCCGATTCCGAGTTCCGATATTTTCGTCATATCGGATACCGGAATCGGAATGCTCCTGTCACTGTCAGTGTCCGTCGGTCGGGTCTGTCAGGAGTCAGCGGCACTTACCTGGCAGAAGATCCCCGGTGGTCACGTCCTGGACTGCTTGATGGCCGCCATTATCTTCTCCCTGGAGGTCACGTGCAGTTTCTCGCGATAACTGCACGTGCTGCCGGGTAATCGCGGCCGTAAAGCAGTCCGATGACGTCACCGCCGAGGCTCAGCCTGACATTCCGATGTAGCAGAGCTGGATCGTCGTAGGACACTCGTTACTATGGACTGAGTCGGACAGGTGGTAAAGAGTCATGGCCAAAAGTTTTGAGAATGACACAAATATTAATTTTTACAAAGTCTACTGCTTCACTTTTTCTAATGGCAATTTGCATATACTCCAGAATGTTGTAAAGAGTGATCAGCTTAACAGCAATTACTTGCAAAGTCAATATTTGGCTAGAAAATGAACTTTATCCCCAAAACACATTTCAACATCATTGCAGGCCTGCCTTAAAAGGACCAGCTAACCTCTTTTCAGTGATTGCTCCATTAACACAGGTGTGGGTGTTGATGAGGACATGGCTGGAGATCAATCTGTCATGATTAAGTAAGAATGTCACCACTGGACACTTTATAAGGAGGCTGGTGCTTGGCATCATTGTTTCTCTTCTGTTAACCATGGTTATCTCTAAAGAAACACGTGCAGTCATCATTGCAATGCACAAAAATGGCCTAACAGGGAAGAGTATCGCAGCTAGAAAGATTGCACCTCAGTCAACAATCTATCGCATCATCAAGAACTTCAAGGAGAGAGGTTCCATTGTTGTCAAAAAGGCTTCAGGGCGCCAAAGAAAGACCAGCAAGCGCCAGGACCGTCTCTTAAAAGTGTTTCAGCTGCGGGATTGGGCTACCGGCAGTGCAGAGCTTGCTCAGGAATGGCAACAGGCAGGTGTGAGTGCATATGCACGCACTGTGAGGTGGAGACTCTTGGAGCAAGGCCTGGTCTCAAGGAGGGCAGCAAAGAAGCCACTTCTCTCCAGAAAAAACATCATGGACAGACTGATATTCTGCAAAAGGTACAGGCAGTGGACTGCTGAGGACTGGGGTAAAGTTATTTTCTCTGATGAATCCCCTTTTCGATTGTTTGGGACATCAGGAAAACGCCTCATTCGGAGAAGACAAGGTGAGCGCTACCACCAGCCTTGTCTCATGCCAACTGTTAAGCATCCTGAAACCATTCATGTGTGGGGTTGCTTCTCAGCCAAGGGAATCGGCTCTCTCACAGTCTTGCCTAAAAACACAGCCATGAATAAAGAATGATACCAGAATGTCCTCCAAGAGCAACTTCTCCCAACCCTCCAAGAGCAGTTTGGCGATCAACAATGCCTTTTCCAGCATGATGGAGCACCTTGCCATAAAGCAAAGGTGATAACTAAATGGCTCAGGGAACAAAACATAGAGATTTTGGTCCATGGTCTGGAAACTCCCCAGATCTTAATCCCATTGAGAACTTGTGGTCAATCATCAAGAGACGGGTGGACAAACAAAAACCTAAAAATTTGGACAAAATGAAAGCATTGATTGTACAAGAATGGACTGCTATCAGTCAGGATTTGGTCCAGAAGTTGATTGAGAGGATGCCAGGGAGAATTGCAGAGGTCCTGAAGAAGAAGGGTCAACACTGCAAATATTGACATGCTGCATTAACTCATTCTAACTGTCAATATAAGCTGTTGTTGCTCATATGTTTGCAATTATTATATTTCTGTCTGTGATAAAAACATCTGTCAAACACACATAAAAACCAGAGGGCAGCAGATCATCTGACAATATAATATTTGTGTCATTCTCAAAACTTTTGGCCATGACTGTACTGTTGGTTTTTTTTTTTTCTTTTTTTCCAGGAGATCGATGGCGTTGCAGGAATGAGAGTGTAATAAAATTAATGAAAACTGTGTTGTCTCTTTTATTTCATTAAAATACTTTTTTCTTGCTGTGTCTTTTTTTAAACATTTAAAAACTTTGGGATTAATAATGGATCGGTGTCTTATTGACGCCTCTCCATTATTAACCGGGCTTATTGTCACCGTGCAATCAATGGTGACATTAACCCCTTATTACCCCGCTTGCCACCGCTACATGGCAAGTGGGAAGAGCCGGGTAAAGTGCCACAATTGGCACATCTTTTGATGCGCCAAATGTGGGGCTGCTGTAGCCTGGTATTATCAGGCTGTTGAGGGCCAAAATCCATGGGCCTTGACAGTCTTTTAATACCAGGCCGCAGCAGTCTGCATTTTACTTGGCTGGTTAACAAAAATAGCGGGGATCCCCACGCCATTTTTTTTTCGAGGGGATCCCCTATTTTTGTTAACCAGCCAAGCTAAGCAGACTGCTGTGGCCTGGTATTATCAGGCTTGCAAGGTCCATGGATATTGGATCCTTACCAGCCTGAAAAACCAGGCCTCAGCAGTCTGCTTCATCTGGCTGGTTAACAAAAATAGGGGGGACCCCACGCCATTTTTTTTCAGGGGATCCCCTATTTTTGTTAACCAGCCAAGATAAGCAGACTGTTGTGGCCTGGTATTATCAGGCTTGCAAGGTTCATGGATATTGGCTCCTTAACAGCCTGAAAATCCAGGCCTCAGCAGTCTGCTTCATCAGGCTGGTTAACAAAAATAGGGGGGACCCCACGCAATTTTTTTTTTAGAGGGGATCCCCTATTTTTGTTAATCAGTTCCCTCTGACATCACAGATGGTGTTCCTGGCTGACCTGAAGTGAAAGTGGGAAGCAATCAATTAAGCTTTCCACTTCCTCTCCTGTCAGCCAGGAGAGGAGCTCATTCATTCGGGGGTTTACTGTGAGGCTGCAGCATTAGCTGTGGTCCCTGCAGTAAACATTAACCCTTTCTGATGGATTACACCGTGGGACCTGACTGTGCATCGGATAGGTAAGAATAATTTTGCTTTTTTATTTTATTTTTATTACAGGAAATGGTTTTTGCAGTAAAATAAAAGATGGTCAAAAACATGTGTCTTTATTTCATTAAAATGATTTTTTATTAAAGTGTGTGTGTTTTATTTTTATTTCATGCAATAGGATTAATAATTGATAGTTGTCTAATTGACAGCTCTCAATTATTAACCTGGCTTAAGGTCACCTTTCAATAGCAAGGTGGCTTTAACCTCTTATTAACCCATTTGCCACCGCTACAGGGCAATGGGAATAGACAGGCAAAGTGCCAGAAAGGGCTAATCTAATTATAGATTTGCCTTTTCTGGGGTGTCTGGGGGCAGATGTTAGTAGCCAGGGGGGGCCAAAAATAATGGTCCCTCTCTGGGCTATTATCTGCCTCCACTCGCCGGCTTTGTCTGTCTGGTTGAGAAAATAGGGCGGGAGCCCACGCATTTTTTTTCAACAATTTTACACCTCATATATATATATATATATATACATGTCATTGAATTTGTGACACATATATATTTATATTTATAGTTCATACACTTCTACATAGTATAATAGCCGCTAATTCAATTGCCGGCTTTTGTGAAAATGCAGAACCCGACATGAAAATGACACATGGTTTATATAGAGTTAACCATGTCATTTTTATGTAGTTTGATATATTGTTTTCACTAACAATTACATGAGTGTTTGTGTGCAAAATTTCACACCTGTAGGGGTTAATTAAAGGTGTAAATTCGTAGCAAAAAAGTCTGTTTTTTTACAACGAATTTACACCTTTAATTAACCCCTACAGGTGTGAAATTTTGCACACATACACTCATGTAATTGTTTGTGAAAACCAGATATCAAACTACATGAAAAGACATGGTTAACTCTATGTAAACCATGTGTCATTTCATGTCGGGTGCTTCTATATTTTCACAAAAGCCGGCATTACCCAGCAATTGAATCAGAGGCTATTTTACTATGTAGAAGTGTATGAACTATAAATATATGTATATATATATATGTCACAATGACATTTATATATATATATATATATATATATATGTATTCTATGTGTGTATATTTAGTGTTTACAAGGAAAGAAAGGGTTTTTTTTAGTTCCGATAATTCTGTCCCATAGACTTGCATTGGATTTCCGGTATCGGAATCGGGTATCGCCGATACTTTTTGGGTATCGGTGATACCCATTCCGATCCGATACTTCTTGATATCGGGAAGTATCACTCAACCCTAATTATGATATAAAGCTGCATGATCCAGTCATCAGCCACTATTTGTGTAAGTACAGTTACCAAGTTCCATTAGATTACATCGAGAATGTAGAGACAGATGAATAGGATGGACCAGATTGTGAAGGAAATTTGGAAAGAGGAAAAAGGGAAGAAATAAAGTAGATTAGTGAAATGAGTGACAAGCTATCTAAAGAGATGTGTTTTTAAAGCACGCTTAAAAATGCAGAGCTAGGTATTAGTCGGATTGCCTAAATTAGTGCATTCCAGAAAACTGGTGAAGCACAAGAGAAATATTGGATACCGAGTTACATAGTTTGTATTATGGAAGATGTTTGTCTTAGATCAATTGCAGAATGGAGGGCATGGGTCAATGGATAGATAAAGATGAGGGAGGAGATATAGGGTGGTACATAACTGTGGAGAGCTTTGTGAGTGAGAGAGGTAACTTTGTATTATATTCTGGGAAACCAGTGTGAGTGGCATTAGGTGGTGGCACTGATGAGGCAGCTGGACATTAGTACGACCCTGGCTGTCGGCTTATGGATTGATTGGAAAAGGGAAAAATGTTTGGTAGTGTGAGACCAATCAGAAGAAAGTTGCTGTAGTCCAGACGATAATGAATTAGAACAACAGTTTTTGCAAAGGTGAGAAAAGGTTGCATTCTGAAAATGTCTTAAAGATT
>JARQOD010000001.1:63337139-63415833 GCA_033576555.1 Oophaga sylvatica | reverse complement strand
ATCATTACCAAAAGAAAAAAAATTTTCCCTTAAAAATGTTCTTTTCTTAATATAAGTATTTTGCCCTAAACGACAAGTCTCCCTTATCCAACATTTAGAAACTGCTGCTACCCCGCTATCATGTCTTATAGATGTGTATAAGGAGACTACATCAAGGAGGCCAAGATCACTTGTTCTCCTATGGTAGCTCCCTCTAATTTGTTTAGAAATCAACAGTATCCCAATATATGATTTTAGATTTTTTGCTAATGGATTGAGGATTTTATCAAGAAATGTACCTAATTGCTAATATAGAATCCACCCAGACACTATGGGGCGCCCGGGAGGGTTTCTTAAGGATTTGTGTATTTTGGTATCACATTACAGTACTGGGGTTCTAGGATTCTCTACTTGTAGACAGTCACATAGAGATTGATCAATAACTTCATAGCCTAATGCTTCCTCTAGACATGTTTTTATTTCTTTCATAATCCTAAATTTTGGATCCCCATCCAACTTTCTATACACATTTGTATCCTCTAGTTGTGAATATATTTCTTTCAAATATTGGAGTTTGTCCATGACAACGACTGCACCACCTTTATCCGCAGGCTTCACTACTATGTCGTCGTCATAGACCAACTCTTGTAAAGCATCATATTCCTGTTTAGTAATATTTGGGTGTTTAAATTCTTTTACTCCATTTTTTCTACATTTTTCTACCTCCATTTTTACTGCTGCCACAAAGGCATCTATAACCGCAGAATTGTTAGATGGTACAAAAGTACTTTGTTTTCTTAAATTGACTGTCTTTAGGTTTAATTCACTAACCCTTCCTTCTTTTGGTATTGAAACATTATATGACCATTCATTGAGTCTGATCATTCTAAAAAAATTTTCCAGATCAAATTGCAATTGAAACCAATTTACATGTAGACAGTGACTGAAGCTTAAGCCTTTACTTAATACCATTATCTGTGGCTCAGTCAATACCTTATTGGATATATTTATGACCAAATCTAGTCCTTTTTCCTTAGAGTGGCTTGTCTCTGCGGCTGTGACCGATTCTTCTCCTGCTTGCCTTTTCTGTTGTCGGCGGTGGTGCTTCCCTCCTCTCCTTTTGACCTTGCTATATCTATATCTATGGGGAAAAAATTCATTAGTACACACATAACAACTCTGTCCTTCTTTTAAATCCAGCACAGGACCTTTTTTCTTCCAAGTTGATTTAGCATTATCTTTTTGCCATGTATATACGTATCCTTTCTCATAGTCCTCCATATCTCTACTCCATTTTCTTCTTTTCGTTTCCTCCAGCTCAGTTTTTTGTTTTTCAACATCCCTTTCCACTTTCTCTTTAAACATATTCCAAATTTCTATTTTAATCATTGATTGGTTTCTCTGTTCCATATCCATCAAATTTTCATTTAGTTTCTTTATGTCAACCTGTAGATACTCATACTGAGCCACAGATAATGGTATTAAGTAAAGGCTTAAGCTTCAGTCCCTGTCTACATGTAAATTGGTTTCAATTGCAATTTGATCTGGAAAATTTTTTTAGAATGATCAGACTCAAGGAATTGTCATATAATGTTTCAATACCAAAAGAAGGAAGGGTTAGTGAATTAAACCTAAAGACAGTCAATTTAAGAAAACAAAGTACTTTTGTACCATCTAACAATTCTGCGGTTATAGATGCCTTTGTGGCAGCAGTAAAAATGGAGGTACAAAAATTTAGAAAAAATGGAGTAAAAGAATTTAAACACCCAAATATTACTAAACAGGAATATGATGCTTTACAAGAGTTGGTCCATGACGACGACATAGTAGTGAAGCCTGCGGATAACGGTGGTGCAGTCGTCGTCATGGACAAACTCCAATATTTGAAAGAAATATATTCACAACTAGAGGATACAAATGTGTATAGAAAGTTGGATGGGGATCCGAAATTTAGGATTATGAAAGAAATAAAAACATGTCTAGAGGAAGCATTAGGCTATGAAGTTATTGATCAATCTCTATGTGACTATCTACAAGTAGAGAATCCTAGAACCCCAGTACTGTATGTGATACCAAAAATACACAAATCCTTAAGAAACCCTCCCGGGCGCCCCATAGTGTCTGGGGTGGATTCTATATTTAGCAAATTAGGTACATTTCTTGATAAAATCCTCAATCCATTAGCAAAAAATCTAAAATCATATATTTGGGATACTGTTGATTTTCTAAACAAATTAGAGGGAGCTACCATAGGAGAACAAGTGATCTTGGCCTCCTTTGATGTAGTCTCCTTATACACATCTATAAGACATGATAGCGGGGTAGCAGCAGTTTCTAAAATGTTGGATAAGGGAGACTTGTCGTTTAGGGCAAAAGACTTCATATTAAGAATATTGAACATTATTCTAAGGGAAAATTATTTTCTGTTTGGTAATGATTTTTATTTGCAATGTAGAGGGACCGCAATGGGGGCCAATATGGCGCCAGCTTATGCTAATTTGGTTATGGGGGTCCTGGAGGAGGAGTTCGTCTATGTGTCCCACCACTTTAGACATGACTCTGTGTGGTGGCGATACATAGACGATGTCTTCCTCCTCTGGACCGGAACTGAAGAAGAATTACAACAGTTCCATAATTATCTAAATGAGATAGATCAGACGATCAAATTTACTCTTAATTCATCTAGAAATGAAATACAGTTTTTAGATGTCCTTGTAAAGCAGAAAGATGGTAAATTGACAACTACTTTATATGTAAAGGAGGCAGATAGAAATAATCTACTTCTTTATAATAGCCAGCATCCAAGGAATATGGTGAATTCCATACCTTTGAGCCAACTACTGAGAGTAAGGCGAGTGGTTAGTGAATCAATAGGTTTAGATGCCATTATGGACTCAATGGTTAAAAAATTCTTGGATAGGGGGTACCCTCTCAATTTATTACAACAAACAAAAAGAAATGTGCTTCAAAAAAATAGATCAGATTTGTTAGGAATGAGGAGATGTAAAACGGAAATGGTAAGAATTCCATTTGTTTCTACATATACTGAAGAGAGTGGGTACATCTCTGGAATTATTAAGAAACATTGGGGGATGCTAACCAAATGTCTTCCCAATATAAAGGAATTTAAATTGCCTCCCCTCCTCTCATATAAAAGGGGTAAGAGTATCAAGTATAAGTTAATTAGATCAGATATTGGTCCACAGAGAAGGACAACTCAAACATCACTGACAGGATTATCCAGAAAAGGCTGCTATCCGTGCCTTAGTTGTATAAACTGTAGTCTAATGATTAAGGGTCCACAGTTTGTACACCCAAGAACTAATAAGGTTTATAAAATTAATCATTTTCTAACATGTGAATCAGACCATGTTATATACTTACTTGAATGTCCCTGTAAATTATGGTATATAGGGGAGACTACGTGTGATTTCAAAACACGGATAAGTCAACACAAATATACCATTAGGAAAAAGAGAATGGACCTCCCAGTGTCTAAACACTTTACAGAAATGAAACACACTGAAAAACAATTAAAATTCAGAATTATAGATACTGTTCCAATACAGAGAAGAGGGGGAGATAGGACTAATCTCCTCAAAAAGAAAGAACTCAAATGGATTTATGATCTAGATACGTTGAAACCTATGGGACTCAATGTAGATTTCAAGCTCAATTCGGTAACATGAACTTACTATAGTCAACTGATGTTTCTGTGGGAGTTATTTACTTAATGTTCAGTGATATAGTTGTTGTTGGTGAAAAATTATTAATAATAACTATGATATTGAATATAGAACTACACACTAACTGTGATTTCTCATTTTTTTCACAGAACATAAATATGGAGACACTCACTGGAAAAATATAGCACTGAATGGAGGACGCCATTCATAAGATTATTGTTTCTGTTGGCTTAAGTTTTTTTCTCTTTAAAGAAAATATTTTTCTGAAATAAATGGAATTCATTGATTGAAAAATCTCTATATCTGTGTATTCTCTCGTATGGGTAAAAGAAAGCAGAGATATGAGCCCTAATAACCTTAGTGACAGCGGGGTTGAGGGAACTGGGCCATAAGGTCCAGAATACCTCCCTTGTGAGTCACCGGTGGTGGGAAGTTACCCTTAACGGGGGACGGTCCCATTTACCGGGGTGAAATAGGTGCTCAGATCTTAAAGCACATGAATAAACCCTCAGTCCGATGTGATCACTGATAAGAGTTTTTATAACAAAGTCAAATACTTTAAGAATTTTTAGTTATAATGGAAAAGATGAGAAGGGTGTACTCACAGATGTATATGATCGCTAGTTTGAGACCTATTTCAGTGAAGATTTACCTGTACTAATATAAATTCAAGTTTGCCACACACAAGATGGCGTCCCGTTCAGGACAAAGCACTAGAGGGCATGCTCAGTAACAAAAATGCCACACAAATGACCTGATAGGCTAGGAACCTTTTGTGGTTGCTAGGATACTAGGAGACATGTGCAGTAGCTACAGAAACATGTTGTTTTCAGCGTTCATGGCGTCCTCCACATGTGGTGCAGTCATATTTGCTAAGTGAGTGTCTTTGGAAAAGGGATTTTTACTTCAGCTGTTATGATTTGGAATAATTGCAAATTAAGGTTTGATTTAATATTTAGCATGGTATACATAACAGTATGTTCTTGAAATGTGACTTTCTGTGAAATTGGGAGATCACTGCATGAATTGTTGTGAATAGATTGACAAACAGTATATTGTATGAAAAGTTTTTCTATATTTCTTGTAAAATTGGATGTAATGAGTTATCACAACACTGACCTGTTAAATACCTGCATAGCAGTGTTAGTCAGTGCTTGAAAAAGGCTCATGGAGCCGAAACGTCGCCATATGTGGGTGAAATAAATATCCACTATCTGCATTTTCTATGGAGTGCTGCCTATTTTTTTGATATTGATGTGGGCAAATATTGGAATTTTTGCCAAACAGGATTGCACCCAACAGTTATTTTTCTATGCTGCTCCAATTTTTCTATATCTATCTATCTATCTATCTATCTATCTATCTATCTATCTATCTATCTATCTATCTATCTATCTATCTATATCTATCTATCTATCTATCTATCTATCTATCTATCTCTCCCATGTTCTTTCAGTTTGTCTATCTCTAATGTTACATATATTATCTATTTCTTATGTAGCAAGATGTACAAAGTCACTCCCTGCTATTTCTTGCATAAAAAGATAGAAACCCTGGTTTAACATCTCTTACAATGTCAAAGTAATTATATACAAGATGGGAGTGGAGGGGATTAAAATTTTACACTATCATTTTTTTCATTGAACTTTTACTCATTTTCATTGAAATTACTCATAAAAAGAGAATGTGTTGAGCAGATTCTATGACACGCTCACATGCAATTATTCTGTAATTCTAACAATTACACATACTTTTAAATGTCAAGCAGGCAAACATTTACATAATCAACCTGATAGATTACAAGCCCATATGGGTCATTTAAATCAGGCACATAAAAATGGAACAACATGGTGAGGTTAAGATTCAACGTATATTAATCTCTCCTGATGATGAGGGGAAATGCAAAAATAATTATTATGGCAGTTACTGCAAGGTTAGAACTTAATGGCCCATGAAAAGTGTTCAGTTCTACCGGGCATCGGAATGAGTATTTGCTTTGAAGTCTGACAGCCTTTATTCTCATAGCTGATGGTTTGGCATTGATGACACGAGCCTGATCTTTGATTACTTTTGTTCTTTTTTTTACAATACATAAAAAATATTCAGCAAAATTGAATGTCGCAGATCTGTCCATAGAGTGACTGCATATAAGTAACTTTCGAGGATGCAGTCAGATTCTGCGCTCTCCCTTACATCCTTATTAGCAAGCGCCCCTTTGGAGACAGGTAAACGCATCTATCACTGATGACTGGTAATGAATGATCTGTGCGGATCAGGTCTCTACTGCTCAAAGTGAAGTGTGGCCCAAATTAATAAATACATACTGGGTGCTGTACCTTATCCCACTAATTGCTTTATGCCACTGGGATTCACATTTCACACCCCAATTTACTCTTATTTCTTCAGATTTCAAAGAATATTGCCGACATTTAATCATACCGCCAACCGAGTTAATATTTTAGGCCGGCTGCCTGTGACCTTGTGAAACGCGCCGGGCTTCAAAAAATGTGAGGCGCGCCGAACGTGTCTGTAAATGTTCCAGTCACTCGTCCTCTGAAGAGAAAGCAGGAGAACAGACAACTGTACACAGAAGAGCCTCGCGTCCTGTCTTATTCCTTAAGGATATTTCCTGGAAACTTTGGCAGGATTGTGGAGTTTGCCGAGATTCAGGTTCACAGAGAGCGACATTTATCTATCGACAGCGAGGTTAATCTGTCAGGTCCATTATTAAAATGAGATAAAGGAAAGGCTTTATCCGAAATCGATCATTTTATCATGACTGGCTTCTCAGATCTCAAATAAAATCTGCTTTATTGTTCTCACTTGGAAGCGTTAATAATTTATTGTAAATTCCAACATTGTAACTTTGTGCTCTTGCTTTTCCCTCAGGCAACGAATGCAAAGCGGTTATGGAAATCACTTGTGTCCCAGAACACATTCTAAAATAGCATTCTCTATACAGTGATAAAAACAGATACAGTCCCTGACCTACTGGCAGGCTGCGCCTAACGGAGGAAGCGGAATTATTACCTGCAGCTATCTATCATCAATAATACTAATCTATCTATCTATATATCTATTTATCTAATATCTATCTAATATCTATCTATCTATATATCTAATATCTATTTTCTATCAACTATCATCTATCTATCTATCTATCTATCTATCTATCTATCTATCTATATCGATCAATCATCTATTTATCTATCTATTACCTATCAATTATCTATCTATCATCAATAGTTCATATCTATTATCTATCTATCATCTATCTATCTTTCTATCTATCAATCATCTATCTATCGATTACCTATCAATTATCTATCAAATCTATCTATCTATCTATCTATCATCTATCTATCTATACCTATCTATTACCCATATATCTCTTATATATCTATCATCTATCTATGTATGTATCTATCTATCTGCCTCATATCTTTCTATCTATCTATCTATCTATCTATCTATCTATCTATCTATCTATCTATCTATCTATCTATCTATCTATCATCTATTATCTATCTATCTATCTATATCTATCTATCTATCTATCTATCTATCTATCTATCTATCTATCTTTTATATATTAACTATCATCTATCATCTATCTATCATTTATCTATCATTTATATATCTCATATTTATCTATCTATATCTATCTATCTATCTATCTATCTATCTATCTACCTATATATTATCTTTCTATTGAACTAATAAAGGGATACTGTTTTAGCCAACGTCCAAATGTGTGATTGTAGAATTAATGTAAAATTTGTTAAATCTTTTTAGCGCGTTCCTATTTATTGTGTTATTGAAAAGTTGTTTTTGTATTGCCTTAATTAGATGTCTATTCTGACACATATACAGATTGCTTTTTAAATCTTTTCAGAAAGCCAAGTTGTTGCTTGAGAAAGGCTCAGTGTGTATGAGCCGAATCATTTCCTTGCACCTTATAAGCTAATAGAGTATAATAGCGTATGTCTTTTTGCACATTTAATATTTGAGTGTTACTTTCCTTTTCTTTTTTATTTATCTATATCCCTTTTATCTAATTCAAGAAAATTGGAGTCAGCACACGATATAGAAGGTGAAAAAAACAGTCATGGCCATTATGGGCTACTAAATAGCACTATTTTTTCACCTTCTATATGATGTGCTGCCTCCAATTTTGTTGAATTGCATTGAAGGTGGGAGACATGGCACCCTAATCCTATATGCTAGTGCTGCATCTCTTTTTCTTTCCCTTTTATATAATCAATGTAATCTATTTATCTAGCTACTAGAAATTTGTAGTGATTAACTTTAAATGGGTCCATTACTGTGTCAAAAGTCAAGACCATGAGAGGAGTCCCCGGCTCGCTGACAGACCCGTCAGACCCTGTACACAGCGGAGAACAGCTCGCATACAATTCTTTTACTCTTATTACCCTTCATTGCTGCATTAATGATGTATCTTCAAGACTCTTCTGCTTGGCTAAATATTTGCTCAGATGAACGATGTGAAATGTCCGGATTTGAAAAAAAACAGTATTTTTCAACTTTATAAAGCGAGGTAATTTATGCAACATGGATCTATATCTGGCCACTCAGGGATTGTGATGTGTTGAAGGTTTTGCTTGCAAGTGACCATAATATTTTTAATTTATCAGTAGGTGTGAAATTCATGGAAAGGTAAAGGTGCTATTGGGGTTTGAGATCCCACTGCTGCACAGGGGAAGTCTCAAACCAGTCCTGCTGTGGTCTCCCATTCATCTCCATCCGCAGTGGAGCCTGCTCAGCTTAAATGTTGGTCCCAGCGTCTCGCCCAGTCTAACAGTGTGCAGAAGATTACTGCTGCTCCTCCAGGCTCTGCTATTGTGGCCAGTACTGGTTAGCGGCGAGCAGACGTCTTTTGGACAAAGTCCTTGTTTTTCCCTTCTGAGCATGCCCATAGTGAGATCTCTCATTGGAGATCAGGGGTCACATGCTCAGGTACTGCAGCAGCTCCTATTGGTCCGCCAGTAAGGTCCTGTGACTACTGGTGTTCTGGAACAAGTTTCATTGGTCCTTGTTTCTGGCAGGTCCTGTAGCTGTTACTATAAAAGCGTAGCATGGCTGGGCCGCCATGCGCTAGTATCAATCTTTATATGCTATGCGCCAGTGTGGTCATGTGTGTGTGTGGTTAGGGCCCGGCTGAAATAAGCCCCTAGAATACTGACTTAATCGGTGAGGAGTTTGGTATGCTAGCTGGTCAGGGTCGGTGTCCTAGATGCCCTAGATTACCGGCATAACCGGTGAGGAGTTTGATTGCCGTATTCAGGGTCTGGCGTTCAGACGCCATAGATTGCGGGTGACTCCCGCGAGGACATTAGCGCATGATCACGTTCTATGTTCGCTTAGCAGTTAACTGTGTACCTGGGTGCCTGACAGGACACAGAAGTTTGTCTCAGCGGCTCTGTGATGTAACAGGGTTCGCTTTCAACGCTAGACAGCGCCCTAGCGTGTTTATTTTGCGACTCAGTTGTGTTAAGTGAGTTCGCACACATCGCCATATAGCGCTGCGGCACTCCTTCCAGCGGCTCTGTGGATTAACAGAGTTTGCACATATTGCCACAGCGCGTTATGGCGTTTATTTTGGCAACTCTGCGGGATAACAGAGTTTGCTTCTTGCGCCATTTTATAAGCAGCAGGCTCTGCCTGCACAGTGGACCCCGGGCTGTGAACGCACCTCTCCACATCATATATTTGGTGTGTTCCGCAGACCCTAACATAATACTAGCGCCATGGTCAGGCTAGTAAAATGGCGGATGACCAGCGTCTACCGCAGTACATCCAGCAGCTGGAGGGTAGGTTGGCGGCGCTTGAGCGCACAACCTCAGCTGTGGATGTTACTGCAGTCGCTGTTCAGGCTGCTAGCGTGGCTGCAGCCAGTTTGTCCTCTGCCACCTCTGCCCCTACATTATCCCGCCTCCCGCTTCCTGACAAGTTTGCCGGTGACAGCAAGCAATGTCTGGGATTCGTGAGTCAGTGCTCTATACAGCTCGAGCTTCTGGCTGCACGTTTCCTCATGGATCGGGCACAAGTGGGTTTTGTACTGTCTCTTCTTTCGGGCCGAGCGTTGGAGTGGGCAATGCCGCTGTGGGAGCACGACGATCGTGTGGTGCGGAGTGCTCCTCGTTTCCTGGAGGCTCTTAAAAAGGTCTTTTTAGGACCTCAGGTCACCCACGATACGGCGCTACAACTGCTGGCATTGGCACAGTGTTCGTCTTTGGTCAGTCAGTTTTCCGTCCAGTTTCGGACACTGGCCTCAGAGCTAGACTGGTCGGATAAAGTTCTCATTCCAGTCTACTGGCGAGGACTGGCTGACCATGTTAAAGACGCTTTGGCTACCAGGGAGATTCCCGCCACACTGGAGAAGCTTATCTCCATATCTACCCGCATCGACCTCCGTTTTCACGAGCGGAGGTTTGAGCGGGCCCAGTGTAGGCAGAGAATTCGGTTGGCTCCCACATTTGCCAAACCTCTCGAATCCCCTGATCTGGCGTCCGAACCCCAAAAGGTCACAGAGGTTCCTCATGCAGGACCTAAGTCTCGGACCGTCCGAGTATCCGTGGTCTGTAACCTTTGACAGCAGACAGGACACTATGCCAACAAATGTCCACAGCAATCAGGGAAGCAATCGCGTCTAGTGGCCCTAGGAGGAGGTTCACTAGAGACAGCGGCATTTTCCTCCAAGATGACATTTAAAGGGACAGTCACTGTAGACTCTTCCACACTTACAGTCGACCTTTGCGTGGACTCAGGAGCAGAGGGGAACTTCATGTCCTCTAACTTTGCTCGTCGTCACGCAATACCTCTGGTGGCGCTTGACAAATCAGTGACTGTCCAGGTAGTGAATGGGTCGACATTGCCCTCACAAATAACACACCAGACTGTTCCTCTTGCATTGTCTGTATCCCCTTCCCATCAGGAGCTTATTTCCCTACTCATCCTTCCCGAGGGAATAGACGAGATCCTACTAGGTATACCTTGGCTCCGTTTCCACTCCCCACATATAGAGTGGACTTCGGGTAGGAACTGGTTGGAGTGATGCATGTAGAGGCAGATGTAGAGGGTTGCGTTCAGTGTTACCACTACTAAGTTACCGGCAGATCTTACCGCTCTACTTCCCAAGTGCTATTGGTCATATGCAGACGTGTTCTCCAAGAAGGCTGCGGAGACTCTTCCGCCTCATCGCCCCTATGACTGTCCTATCGACCTCTTGCCTGGCGCAGTACCTCCTCAGGGAAGGGTCTATCCCCTCTCTCTTCCTGAGACAGAGGCCTTGTCGCAATATATTCAGGAGAACCTAGCAAGAGGGTTCATTAGGAAGTCGGTGTCACTGGCAGGGGCGGGATTCTTCTTCGTGCAGAAGAAGAACGGAGAATTACGTCCGTGTATTGATTACGGGGTCTTAACGCCATCACCATTAAGAACAAGTACCCGTTGCCCCTGATTTCTGAGCTCTTTGATAGGCTTCGGGGAGCAAGGGTATTCACTAAACTAGATCTGCGCGGTGCTTATAACCTGATTCGCATCCGTGAGGGGACGAATGGAAGACGGCTTTTAATACCAGGGATGGGCATTACAAATATCTGGTGATGCCCTTTGGGCTCTGTAATGCCCCAGCCGTTTTCCAAGATTTTGTCAATGACATCTTCCGGGATATGCTTTCCACCTCGGTCGTAGTCTATCTGGATGATATACTCATCTTCTCTCCAGATATTGACTCCCACCGGAGAGATGTCTGCAGAGTCTTCGACCTCTTATGGGCAAATTCCCTTTATGTCTAAGTTAGAGAAATGTATGTTTGAGCTGGAGTCTTTACTAGTGTTGAGCGATACTGCTCGATATCTAAAAATATCGGATCGGAATGGTATCGCCGATATCACTAAATATCGGCGATATCCGATTCCGATACCGGAAGTCCCATGTAAGTCTATGGGAACAAAATATCGCAACTAAAAAAACACTTTCTTTCCTTGTAAACACAAAATATACACACTTAGAATACATATATATATATATATATATATATATATATATATATATATACATGTCATTGTGACATATATATATATACATATATTTATAGTTTATTCACTTCTACATAGTAAAATAGCCTCTGATTCAATTGCCGGGTAAAGCCGGCATTTGTGAAAAGACAGAAGCACCCGAGGGTCCAGTCGCCACAGAGATGTTGCATCGCACCCAGCGGTGTGACAACTTACTCTCAGGTAAGGAGGAAACACCCCATTGACTCCAACCACTGCATTCAACAGTACACTATGCCAGCTGAGTGTAGGCGGACCCAATGGGATGGTCTAGCTCAGGCTGGTTAGAACAGGGTGTAGCTAGTTGGATGGGAGGGGTTGAGGCAGCCTTATGCTGCATGTCTTTGTAGTAAGAATTGTTTCCTTTCCTGCTTTCTTACTACGTCGCATACTCCACTCTGCTACATCACTCTGCACCATTGCTCTATCTCACATCTATCTGCCCTGGAAGGATACCGTCTTACCTGTACAAGACTTATCACCTAGCTGCACTACACCATCCCTGCCAGAGGACCTGCACAGCAGCGCTGGTCACCCTGACCAGGTACTACAGGTGGCGTCACGACAAACTACACAAACATTCTATCATCCCCTGGAAATATCCCACATTCCAGTGAGCGACCAGGGCACGGACATAGCTGTGCTACCCGTCACATCCCCCATAGAAGTCGACGGGCTTGGTGCCGAGTACCCCCAAAACCTGTGGCTCTGTGCGACTCAACTTTGGCGTCACGAACAGGATTCAGAAGCTCGCTATAAGCGAGTCCTGTGTGCCTTAATTGAACTGTTTTTTTGCTTGAGAATTGCAAAAATTATCATAGACTGTATTTGCCATTTTTCCGTCATATCTGCGCCACGAGGCACAGGTGAAGAATAAGGACGTGCTCTCGTGGGCGTACACTCACTCCGTGGCGCGAAAACGATGTCCGCACACTCTAAATGTTACTGCAATGTAAGATCGTGCCCCACAGCTCTGGAGTTCCGCCTCCTCATTCTTCTCAGTGGGCCGAAACGAACGCGAAGGTCCCGCCTCCCTACAAAAGATGGCGCCTCTCCTGATGCTAATGACACATGTGACTTGGCAGAGATGGCGAACGGACATGAGCAGAAGTGGGAAGGGATGGAGGAGTCAGAGCTCTCCCCCCACGGAAGCGACCCGATCGCCACGGAGCCACCGTTTGGCACCCGGCCTGGAAACCCTCCTACGCTGGAAGAAGCGGAGGATACCCTGAGAGACCTGGCCCGGCACCGGGAGGAGGTCGCCAGGATGGAAGCGAGCTGGCGGGCCCTAAAACTACAATTGGAGCGGCGCCAATCCCTCTTACCCCCTGAAGTATCTGTACCGGAAGGTGAGGCACCCGTTCTAGTAGAGGAGGCCGTGCGGGCATCCCAGCCCTTGCAATCTGAACCGGTTGCCAGTATCTCAGTGGAGGCACCCGTTCCAGTACAGGAGGCCGTGCGGGCATCCCAGCCCTTGCAATCTGAACCGGTTGACAGTATCTCAGTGGAGGCACCCGTTCCAGTAGAGGAGGCCGTGCGGGCATCCCAGCCCTTGCAATCTGAACCGGTTGCCAGTATCACAGTGGAGGCACCCGTTCCTGCAGAAAACGCCGCACCAGCACCCCAGATCCCGCTGTCTGCCCCCGTCGCTGAGGCAGAAGAAGCGACACCCGTCCTCATGGAGGAGGCCGCGCAGGCACCAGAGCTCTACCTGCCTGTACCGGAGCCCCGACCGTCATCTGTTCCAGAGCCGGCTGCTTCCGCCACAGGTGAGCGCCGCCAGGACTGGCGGGCGCCAGGAGAGCTGCCGCAAACCGGACATCGTAAGCTGGCGTTTGATGGTGGAGACATGGAGCTGCTGGTGGAGGAGAATTACAACCGGCGTCAGGAGGAAGAGTGGAGACGTCGGGAGCGGGAAGCAGAGCGACAAAGGGAGCAGCGAGAATCCCAAAAGATTCGGCAACGTCACCTGGAGAAGGACCTGGCAGAGAAGGCACGTATGAGAAAGGATAAAAGTACGGTGAGGGAGCCGCGGCGTAAGGGTGCAGTACGGAACTTTAAGTTAAAAGGTGGTTGGGGCTTCATCCAGGAGCCTGGACTTTATTTAGAAGTTTTTGTAACCCGGCGGGACGTGGAGGCTCACCTCCCAGAAGGACACCCGGGGAGGGACCTGTTGCCAGGAGACTTGGTGACTTACACCCGACACTGGGGTTACAATGGATGGTACGCCCTAAATGTTACCAGGTGCGACCCCTACTCCCCAGAGTGTCAGGAAACTGACAGACCCTACGAGCCTTCAGCCTCCCCCAACCAGGCCTCTGCACAAGTGCCCACCCCACGCCGTAAATCTCCCCAGCCTCCCTCAGTGGTCTCCTCAGCAGCCCCAGCTATGGACATGATAATGATAGCTGGCCGTACCCGGCGCCTGTTAGGCCCCCTGGGGTTTGTTCAGTCCGGGACATACGGGTCCAGACCCGGAGGGAGACGAAAGAGGTGGCCACACAGACCCAGATAGCGGGTCACGACGTCACTGTACAGGCCACACGACGTCATCAGGTCTGGGTGGACCCTCCTGTCACGGATGTTTGGCAAGCTCCAGAACAGTACCAGGTCGTACCTGTAAGAGGCCAGCCAAAGAAGTCTAAATAACCCGGACAGGGTCTCTGTATGTAAATAGTTAAATTATTGATGTACCCGGACGGGTGAATGTTCATAAAAAGAAGTTTATTGTTGCCTTAATATACCCAGGTTGGGTAATGGTTTGATGTACCCGGACGGGTGAATGTTCAGAAGAACAAGTTTATTGTTGCCTTAATATACCCAGGTTGGGTAATGGTGTTTCACTGTAATCAAAATGTTGAACTTTGAAGCCATGAACTGTACTGGCTCACAAACTTTTCTGTAAATAGTTGGCACTTCGGTGCTCCATCTTGGTTTTACAAAAAACTTAACTGTGCACTATTTTCAACTACCTCAGAAACTAAAAACCCGTTTGGGTGGCCGAAAGTGAGGTCTGCTCAAGGAAAGTCTTGCAGCCCACCCAAGACCACAGTTGGAGGTTTGGAGCGGGTCCTCCACAAGCACAAGTAAAGGACACTGTGAAGTTACCCCGGTGGGGGTAGTCCTAAGAAGTCTCCGCGAACTTCGGCACTAATGCTATTTGCACTTTTGCAATGTTATTATTAAAAATTTTATTATGCAACGTTTAACTTGAAGTGTTTCCTGCTTTCTTACTACATCGCATAGTCCACTCTGCTACATCACTTTGCACCATTGCTCTATCTCACATCTATCTGCCCTGGAAGGATAGCGTGTTACCTGTAGAAGACTTTTCACCTACCTGCACTACACCATCCCTTCCAGAGGACCTGCACAGCAGCGCTGGACACCCTGACCAGGTACTACAGGTGGCGTCACGACAAACTACACGAACATTCTATCATCCCCTGGAAATATCCCACATTCCAGTGATCTCCCAGGTCACGGACCGAGCTGTGCTACTCGTGACATCCCCCATAGAAGTCGACGTGATCGGTGCCGAGTACCCCCAAAACCCCTGTCTCTGTGCGACTCAACTTCCCTCACTGTGCTGGCACTTTACGTTTACAATGCCTCTGGGTTTTTTTTGGGGGGTGATGGGGAACATTCAGACTTTTGCTATGGGGCCCCATGATTTATATGTATGCCCCTGCTGCTGAGGCATGGTATTTAAGGCTGTTAAGGAGCCAACATACATGGACCTTGCCAGCAGCGTCGGACTGGAGTACCTTGGGCCCACCAGAGAAAATATATTCTTGCGGCCCAACATCATACTTCCCAACCTTTGAATAAGGGAAAGAGGGACAAAGGCTGTGGCACGCTGTGCATGCTGCAGAAAATTTTAGGCCATGCCACGTTGCACCACAGACTGTCCAGGAGTTGGTGGATGCTTTAGTCCAGGTGTGGGAGGAGATCCCTCACGAGACCATCCGTCGCGCTCATCAGGAGCATGGCCAGAAGTTGTAGGGAGGTCATACAGCATACCTCCCAAATTTGGAAGACAGGAAAGAGGATTAAAGGCTGCGGCGCGTGTTGCGCGCCGCTGAAAATTTTAGGCCGCGCCCCGACAACACCCATTTCACAGCTAATCACACCCATATCCTCGCCCCAAGCGTAACCATTTAGCACTGCTGATCACACTGACTGGTAATGAGGGCACAGTGGCTGGTACTGAGGAAAAGAAAGAAAGAGCAGCGAGAGAGAAAGAACAAACAGAGAAAGAAAGAGAGGAAAGAAAGAAAAGAGAGAAAGAAAGAACAGAGAGAAAAAAGAACAGAGAGCGAGAAGGAAAGAACAGAGAGCGAGAAAGAAAGACTAGAGAGAGAGCCATAGGCGTAGCTAGGGTTTTGGTTTAGTGGGGGCAAAACTTCTGAGTGGGCCCATCATCAGAGAACCTCAGCAAATGACCGCGCTGTTGGCCAAAATAATCTATATATAAAAGACCAATATTGATATTACCGCCATATGGTCTGTGTTAAATAATACCAGTCCTACAGAACATATAATAGATTACAGCACAGGTACAGATAATGACTTACCGCTGATGTTCTTTCTAATGGAATTGTTCACTTTTCATGTCTTTTCCATCTGGCCCACACCGACATGACGACTTCTCCAGCCAGGACTCGACTGCACCCCCATTAAAAAAAAATAAAAAAAAACTCACCTCCCGGCTCCTGTGCTGCTCACTGTTCTCCCTCTCAGCGTCTGACAGCGGGCGCCGGCAGGTGATGTTATTGCGCCCCCTGTCATACGCTGACAGGGGGATTATGGGAGAGAAGGAGCGCTCGCTCCTTCTCTCTCCATGCGGTCAGCTTTATCGGCTGGATGCCAATACAGCTGACCCTCCGATGACGGGTGGGGGGCCCACTGCTGGCACCGGGCCCCCCCAACGCCTGTTCAGGCCCCATAACTTCTGGGCGGCAGAGCAGGGAGAGCGATTCTCCCTGCTCTGCCGCAGAATGTAACTGTATCGTAGCTCCGGGTGGGCCCCCTCAGAGCGCGGGCTCCGGGGCCACCGCCCCCTCTGCCCCGCGACCTATCCTTTCAAATCAGGGCCCACCACGCAGGAGCTGGGGCCCACCGTAGGTTTATCCGGTGTCCCGGTGCCTCAGTCCGACCCTGCTTGCCAGCCTGATAATACCAGGCCACAGCAGTCTGCATATCTTGGCTGGTTAACAAAAATAGGGGATCCCCTCGAAAAAAATTTGGCGTGGGGTCCCCCCTATTTTTGTTAACCAGCCAGATGAAGCAGACTGCTGAGGCCTGGTTTTTCAGGCTGGTAAGGATCCAATATCCATGGACCTTGCCAGCCTGATAATACCAGGCCACAGCAGTCTGCTTAGCTTGGCTGGTTAACAAAAATAGGGGATCCCCTCGAAAAAAAAACGGCGTAGGGGTCCCCCTATTTTTGTTAACCAGCCAAGTAAAATGCAGACTGCTGCGGCCTGGTATTAAAAGACTGTCAAGGCCCATGGATTTTGGCCCTCAACAGCCTGATAATACCAGGCTACAGCAGCCCCACATTTGGCGCATCAAAAGATGTGTCAATTGTGGCACTTTACCCGGCTTTTCCCACTGCCCTGTAGCGGTGGCAAGCGGGGTAATAAGGGGTTAATGTCACCGTTGATTGCACGGTGAGAATAAGCCCGGTTAATAATGGAGATGTGTCAATAAGACACCGATCCATTATTAATCCCAAAGTTTTTAAATGTATAAAAAAAAAGACACAGCAAGAAAAAAGTATTTTAATGAAATAAAAGAGACAACACAGTTTTCATTAATTTTATTATACAATCATTCCTGCGACGCCATCGATCTCCTGTAAAAAAGAAAAAAAACAAACCAACAGTATGCCACCTGTCCGACGCAGTCCATAGTAACGACAGTCCCACGACGATCCAGCTCTGCTACATCGCAATGACAGGCAGAGCCTGTCATCTCGACGCAGCACAGCTGATTATCTGCTTCCCCGGCGGTGACGTCATCGGACTGACTGCTTTACGGCCGGGATTACCCAGCAGTCACTGCAGTTATCGCGAGAAACTGCATGTGACCGCCGGGGAAAGATGATGGCGGCCATCAAGCAGTCCAGCCCGTGACCGCCGGAGATCTTCTGCCAGGTAAGTGCCGCTGACTCCTGACAGACCCGACCGACGGACACTGACAGTGACAGTGACAATTCTGATTCCGGTATCCGATAAGACGAAAATATCGGAACTAAGTATCGAAAGTCCGATAGAGCTAATATCGGCCGATACCCGATACTTGCGGTATCGCTCAACACTAGTCTTTACCTTTCCTTGGTTATATCATCTCAACCCAGGGATTGGCTATGGATCCGGCCAAATTGCAGGCTGTGATGTACTGGCAAGAACCCAGTTTGCACGTTAATGACCGGGCCAATTTTTACAATTCTGACCACTGTCTGTTTATGAGGTTATAACTCTGGAACGCTTCAATGGATCTACGCGATTCTGAGATTGTTTTCTCGAGAAATATTGTACTTCACGTTAGTGGCAAAATTTCTTCGATATACCTTGCGTTTATTTTGAAAAAAACGCAAATATGGCGAAAATTTTGAAAATTTTGCAATTTTCAAACTTTGAATTTTTTTTCCCTTAAAACAGAGAAATATGTCACAAAAAATAGTTAAGAAATAACATTTCCTACATGTCTACTTTACATCAGCACAATTTTGGAACCAAAATTTTTTTTTGTTAGGAAATTATAAGGGTTAAAAGTTGACCAGTGATTTCTCATTTTTACAACAAAATTTACAAAGCCATTTTTTAGGGACCACCTCATATTTGAAGTCACTTTATGGGGTCTATATAGCAGAAAATACCCAAAAGTGACACCATTCTAAAAACTGCATCCCTCAAGGTACTCAAAACCACATTCAAGAAGTCTATTAACCCTTCAGGTGCTTCACAGGAGCTGAAGTAACGTGGAAGGAAAAAATGAATATTTAACTTTTTAGCCACAAAAATGATCTTTTACAAACTTTTTTTTATTTTCACAAGGGTAAACGTAGAAAATGGGCAGATAAAGTTGTTGTGCAATTTCTCCTGAGTACGCCAATACCCCATATGTGGGGGAAAACTACTGTTTGGGCACACGGCAGAGCTCGTAATGGAAGGAGCGCCGTTTGACTTTTTCAAACTAAAATTGGCTGGAGTTGAGATTGGACGCCATGTCGAGTTTGGAGAGCCCCTGATGCGCCTAAACAGTTGAAACCCCCCACAATTGACACCATTTTGGAAACTAGACCCCCTAAGTAACTTATCTAGATCTGTTGTGAGCACTTTGAACCCCAAAGTGTTTCACAAAAGTTTATAATGCCTGAGTGTGAAAAAAAAAAAAATTTTCCACAAAAATGATTTTTTAGTCCCAAATTTTTTATTTTTCCCAAGGAAATTGGACCACAAAAGTTGTTGTCCAATTTGTCCTGAGTACGCTGATACCCCATATGTGGGAGGGGAAACTGTTTGGGCGCACAGCAGGGGTTGGAAAGGAAGTAATAACGTTTTGGAATGCAAACATTGATGGGGGTCATGTTCCATTTGTTGTACCCCAGATGCGCCTAAACAGTGGAAACCCCCCACAAGTGACCCCATTTTGGAAGCTAGACCCCCTAAGGAACTTATCTAGATCTTTGGTGAGCACTTTGAACCCCCAAGTGCTTCACACAAGTTTATAATGCCCTGGCATGAAAATAAAAAATCCTATTTTTTTCCCACAAAAATTATCTTTTAGTCACTAATTTTTTATTTTCCCAAGGGTAACAGGAGAAATTGGACCACAAAAGTTGTTGTCCAATTTGTCCTGAGTACGCTGATACCCCATATGTGGGGGGAACCACAGTTTGGGCGCATGGCAGAGCTCGGAATGGAAGGAGCACCATTTGACTTTTTCCAACCAAAATTGGATGGAATTGAGATTGGACGCCATGTTGCATTTGGATAGCCCCTGATGTGCCTAAACAGTGGAAACCCCCCACAAGTGACCCCATTTGGGAAACTAGACCCCCTAAGGAACTTATCTAGATATTTGGTGAGCAATTTGAACCCCCAAGTGCTTCACACAAGTTTATAACGTAGAGCCGTAAAATTAAAAAATCATATTTTTTCCACAAAATTGATCTTTTCACCCCAATTTTTATTTTCCCAAGGGTAACAAGACGCCAAAAGTTATAGTGCAATTTGTCCTGAGCATGCTGATACCCCATATGTGGGGGTAAACCACTGTTTGGGTGCATGGCAGAGTTTGGAAGGGAAGGAGCGTCATTTGACTTTTTCAACGCAGAATTGGCTGGACGCCATGTCGTGTTTGGAGAGCTCCTGATCTGCCTAAACAGTGGAAACCCCCACAAATGACACCATTTTGGAAACTAGACCCCTCAAGGAACTTATCTAGATGTGTGGTGAGCACTTTGAACCCCGAAGTGCTTCACAGAAGTTTATAACGTACAGTCGTAAAATAAAAAATCTTTTTTTTTTTTTTTACAAAAATGATTTTTTTTCGCCCCCAATATTTTATTTTCACAAGGGTAACAGGAGAAATTGAACCCCAAAAGTTGTTGTCCAATTTGTCCTGTGTACGCTGATACCCAATATGTGGGAGAAAACTACTGTATGGGCGCACGTCGGGGCTCGGAAGGGAAGTAGTGACGTTTTGGATTGCAGACTTTGATGGAATGGTCTGGGGCGTCATGTCGCATTTGGAGAGCCCCTGATGTGCCTAAACAGTGGAAACCCCCACAAGTGACCCCATTTTGGAAAATAGACCCCACAAGGAACTTATCTAGATGTGTGGTGAGCGCTATGAAGCCCAAGTGCTTCACAGAAGTTTTATAACATACAGCCGAAAAAACAAAAAAAGCATTTTTTTTATACAAAAATGATTTTGTAGCCCCAATTTTTTTATTTTACCAAGGGTAACAGAAGAAATAGAACAAATTGCACAATAACTCTTGTGGTCCAGAGTACGCTGATACCCCATATGTGGGGGTAAACTACTGTTTGGGCGCATGGCAGAGCTCAGAAGTGAAGGAGCACCGTTTGACTTTTTCAACGCAGAATTGGTTGGAATTGAAATCAGACGCCATGTCACATTTGGAGAGCCCCTGATGTGCCTAAACAGCAGAAACCCCCCAATTCTAACTCCAACCCTAACCCCAACACACCCCTATCCCTAGTCCCAACCCTAACCACAAACCTAACCCTAACACACCCCTAACCCTAATCCCAACCCTAACCCTAATCCTAACGTTAGCGCCAACCCTAACCCTAACCCTAATGGGAAAATGGAAATAAATAAATTTTTTAATTTTATTATTTTTCCCTAACTAAGGGGGTGATAAAGGGGGGTTTGATTTACTATTTATAGCGGGTTTTTATGATTGGCAGCTGTCACGCTAAAAGACGCTTTTTATTGCAAAAAATAGTTTTTTGCATCACCACATTTTGTGAGCTATAATTTTTGCATATTTTGGCCCACAGAGTCATGTGAGGTCTTATTTTTGCGGGACGAGGTGACGTTTTTATTGGTACCATTTATGACCATGTGACATTTTTTGATCGCTTTTTATTTCGATTTTTTGGAGGTTAGAATGAACAAAAATCAGCAATTCATGAATTTCTTTTGGGGGAGGCGTTTATACCGTTCCGTGTGTGGTAAAATTGATAACGCAGTTTTATTCTTCGGGTCAGTACGATTACGGTGATATCTCATTTATATCATTTTTTTATGTTTTGGCGCTTTTATAGAATAAAAACAATTTTATATAAAAAATTATTATTTTTGCATCGCTTTATTCTGCGAGCTATAACTTTTTTATTTTTTCACTGATGATGCTGTATGATGGCTCGTTTTTTGCAGGACAAGATGACGTTTTCAGCGGTACCATGTTTATTGGTATCGGTCTTTTTGATCGCGTGTTATTCCACTTTTTCTTCGGCGGTATGATGATAAAGCATTGATTTTTTGCTTATTTTTTTTTTAAGGGGTTCACTAAAGGGGTTAACTAGTGGGACAGTTTTATAGGGGGGGTCGATACGGACGCGGCGATACCAAATATGTGTACATTTATTGTTTTGTTTTTTTTTATTTACAGGAAGAAATGAATTTATTGGGGAATATTTTTTTTTTTTTTATGATTTTTTTTACTTTTTATTTTTATTTTTTTTTACTTTTTTACTTTGTCCCAGGATGGGACATCACAGTATTTTAGCAGATCTCTGGTGTGACAGTGTACACAGCACTCTGTCACACCAGCGATCGCTCTGGCATCGCTGCAGGCTTCCTCAGCGCCTGCTCTCAGCAGGCACTGAGGAAGCCGCCTCCCTACAGGACCCCGGCGCCATCTTGGATCTGGGGACCTGGAGGGAGGACGGACCCTCGGAACAGCGCGACACATCGTGCTGTTCTGAGGGTCTCAGGGGAGCGCGCAGGGAGCCCCCTCCCTGCGTGATCCTCCCCTGTGCCCCCGTTGTGCCAGGGGTTAATGTGCCGGGAGCGGTCCATGACCGCTCCTGACACATAGTGCTGGGTGTCAGCTGTGATAAACAGCTGACACCCGGCCGCGATCAGCTGCGCTCACCCCGGGAGCGCAGCTGATCGCATATGACGTACTATTCCGTCCATGGGAATGAGGTCCAGGGTCACATGGACGGAATAGTACGTCGGATGGCAGAGAGGGGTTAAAGCAGTGCAGCGCTTTATGGGGTTCATTAATTACTATCGCCAGTTCATTCCTCATTTCTCTACCTTGGTAGCTCCCTTGGTAGCCCTCACCAAGAAGGGAGCAAATCCCAAATTGTGGTCGGAGGAGGTCTCCAAGGCTTTCACTTCTATTAAGTCTCATTTTGCTAGCGCTCCCATCCTACATCGCCCCGATGTTGATAAGCCACTTTTATTGGAGGTGGATGCCTCATCCGTTGGTGCTGGAGCAGTCCTCTTCCAAAAGGATGCTCAAGGTCGGAAGCATCCTTGCTTCTTCTTCTTTAAGACCTTCACATCAGCGGAGAGGAATTATTCCATCGGGGATAGGGAGTTGCTAGCCATGAAGTTGGCCTTCTCTGAGTGGAGACATCTGTTGGAGGGGGCCCGCTTTCCCTTCCAAGTCTTCACCGACCACAAAAATTTGGTATATCTTCAGACAGCCCAGCGGCTAAACTCTCACCAGGCCAGATGGTCCTTGTTCTTCTCCCGGTTTCATTTCACACTCCATTTCCTCTCGGGAGAGAAGAACATTTGTGCCGACGCTCTCTCTCGCTCTGTGGTGTCCTCTGAGGAGGAGGTGGAGGAGCCTCAGCTTATTGTCCACACAGAGAGCCTGAGAACAGTGGCCCCGGTTTCACTAGAGTCTGTGCCCCCGGGCAAGACTTTTGTGCCTACCAATTTGTGACCGGAGGTACTCTCTTGGGCACATTTGTCCAGGGTGGGTGGACACTTTGGGGCAAAGAGGACATCTGAATTGCTGGCGAGGACATACTGGTGGCCGCATATGGTCCGTGATGTTGGGGACTACGTTCGGGCGTGTGTCTCCTGCGCCAAGAATAAGTCTCCACGACAACGGCCAGCTGGGCTACTTTATCCTTTGCCGGTGGCAGACAGGCCCTGGGAGATGGTTGGAATGGACTTTGTGGTGGGCTTGCCCAAGTCTCGGGGTTGCACCATCACTTGGGTAATCACCGACCATTTTTCCAAAATGGTGCATCTGGTGCCGCTACCACGGTTACCTTCTGCACGGGCTCTGTCAGCGTTGTTCGTTAGGCACATCTTCTGTCTACACGGCATGCCGGACAAAATTGTCAGTGACCGAGGTCCCCAGTTTGCGTCTCGGTTCTGGAGAGAGCTTTGTCGTCTACTCAGTATTGAGTTAAATCTCTCTTCAGCGTACCATCCTGAGACGAATGGGTTGGTAGAGAGGGCCAACCAGACCTTGGTCACCTATCTACGACATTTTGTCTCTGCCAGGCAGGATGACTGGGCATCCTTGCTACCTTGGGCTGAGTTTGCACTAAACAATGCTGTGGCTGACTCCACCGGACAGACTCCATTCCTCCTAATCTACGGTCAGCATCCGCGGGTTCCGGTGCCCATGCCCGTGTCTTCTGCCGACTCCAGGGTGGCAGACTGGGTTGTGGAGGCACGGGACATTTGGGACCGTACCCAGGATGCCATTCAGGCGTCCAAGGAGAGGATGAGGTCCTCCGCCGATGCACATCGGCGCCCCACTCCTACATTTGCTCCTGGGGACTTGGTGTGGCTCTCCGCCCGTAACATTAGGCTGCGAGTGGAGTCCACTAAGTTGGCACCCCGCTACCTGGGTCCTTTCAAGGTCCTCGAGCAGGTTAACCCTGTGGTATATCGTTTGGCTCTTCCACCACACCTGGGTATCTCCAACACCTTTCACGTATCCCTCCTGAAACCTGTGCTCATGTCCCGGTTTTCTGAGTCATCTGCCGGGACATCGGGTTCGTCTACGGACGACCATGAGTTGAACGCCATCGTAGGGTGTAAGGTGGTAAGGGGCAAAAAGTTTTATTTGGTGGACTGGAGGGGCTATGGGCCTGAGGATAGGTCTTGGGAGCCTGCCGAGCATGTTCACGCTCCGCAGCTCATCGCTGCCTTTTAGCGCAGCGAGGCCCAGAGAAGGGGGGGCAATGTTGGGGTTCGAGATCCCGCTGCTGCACAGGGGGAGACTCGAACCAGTACCGCTGTGGTCTCCCATTCATCTCCATCCGCAGTGGAGCCTGCTCAGCTTAGACGTTGGTCCCAGGGTCTCGCCCAGTCTAACAGTGTGCAAAGGATTACTGCTGCTCCTCCAGGCTCTGGTATTGTGGCCAGTACTGGTTAGCGGCGAGCAGACATCTTTTGGACAAAGTCCTTGTTTTCCCCTTCTGAGCATGCCCAGAGTGAGATCTCTCATTGGAGATCAGGGGTCACATGCTCAGGTTCTGCAGCAGCTCCTATTGGTCCACCAGGAAGGTCCTGTGACTACTGGGTTTCTGGAACAAGTTTCATTGGTCCTTGTTTCTGGCAGGTCCTGTAGCTGTTACTATAAAAGGGTAGCATGGCTGGGCCGCCATGCACTAGTATCAATCATTATATGCTATACGCCAGTGTGGTCATGCGTGTGTGGTTAGGGCCCGGCTGAAATAAGCCCCTAGAATACCGACTTAATCGGTGAGGAGTTTGGTATGCTAGATGGTCAGGGTCGGTGTCCTAGATGCCCTAGATTACCGGCATAACCGGTGAGGAGTTTGATTGCCGTATTTAGGGTCTGGCATTCAGACGCCATAGATTGCGGGTGACTCCCGCGAGGACATTAGCGCATGATCACGTTCTATGTTCGCTTAGCAGTTAACTGTGTACCTGGGTGCCTGACAGGACACAGAAGTTTGTCTCAGCGGCTCTGTGACGTAACAGGGTTCGCTTTCAACGCTAGACAGCGCCCTAGCGTGTTTATTTTGCGACTCAGTTGTGTTAAGTGAGTTCGCACACATCGCCATATAGCGCTGCGGCACTCCTTCTAGCGGCTCTGTGGATTAACAGAGTTCGCACATATTGCCACAGCACGTTACGGCGTTTATTTTGGCAACTCTGTGGGATAACAGAGTTCGCTTCTTGCGCCATTTTACTAGCAGCAGATTCCGCCTGCACGGTGGACCCCGGGCTGCGAACGCTCCTCTCCACATCATATATTTGGTGCGTTCCGCAGACCCTAACAGGTGCAGATTAGATAAAGATTGAAAGAAAGAAAGAAAGATAGATAGATCCAAAAGAATCCAGCAGCATACTGTGCGCAAAGATATATGCAAACATTTAAATAGAACCCATTACCTCAAGAAATACTAATTACTTGCAATATAGGTTTAATATAGAGGTTATATAGAGAGGTAAAAACCATGTTAACTTACTGGAGGTTCAGGTACATTGAGAAAATCAAGTTTTTTTACTCCCTGCAGCTGCTCACTTCCATTCATTGGGGTGATGTAGGGAGCAGTTGCAGTCACTGCTCACCATACAGTGAGCGCTGCCCTGGCACATTGATTAACAGCCTGTTTTGCACACATTCACACTGTGCAGAGCAGGCTGTCAACTAAAGTGTTGAATAACAGCACTTTCATTGTATAGTGAGCATTGACTATGACTGCTCCCAGTTTTGCTCTCAGCACTAGAAGTGAGCAGCTGCAGAGAGAATATAACGTCATTGTTCAAACTTCATATATAAAAAAACTCAGACAATTTTCATCTGTATTATTATCCACAGTCCATCCGTGTTCCATCCGTGTGTCCATTTTTTAAATCCATGTGACATCCGTATTCATATATCAAAAATTTTAAATATACAGGTGCTTCTCACAAAATTAGAATATCATCAAAAAGTTCATTTATTTCAGTTCTTCAATACAAAAAGTGAAACTCATATTATATAGAGTCATTATAGAGTGATCTATTTCATGTGTTTATTACTGTTAATGTTGATGATTATGGCTTACAGCTAGTGTTGAGCGATACGATACCGCAAGTATCGGGTATCGGCCGATATTAGCTGTATCGGGATTTCGATACTTTGTTTCGATATTTTCCATATATCGTATACCGGAATCGGAAGTTCCCATAATTCTTTGAGAGGCAATGTGATTTTAGTCAGCCAATGAGGAATCCTAAGAAGTGTGGGCACATCCTGTACTGCTGCGGTCATGTTAACTAATGGCATGGCTGTGATTGGATGCTGAAATGATGTCAGAATGCACTATAAAAGGCGCCGCCGCCATTTTAGCGTCACTGTGCTGTGAATTCAGTTAGGGACAGAACGCTGCTGTGCTGACTCTGAGGGACAGTTAGAGATTGCGATTTAGTGTAGTGTGCTTTAGGCAGGCTAGCACCAACCGCTGTGTAAAGCTTCCTTTTGCCTGCAGTATTGTTTTAACAGCTCTGCAAGGTGTGTGTGAGTGCAGGTGACGCTGCAGTTTGCTCTGCATGCAACGCTGTCTGTAGGCATCTGCACGTGTCACTCACAGACTCTTTTTTTTTTCTTCAGTGTAATTCTTGCTGCTCCATGCAATTTAAATTTTAGTGTGACGCACTTCCATCCGTATCCAATACATTGGTTGCAAACACTATAGAAGTAGGCAAAGGAGTAGCCTTTCACAGATTGTGAACAGTTGTGTTTCAGTGTTCACTTCAGTCTGTTTTTTATTTTATGAGTGCACATCACGCTCCAGTTACTTGTTCAAGCACTGCTGCTTGTACTCTGCTGAGCGTGTCTCAGTGCCTCATCCTTTTCATTTCTCTCCTATTGGTTCTGCTCCATTCCATTTAAAATAAATATAATCTATTAGTGTGACGCGCTTCCATCCGTATCCAATACATTGGTTGCAAACACTATAGAAGTAGACAAAGGAGTAGCCTTTCACAGATTGTGAACAGTTGTGTTTCAGTGTTCACTTCAGTCTGTGTTTTTTATTTTTTGAGTGCACATCACGCTCCAGTTACTTGTTCAAGCACTGCTGCTTGTACTCTGCTGAGCGTGTCTCAGTGCCTCATCCTTTTCATTTCTCTCCAATTGGTTCTGCTCCATTCCATTTAAAATAAATATAATCTATTAGTGTGACGCGCTTCCATCCGTATCCAATACATTGGTTGCAAACACTATAGAAGTAGACAAAGGAGTAGCCTTTCACAGATTGTGAACAGTTGTGTTTCAGTGTTCACTTCAGTCTGTGTTTTTTATTTTTTGAGTGCACATCACGCTCCAGGTACTTGTTCAAGCACTGCTGCTTGTACTCTGCTGAGCGTGTCTCAGTGCCTCATCCTTTTCATTTCTCTCCAATTGGTTCTGCTCCATTCCATTTAAAATAAATATAATCTATTAGTGTGACGCGCTTCCATCCGTATCCAATACATTGGTTGCAAACACTATAGAAGTAGACAAAGGAGTAGCCTTTCACAGATTGTGAACAGTTGTGTTTCAGTGTTCACTTCAGTCTGTGTTTTTTATTTTTTGAGTGCACATCACGCTCCAGTTACTTGTTCAAGCACTGCTGCTTGTACTCTGCTGAGCGTGTCTCAGTGCCTCATCCTTTTCATTTCTCTCCAATTGGTTCTGCTCCATTCCATTTAAAATAAATATAATCTATTAGTGTGACGCGCTTCCATCCGTATCCAATACATTGGTTGCAAACACTATAGAAGTAGACAAAGGAGTAGCCTTTCACAGATTGTGAACAGTTGTGTTTCAGTGTTCACTTCAGTCTCTGCGTAATAACCACACTTAGGCCTTATAACTTTTCTGACTTTCTTTATCAATCTACCAAGATGAAGAAGTCAGTGAGTAAGGCACGTGGTCGTGGCCGTGGAGTTTCAGCAGGGAGAGGACGTGGGGATTCTGTGGCTGCTGCCGCCCTCAGTGACACAGCATCCACCATTTATCCCCGTGAGCGTTCCTTTATGTGCACTTTGGTAGGAGCTCGGCGTGCCCCCCTGCTGCGGGAAGAACAAATTGAAGCCGTTGTTGGTTGGATGGCAGCCAATGCATCGACTTCAATTCCTTCCACCTCCTCTCAGGAACACAACACTGTTGAGCAACCATCTGTCTGTTCACCGCCTGTCAAATTGGCCAGGCAGTCAGAGAGTTCTGTACAGGAGCCAGCTGAGTCTCTGCTTCTGTTCTCAGAATCTGTTGGCTCGCAAACACGGGCACAGGCAAGCAGCATTCTGCAATTTGAAGAAGAGGGAGTATGCAGTGATGCGCAACAGCTGTGTCTCACTCAATCTGAAAAGGCGGGTGAGCCAGTGCCAATGGACAGCACACCGCAGAACGCATCTCATGATGATGATGAGACTCAGGTGGCAGGTTTTGTGGAGCATGGTGCTGCCCAGACCATCCAACAGCAGCAGGTGTTGGAAGAGGGTAGTGGAGATGATGAAGTCCGAGACCCAACATGGCGTGAGCAACAGGAAGGTGGTGGGAGCAGCTCTGAGGAAGAGATTGGCCCAACGGTACAAAGAGGAGGGAGAGGTAGGCTGCAGACTCGCTTGCCTGTAGCCTCCAGTTTGGCACGTGTTGGGAGCAGTTCTCTTACAAATGTCAAAATTGGCGCTCCCATGACTTGCACTGCGTGGTCCTTTTTTGACAGACTTGTAGATGATATTTGCTATGTTCAATGCAAGCTGTCTAAGCAAAAAGTTAAAAGAGGTAAAAATATCAGTAACCTGAATACCACAAATATGTGGAAACATGTACGGACAAAGCACGTAGCTGAGTTACAAAGACACACTGGAGATGTAGGCCAACCTACAGCAGCACCTACATCTTCAGGTCGTGTTGGAGCCTCTACCTCCAGCTCACACACACCTGGTTCGGCTTCCTCACAGGATCTCCATGGAAGAACCTCGGTCACTGTTGTCCATAGACAAACTGTTATTCCACCCACAGCAGCAAGTTCACAGTCATCGTCACACTCCCAGACCACAAAACAGCCATCGGTACCACAGGCATGGGATAAAAGACGGCCATACTCGGCAAACCATCCACGAGCACAGGCTCTGAATGCTGGCATTGCAAAACTCCTGTCCCTTGAAATGCTGTCATACAGGCTGGTGGAGACTGACAGTTTCAGGAACTTAATGGCATTGGCAGTCCCACAATATAATGTGCCAAGCCGATTTTATTTCAGCAGGCAAGCCGTCCCTGCTCTGCAAAAACATGTTGAGGGAAACATTAAACATGCGCTACTAAACGCCGTCAGTAGCAGGGTCCACCTGACCACCGATGCGTGGACCAGTACCCTTGGCCAGGGACGATACCTTTCCCTCACTGCCCATTGGGTCAATGTTGTGGAGCCGGGTACAGATCTTGCCTGTGGCGCTGTACGTGTTCTGCCAACTCCAAGGATTGCAGGAATCCAGTCTGTACACATTGATTCCTCCTCCTACTCCAGTTCCTCAGAATCATCGCTGCACGAGCCGTCACGGTATACCTCCACATGGACCCGTGAACGCTTACCTGTTGCGACCGATATGAGCACAGCCGTGGCCAAACGTCAACAGGCCGTCCTGAAATTAATTTCCATGGGGAATCGAAGCCACACAGCTCAGGAGCTCTGGGATGCCATCAAGCAGGAGAGCGACGTGTGGATTTTGTCAGCTAATCTCCAGCCAGGCTTGGTAGTGTGTGACAATGGCCGAAATCTGGTGGCAGCTCTGGGCCTTGGCAACCTCACTCACATACCATGTCTGGCACATGTGCTCAACTTGGTCGTGCAGAGTTTTTTTGAGGGACTATCCGGATCTTGATGCACTGCTGCACAAGGTCCGTCTAGAGTGTGCTCACTTGCGACGTTCCAGCATGGCCAGATCGCGCATTGCAGCTCTGCAAGTCAGATTTCGCCTTCCTGAACATCGCATCATATGTGACGTACCCACCAGGTGGAATTCCACGTTACATATGTTGGAGCGGTTGTGTGAGCAGCAGCCAGCAGTAATGGAGTATCAGCTGCAACAGGCGCAATCAACTCGCAATTTGCGCCGTTCACACTTCACCACTACTGAGTGGGCCTCTATGAAGGACATCTGCGACGTTTTGCATGCGTTTGATGTCTCAACGCGGATGGCGAGTGCAGATGATGCACTAGTCAGCATGACTGTCCCCCTTATCTGCCTGCTTCAGAAATCACTGAAAGCACTAAAGGAAGAGGTTTTGGAAGAGGTGGAGGATGAGGAGTCACAAATTCAATTACCTTCAGGACAGTCAGCGCAACGTGGTTCCTCACAAAGGGCTGGGCAGGGCTCACTTTGTGAGGAGGATGAGGAGGAGGAGGAGTCAATGCAGGAGGAAGAAATCCCTACACAAGGTACACAACGCTCTAGTCAGTATGTAGAGCGAGGGTGGGGTGATGCAGAGGAGGCAGAGATGACGCCTCTTCCAGAGGACAACCTTTGTTGGCCAGTTGGGAGTCTGCAGCACATGGTTGATTTCATGCTTCAGTGCCTGAGAAACGACCGCCGCATCGCCCACATTCTCACCACGTCAGATTATTGGGTGTACACCCTCCTAGACCCTCGCTACCGGGACAACTTACAAACCCTCATCACACCGGTGAACCGGGACCGTAAAATGCAGGAGTACCAAGACACACTGGTGCAATCCATACTGTTGTACATTCCAGCCGAGAGAGCTGCTGCTGCTACTGCTTTACAAAGCAGCTCTGTGCGTCGAGGCAGTGTAGACACCTCTACAACAAGAGGGAGCACAAGCAGCACCTCTGCACAGGGCAAGAGCTGTATGTTACAAATGTGGCGAAGTTTTGTGACAGCGCCAGCAAGGTCTACACCATCCGAGACGGCTCCAGTCACCAGGAAGAAACGTTTCCGTAAGATGGTGACAGACTACTTGGCTTTCCCTCTAAGTGTACTCCCAGATGCCTCTTCCCCATTCAAATTTTGGGTCTCTAAGTTGGATACATGGCCAGAGCTTAGCCAGTATGAATTGGAGGTGCTGGCTTGCCCAGCTGCCAGTGTATTATCTGAGCGCGTCTTTAGTGCTGCAGGTGGTGTAGTAACAGACCGTCGCATGTGACTATCCTCAGAGAATGTAGACCGGCTTACTTTTCTGAAAATGAACAAGGCATGGATCTCACCTGAATTTGCCTGTCCGTTTTCAGATTAAATAACTGTTTGGCAACGTTTTCCATGTCTCCTGTTATGTTCATCTTTCTACCACCTGAACTCTACTCCCTGGGCTACAACACCGCCATTTGTTGCTCGTAAGTAATTGGCAGGGGTACTGACTCCTGGCCAGCCTGGTTACAGCACGACAGCTGTTTCCTGGCAGTGTGAACGTCAATTATCCTCCAATAAGTTGTGCAGTCGTGTTGCATTCGGGTTAGCCGACTCTATGGTGAATGCAGTTTAGGTGATTCCTATGTGTGCTGTGGGATATGTAAATAAAGGCTGTTTCCATTGTGACAATAGGACAAGCACCCACTGTAGGACTGTGTGATTCGGTAACTGCGGATGGCTTGCGTCCTGTCAACTTACATTTTCATGGGTGCGTTCTGCTACCCGTCCGGGGTCCAGTACCGTCAACTGGTTCTCCCCAGTGCCTTTGGCCTAGGTGCCTCCATCTCCGTATCCGAGTTCCACCAACGTCTGCTGGTCCTTGGTAGTGCTTTGGAGCACAGGTACCTCCTGCTTAGTAACCGTGTCACAGTAACGTCAGCTGGTACTCGGTTGTGACATTGCCTCTTTTCCTTCTGCTACCCGTCCGGGGTCCAGTACCGTCAACTGGTTCTCCCCAGTGCCTTTGGCCTAGGTGCCTCCATCTCCGTATCCGAGTTCCACCAACGTCTGCTGGTCCTTGGTAGTGCTTTGGAGCACAGGTACCTCCTGCTTAGTAAACGTGTCACAGTAACGTCAGCTGGTACTCGGTTGTGACATTGCCTCTTTTCCTTCTGCTACCCGTCCGGGGTCCAGTACCATCAACTGGTTCTCCCAGTGCCTTTGGCCTAGGTGCCTCCATCTCCATATCCGAGTTCCACCAACGTCTGCTGGTCCTTGGTAGTGCTTTGGAGCACAGGTACCTCCTGCTTAGTAACCGTGTCACAGTAACGTCAGCTGGTACTCGGTTGTGACATTGCCTCTTTTCCTTCTGCTGCCCCTCCGGGTTCCAGCACAGTCAGCTGGTCCTCGTTACTTCCATTGTCTCTTGCTCCATCTGATACCCGTCCGGGTTCCAGTAACATCAGCTGGTTCTCGGAAATTAGACGACCTTAAAGACACCCAGAAGAAGATGACGACAACAAGGACGACGAGCATGAAGCCAACCAGCCTGAACACCATCACAAAGAAAAAATAAAAGATTACCCAGAAGAAGATCACCAACAGGACAAAGAAGGTTAAGACAAACTACAAGATACAGAACAAGAGACAGAAGAACAATAAGCAGAAGATCAAAAAGCAGAAGAACATGAAGTATAAGACCAAAATGAAGAGCAAAATATATGCTCTAAATTCTAAGCAGAAGAAGACTAAGCAGTGTATGGGGGTGAGTCCGTTCCTCCTCGTGGTGCCCTGGAAAATGCCTGCTGCTGCAGGCTAAACTGAACACGGACAAATACTGTTGTAATTTAAATCTTTTGTGACAGCAAGAACGGAAGAATGAAAAATTCATACTTTTACAGATTACAAGTACAGGAATCTCTGTCACAAATAAGAATATGATGAAGAAGATGAAGAGGAAGAAGATGAAGAATTTGAATATGAAGAAGATTAATAGTTTAATAATAACAATATGAGTAATGTAAACAAAAACATGAATAGCAAGAAGTTTAAGAAGAAGATTAAGAAGATGAAGATGAAGAATAATTTGATGAGAAAGATGATGCTGCTGAAGATTATGAAGGAGAAAGTGTGTCAAAAGTTAAAAAGGTGAAGAGCATGGAAGTTGTGAAACATACATATTTGCCAAAATAGAAAAAAGGTTAACAACATTGTCAATTTGTTCGTCAATCCAAACGTATTTCCAAAAAAAAAAATATTAATGCTATTCCAATGCATTGGGTTAAACATGTATGCCTTTATTGTCTCCTCAACCTCCCCAATACATTCTACATTACTCTTTGTTGTTTTCCTTCATGTACAATTAACCAACAAGGCAAGAATGGGTTTTTTTTAATGTCGATATTTGGTTCCCATAGACTTACATGGGACTTCCAGTATCGGTATCGGGTATCGCCGATATTTTAGTGATATCGGCGATACCATTCCGATCCGATATTTTTAGATATCGAGCAGTATCGCTCAACACTACTTACAGCCAATGAAAACCCAAAAGTCATTATCTCAGTAAATTAGAATACTTTATAACACCAGCTTGAAAAATGATTTTAAAATCAGAAATGTTGTCCTACTGAAATGTATATTCAGTAAATACACTCAATACTTGGTCTGGGCTCCTTTTGTATCAATTGGTGCATCAGTATGGCGTGGCATGGAGGCGATCAGCCTGTGGCACTGCTGAGGTGTTATGGAAGCCCAGGTTGCTTTGATAGCAGCCTTCAGCTCGTCTGCATTGTGTGGTCTGTTGTCTCTCATCTTCCTCTTGACAATACCCATAGATTCTTTATGAGGTTAAGGCTAGACGAGTTTGCTGGCCAATCAAGCACAGTGATACTGTTGTTTTTTAACCTGAAATTGGTGCTTTTGGCAATGTGGACAGGTGCCAAGTCCTGCTGGAGAATGAAATCTCAATTTCCAAAAAGGTTGTCAGCACAGGGAAGCATGAAGTGCCCTAAAGTTTCCTGGTAGATGGCTGCGCTGACTTTGGTCTTGATAAAACACAGTGGACCTACACCAGCAGATGACATGACTTCCCAAACCATCACTGATTGTGGAAACTCACACTAAACATCAAGCAGCTTGGATTGTGTGCCTCTCCACTCTTCCTCCAGACTCTGGGACCTTGATTTCCAAATTAAATGTAAATTCGGGACCGTGGCGACCCCAGGTGATGGGACACAGGCCGCAGCCACGGACTCGGGTGAGACAGTGGTGGTCGAGGCTGCGGGCGAGCAGGCCACAACCGCAGGCTTGAGTGTGGCAGTGGCATCCGTGGCTGACAGATATCTCCTGCCTCTACAGTCCTTGTCAGGGACGTCCCGCTTTCTTCTCCTCAGTCTCTGCATCCTGTCTCTCCTGCGTCTCTCTCTCCTTACTCCTGTCTGTCTCCGTGGCAACTCCCCTCTGCTCAACTCCTATGCTCCTTTTATATTGTCCCTGCCCCCACACCTTCCAGAAAAGTCTCTGCCTCCACCTCCAGTTCCTTCCCCCGGGCACCTTCTCCCTAGGAATTTATGTGACAGCCCCCTTGGTTCCGGCCCGGGCACACAGCGGGGGCCCACTCCCCTACATTGTCACTTCCTCATAATGTATACTACAAAAACAAATCTGACCTACACCTGCTAATAGAGAGAAGCAAATGTGAATTGTTACCAGCAACTGTCACGTAGCTTCCACTTTTTCACATTTGTTTCATGACAGACAGATAGATAGATAGATAGATAGATAGATAGATAGATAGATAGATAGATAGATATCCATTAGTCTGTACCATTTTTTGAACAGGCAACAGGAATAAATAATCCATTACACAATTTGTGAAAATGTAACTGGATGGACCGCACTGGTTATTATTTGGAACAAAAAAAAATTCTGGACGTGAGACTTTTTTTCCAGTCTAAAAATAGACACTAAAATGACCACAAAATAATCAATTGGAGTCTAGCTGTCAGATTAGCAAAAACCTAGTGACGGGTTCCCTTTAAAGAGAATGGTCACACTTCACAACTAACCTAGATTGACTCCAAATCACTAAGTTAACATTCCTACCACGTCTCCATTTGTAACAGAAACCATAATTTTATAGGACTGGCTTATCTTTAAAAGGCATCACTGCATCCACCCTATGCACAAATGTCGCACTGTAGCACTTCATAAAAAGTAATTGTCACTTTCATTTTTTTTTCCATTAATCAATAGTACATGATAAAACAAGAAACTTTGTTATATATCTTATCAGTGAAATCTGCTTCTTTCTCTTCCAGAATTAGTCAGTCATTGACCCAATTCTCATTCTGAGGTAAAATCTGTATTCAGTGAGATAGGAGATGGCAGCTGCTTCTGAGAAGATTCTGTGTAGACTGGAGGAAGGAGGATCCAGACACAGCGCTCCTCCGTTCTCCTATCTACATAGAATCTCATCAGAAGCAGCCGCCATCTCCTATCTCAGTAATGGGATTACATATTTTACCTCAGAATTGAGAATTTTGAAAATGACTGATCAATTCTTGAAGAGAAAGAAGCAAATCTATCTGATAAGATATATCATAAAGTTTCTTATTTTCATGTGTATTATTGATTTGTGAAGTAAAATTTAAGATGACAGTAACTCTTTAAATATTACACTCCTTAACTTGGTCTTTTATTTGTAAACCTTCCTGATGAAGGAAATTCTGTGCTGGAAAAACTTTCAAATCTGATTTTTCTGGTTAACAAATTAAAGTATCATTTCTAGAATCCATTTGTTCTTCTTGGACATAAAAATATTTAAATAGCAAAATAGCTTGAAAGGGGTTTGATATAGTCCGAAGAGACCACAGGATGTCAGACATGACTTTACAGGACAATTGGTGGGATAGATAAACAGATAGATAGATAGATAGATAGATAGATAGATAGATAGATAGATAGATAGATAGATAGATAGATAGATAGATAGATAGATAGATAGATAGATAGATAGATAGATAGATAGATAGATAGATATGGGATAAGTAGATAGATAAATATTGGATAGATACATGATAGAAGATAGATAGATAGATAGATAGATAGATAGATAGATAGATAGATAGATAGATAGATAGATAGATAGATATGAGATAGATAGATATTAGATAGATAGAAATGGGATAGATGAAAATGAGGGTATTTAGAGAATAAATTGGACAATTCGTGAGCGCCCATCAACCACGGCAAGGTAACCATTTTTTGATGGAACCCTAAACCTAATATTTATCAAAAATTTAGCTCCCAGACTATAAGCCTACAGATTTAATTAGCAGGTAGGATCCCGCATTAATTAAAAACAGCCTTAGTCTATTAGGAGAGAGCGTGCTCAGTCAGAAAAGGTGGTAGTCGTTATCTCCAATTGTAAACTATAATAAAAAAAAACTGACAAGCACCTCCAAACAGAATAAAGCAAGTGCTGGACATCTTCATTACCTCCTTTTCTACTGTGCAGTTGCCGTGGCTGATGGGCTGTCATGAATTAGCCGATTTATGTGCTAATTACTTTCATTTGTATTAGTATATTCTAGATAGCAGTAATGTAGCCCAAATCTCATATATTCAATCATTGCATACATCTTAACACTTAGAGAGGCTGCTAAATTCTCTTATTTGTATATTATGCAGTCATGGCAACTTGAACCTGTTCACGCTTGCTTTATTCTGTTCAGAGCTGCTGGTCAGTTTTTTCCTAAATAGACAGATAGACAGATAACAGATAGACAGACAGATAGATAGATAGATGTAGGTAATAATCATGTAATATTACTAATGTACATGTATATATTTTACCTGTATAGATTTTCTTTCCTATGTATTTTTAAAAAAGAATATTCATTTATTGAGGCATTAGGTCTCGGTAAAACATCAGCATCCACAATAAATTCACTTTGACCTTAGGCAATATCCATTATCTTCTATCTGCCTTAGGTGGCAGAACCTAAGCTTTATCTTCATGACAGGGGCACATGGATGTGCTGCTACAGACGTTGTGCCTATGTCAACTTTCTTTAAATATGCTGCATTAAATAATCAATGTGTCTTCATCATTCAAGTGGAGTCTTATTGAGTCACTGCAGCCAAGAGAGCTTTATAGACCGTAATGTAACAACACAAGGAATGAGGAAACCTATTAATAGAGCTAACCTGTCCGTTCAAGCTGCACATCTTTCAGAAACTCAAGTATGGTGTCAGCATATTTCGACATTGTAAACTTTTCCGCCTTAAACTTCATATAGTTAGCTCATTAGTGAACAAGCCGGGTGATCAATAAGTAGCCAACAGAAAGGTTTGAAGTTTCTTAACATCAGCTTTGCATGTTTCTCTGTTCTCAGAAATATTGATAGACTTGTTTCCTGCTCGATTTTAAATAACAGTTTTGTCTTTATTTTTGCCAACGAACGTCATTGAATGTGGACTTGTTGCATCGCAGTGGCTTCCCCTTAGGACTGTGTTTACTTTGAACAGTTTTCCATCACTTTCCGCAGCAGGAGACATCATTTAACTCTGAGTTTTCTTAATTCCTTTGTTCATTTTACCATTGTGTTAATTAAAGATTATGACAGTATTTTTGCTATCAATTAATTTGAATTACATAGTTTTGAATTACATAGTTTTAGTAGATGAACACTTAACGATTTTGCTTTCTAACATATTTAAAAAATGTACACTTGTGACTGGGACTACGGCAATGTTTGTACAATTATCGGAGGATTTCTTGGTAATTATCGGAGGATTTTTTGGTGTCACACTGAATACTTTGCAGACAGTTTTCCGATAATCCTGCCATGTAGGACACGTCTACTCTCCTGAAATCCTAGTAGTATTTTTCCAGTGCATAGCTAAGGGGCAGTGTTGGAGACATAGAATGTGTTACCCGATCACTGGGTATCGCGAGTAGTGCTAATAGCCACATTTTTTTGTCTAGAGCATGTAAATATAACAATAGGGTAGCAAAATGTCTCTTTGGGACCTTGCACATCACATTTTTGTCATATAAGCTGGAGAAACTTGGAAAATACCTACTAAGCAAGTCCATAGGACTCATGGGCTTGTGCACATGAACGATTACCGTATATACTCGTGTATAAGCCGAGATTTTCAGCACCTTTTTTGTGCTGAAAATGCCCCCTCGGCTTATACACGAGTCATAGGGCAGAAACCAGTGGGGGAGGGGATGCGGCGGCAGGAGCCGGTGGCTGGGACATCATACTCACCCTCCCCATGCCATCGCTGAACGTCCCTGCAATCCTGCGTTCTCCCGGCTTCCTGCAGCTATCCAGCGCTGAGCGGTGATGTAATACCCGCTCATTAAGGTCATGTAATATGGACGCGATGCCACTCCCATGGGCGTGGCCTCCATATTCATGGCCTTAATGAGCGGTATTACGTCACCGCTCAGCGCTGGAGAGCTGCAGGAAGCCGGGGAGAACGCAGGATTGCCGGCGGGACGTTCAGCGATGGCACGGGGAGGGTGAGTATGATGGAGGAGGATGGGGGGAGCATGGAGGAGGACAAGGAGCACGGAGCAGGACGGGGGGAGGACGGAGAGCACGGAGCAGAACGGGGGGAGGATGGAGAGCACAGAGCAGAACGGGGGAGGACGGAGAGCACGGAGCAGAACGGGGGAGGACGGAGAGCACGGAGCAGAACGGGGGGAGGACGGAGAGCACGGAGCAGAACGGGGGGAGGACGGAGAGCACGGAGCAGAACGGGGGGAGGACGGAGAGCACGGAGCAGGACAGGGGTGGGCACAGAGGAGAATGGGGGAGTGCAGAGCTGGATGGTGGAGCACAGAGCAGGATGGGGGAGGATGGAAAGCACGGAGCAGGGCAGGATAATGGAGCAGGAAGAGGGGAGCACAGAGGAGAATGGGGGAGCACAGAGCTGGATGGGGGAGCACAGAGCAGGATGGCAACTTATACACCCGGCTAATACGCGAGTCAATAAGTTTTCCAAGTTTTTTGTGGCTAAATTAGGGGGGTCGGCTTATACACGGGTCGGCTTACACATGAGTATATACGGTATATTGGACGAGTGCTATCCATGTTTTTCACCGATAGCAATCATACCCATGATATTCTGTAGGGCTGTGCACATGTTGCATTTTTTTCTCTGACTGAGTGGTCCAAGGAATAAGTCTGAGAAATGTCTGATTTTGATCAGTTCAAAATAGGCAATGGAAGTTTGTGGGTCAGATAAAATGCAAGTGCGGTTCGATTTTCAAGGATTGACAGTATGGAGCGGATGGGAAAACTTTTCTTTTTCTCTCAAACTGATGGCACTCTGATCAGAGTCAGATGAAGGATAAAAGAGTGATATTCTGCCCTCTGAGGAGCAGACTACACAATTCTATCCAGCAGAATATACTTCATGGTAGACATTGTTTTAACTTTGGAGACCATGGGTTCTACTGTACAGTGTTAGGGTTCGATTTCCCGCTGCTGCACAAGGGGAGTCTCAAACTCATCCCGATGTGGTCTCCCATTCATCTCCGGCTGCAGTGGAGCCTGCTCAGCAGAGACGTCGGTCCAGGCATCTTGCCCACTCCACTACTGGGCAGTGACTTGCTGTTGCCTTTCCTGGATCTGCTATTATAGCCAGTGCTGGAGCAGACGTCTTTGGGACAAAGTCCAGTATTTTCCCTTCTGAGCATGCCCAGAGTGAGATCTCTCATTGGAGATCAGGGGTCACATGCTCAGGTACTGCAGCAGCTCCTATTGGCCCGCCAGGAAGGCCCTGTTACTACTAGTCTTCTGGAACAGGTTTCTCATTGGTCCTTGTTCCTGGAAGGTCCTGTAGCTGTTGCTATAAAAGGGTAGCATGGCTGGGCCGCCATGCGCTAATATCAACCATTGTATGCTATGCGCCAGTGTGGTCATGCGTGTGTGTGTTTAGGGACCCGGCTGAAATAAGCCACTAGAATACCGACTTAATCGGTGAGGAGATTGGTGTGCTAGCTGGTCAGGGTCGGTGTCCTAGATGCCCTAGATTACCGGCATAACCGGTGAGGAGTTTGATTGCCGTATTCAGGGTCTGGCGTTCAGACGCCATACATTGCGGGTGACTCCCGCGAGGACATTAGCGCATGACCACGTATTATGCTCGCTTAGCAATTTACCGTGTACCTGAGAGCCTTACAAGACACGGTACCTTTTCTCAGCGACTCTGTGACGTAACAAGGTTCGCTTTCGACGCTAGACAGCGCCCTAGCGTTTTACTTTGCGGCTCACTAAAGCTAAGTGAGTTCGCACCTATCGCCATATAGCACTGTGGAATCCCGTTAGCGGCTCTGGGGATTAACAGAGTTCGCATTTACTGCCACAACGCGCTACGGCGTTTATTTTAGCGACTCTGCGGGATAACAGAGTTCGCTACTTTCACCATCTTATTAGCAGCGGGATTCGCCTGCACGGTGGACCCCGGGCTGCGAACGCACCTCTATATTATATCTATTAGGTGCGTTCCGCAGGCCCTAACATAATATTAGCGCCAGGGTCTGGCTAGTAAAATGGCGGATGACCAGCGTCTAAGGCAGTACATCCAGCAGCTGGAGGGTAGGTTGGCGGCTCTTGAGCGCACAACCTCAGCTGTGGATGTTACCGCAGTCGCTGTTCAGGCTGCTAGCGTGGCTGCAGCCAGGTTGTCCTCTGCCACCCCTGCTCCGACTATTTCCCGCCTCCCACTTCCAGACAAGTTTACCGGTGACAGTAAACAATGTCGGGGTTTCGTCAGTCAGTGCTCCATACATCTAGAGCTTCTGGCTGCACGTTATCCCACGGAGCGGGAGAAAGTGGGTTTTATCATATCTCTTTTGTCGAGCAGGGCGTTGGAGTGGGCAACGCCGTTATGGGAGCGCAATGATCGTGTGGTGCAGAGTGCTCCTCTCTTCTTGGACACTCTTAAACAGGTCTTTTTAGGACCTCGTGTCACCCACGATACGGCTCTTCAACTGTTGACTATCACCCAGGGTTCATCCATGGTCAGCCAGTTTGCCGTCCAATTTCGGACTCTGGTCTCTGAGCTGGATTGGCCAGATAAAGTCCTTATACCCATGTACTGGAGGGGACTGGAAGACCATGTGAAGGACGCCTTGTCCACCAGGGAGATTCCTGCCACACTGGAGGAGCTCATTACCATATCTACCCGCATCGACCTTCGTTTTAACGAGCGGAGGTTGAAGCGGGCCCAGTGTAGGCAGAGGTTCCGGCTGGCGCCCACCTTCGCCAGACCTCTGGAATCTTCCATTCAGGCGTCCGATTCCCCTGAGGCCATGGAGATTTCTCGAGTGAGATCTAAGTCTCGGACCACTCGAGTATCCGTGGTCTGTAGAGTGTGCCAGCAGACAGGACATTATGCCAACAAATGTCCACAGCGATCGGGGAAGCGATCGTGTCTAGTGGTCCTGGGAGGAGGTTCACTAGAGACAGCAGCATTTTCCTCCAAGTTGACACTTAAAGGGACAATCACTGTAGGCACTTCCACTATCGCCGCCGACCTTTGCGTGGACTCAGGAGCAGAGGGGAACTTCATGTCCTCTGACTTTTCTCGCCGTCATGCAATACCTCTGGTGGCTCTTGACAAATCAGTGACTGTCCGGGTAGTGAATGGGTCGACATTGCCCTCACAAATTACACACCAGACTGTTCCACTTGCATTGTTGGTATCTCCTTCCCATCAGGAACTTATTTCCCTACTCGTCCTTCCCGAGGGATTAGACGAGATCGTACTAGGTATACCTTGGCTCCGTTTCCACTCACCACATATAGAGTGGACTTCGGGTAGTATACTGGGTTGAAGTGATGCATGTAGAGGCAGATGTGTCAGGAGTTGCGTTCAGGTCACCACTACTGAGTTACCCGCAGATCTTACTCCACTCCCCAAGTGCTACTGGTCATATGCAGATGTATTCTCCAAGAAGGCTGCGGAGACTCTTCCACCTCATCGTCCCTATGACTGTCCTATCGACCTCTTGCCTGGCGCAGAACCTCCTCGGGGAAGGGTCTATCCCCTCTCTCTTCCTGAGACAGAGGCCATGTCGCAATATATTCAGGAGAACCTGGCAAGAGGGTTTATTAGGAAGTCGGTGTCACCGGCTGGGGCGGGATTTTTCTTCGTACAGAAGAAAAATGGAGAATTGCGTCCGTGTATTGATTACCGGGGTCTTAACGCCATCACCGTTAAAAACAAATACCCGTTGCCCTTGATTTCTGAGCTATTTGATAGGCTTCGGGGAGCAAGGGTATTCACTAAGTTAGATCTGCGCGGTGAGTATACCCTGATTCGCATCCGTGAGGGGGACGAATGGAAGACGGCTTTCAATACCAGGGACGGGCATTACGAATATCTGGTGATGCCCTTTGGGCTCTGTAATGCTCCAGCCGTTTTCCAAGACGTTGTCAATGACATCTTCCGGGATATGCTCTCCACCTCGGTCGTAGTCTATCTGGATGATATACTCATCTTCTCTCCAGATATTGACTCCCACCGGAGAGATGTCTGCAGAGTCTTCGACCTCTTACGGGCTAATTCCCTTTATGCTAAGTTGGAGAAATGTATGTTTGAGCTGGAGTCTTTACCTTTCCTTGGTTATATCATCTCAACCCAGGGATTGGCTATGGATCCGGCCAAACTACAGGCTGTGATGGACTGGCAGGAACCTCACTCCCTTAAAGCGGTGCAGCGCTTTATGGGGTTCATTAATTACTATCGCCAGCTCATTCCGCATTTCTCTACCTTGGTAGCTCCCTTGGTAGCCCTCACCAAGAAGGGAGCAGATCCCAAATTGTGGTCGGAAGAGGTCTCCACGGCTTTCTCTTCTGTTAAGTCTCATTTTGCTAGCGCTCCCATCCTACATCGCCCCGATGTTGATAAGCCATTTTTATTGGAGGTGGATGCCTCATCCGTTGGTGCTGGAGCAGTCCTCTTCCAAAAGGATGCTCAAGGTCAGAAGCATCCTTGCTTCTTCTTCTCTAAGACCTTCACATCAGCGGAGAGGAATTATTCCATCGGGGATAGGGAATTGCTAGCCATGAAGTTGGCTTTCTCTGAGTGGAGACATCTGTTGGAGGGGGCCCGCTTTCCCTTCCAAGTTTTCACCGACCACAAGAATTTGGTGTATCTGCAGACAGCCCAGCGGCTTAATTCTCGCCAGGTCAGATGGTCCTTGTTCTTCTCCCGGTTTAATTTCACACTCCATTTCCTCTCGGGAGAGAAGAACATTCGTGCCGACGCTCTCTCTCGCTCTGTGGTGTCCTCTGAGGAGGAGGTGGAGGAGCCTCGGCTTATTGTCCCCACAGAGAGCCTGAGAACAGTGGCCCCGGTTTCACTAGAGTCTGTGCCCCCAGGCAAGACTTTTGTACCTACCAATTTACGACCGGAGGTACTCTCTTGGGCACATTCGTCCAGGGTTGGTGGACACTTTGGGGCAAAGAGGACATCTGAATTGCTGGCGAGGACTTATTGGTGGCCGCATATGGTCCGTGATGTTGGGGACTATGTTCGGGCGTGTGTCTCCTGCGCCAAGAATAATTCTCCACGACAATGGCCAGCTGGGTTACTTTACCCTTTGCCGGTGGCAGACAGGCCCTGGGAGATGGTTGGGATGGACTTTGTGGTGGGCTTGCCCAAGTCTCGGGGTTGCACCATCATTTGGGTAATCACCGACCATTTCTCCAAAATGGTGCATCTGGTGCCGCTACCACGGTTACCTCCTGCACGGGCTCTGGTAGCGTTGTTCGTTAGGCATGTCTTCCGTCTACACGGCATGCCGGACAAAATTGTCAGTGACCGAGGTCCCCAGTTTGCGTCTCGGTTCTGGAGAGAGCTTTGTCGTCTACTCAGCATTGAGTTAAATCTCTCTTCAGCGTACCATCCTGAGACGAATGGGTTGGTAGAGAGGGCCAACCAGACCTTGGTCACCTATCTACGACATTTTGTCTCAGCCAGGCAAGATGACTGGGCATCCTTGCTACCATGGGCTGAGTTTGCATTAAACAATGCTGTGGCTGATTCCACCGGACAGACCTCATTCCTCCTGAACTACGGTCAGCATCCGCGGGTACCAGTGCCTATGCCCGTGTCTTCCGCCGATTCCAGGGTGGCAGACTGGGCTGTGGAGGCACAGGACATTTGGAACCGCACTCAGGATGCCATTCAGGCCTCCAAAGAGAGGATGAGGTCTTCGGCCGATGCCCATCGGCGCCCCGCTCCTACGTTTGCTCCGGGTGACCTAGTGTGGCTTTGTGCCCGAAACATCAGGCTACGGGTAGAGTCCACCAAGTTGGCACCTCGCTTTTTGGGCCCCTTTAAAGTTCTTGAGCAGGTGAACCCAGTAGTTTACCGCCTAGCCCTTCCGCCTCGCCTTGGTATCACTGACACCTTTCACGTGTCCCTCTTGAAACCCGTGGCCATTTCCCGGTTTTCCGAGTCATCTGCCGGGACGTCGGGTTCATCTACCGACGATCATGAGGTGAACGCCATTGTTGGGTGCAAGGTGGTACGAGGCAAAAAATTTTATTTGGTGGATTGGAGGGGTTATGGGCCTGAGGATAGATCCTGGGAGCCTGCCGAGCATGTTCACACTCCGCAGCTCATCACTGCCTTTGAGTGCAGCGAGGCCCAAAGAAGGGGGGGGCCCTAGGAGGGGGGGTAATGTTAGGGTTTGATTTCCCGCTGCTGCACAAGGGGAGTCTCGAACCCATCCCGCTGTGGTCTCCCATTCATCTCCGGCCGCAGTGGAGCCTGCTCAGCAGAGACGTCGGTCCAGGCGTCTTGCCCACTCCACTACTTGGCAGTGACTTGCTGTTGCCTTTCCTGGATCTGCTATTATAGCCAGTGCTGGAGCAGACGTCTTTGGGACAAAGTCCTGCATTTTCCCTTCTGAGCATGCCCAGAGTGAGATCTCTCATTGGAGATCAGGGGTCACATGCTCAGGTACTGCAGCAGCTCCTATTGGCCCGCCAGGAAGGCCCTGTTACTACTAGTCTTCTGGAACAGGTTTCTCATTGGTCCTTGTTCCTGGAAGGTCCTGTAGCTGTTGCTATAAAATGGTAGCATGGCTGGGCCGCCATGCGCTAATATCAACCATTGTATGCTATGCGCCAGTGTGGTCATGCGTGTGTGTGTTTAGGGACCCGGCTGAAATAAGCCACTAGAATACCGACTTAATCGGTGAGGAGATTGGTGTGCTAGCTGGTCAGGGTCGGTGTCCTAGATGCCCTAGATTACCGGCATAACCGGTGAGGAGTTTGATTGCCGTATTCAGGGCCTGACGTTCAGATGCCATAGATTGCGGGTGACTCCCGCGAGGACATTAGCGCATGACCACGTATTATGCTCGCTTAGCAATTTACCGTGTACCTGAGAGCCTTACAGGACACGGTACCTTTTCTCAGCGACTCTGTGACGTAACAGGGTTGCTTTAGACGCTAGACAGCGCCCTAGCGTTTTACTTTGCGGCTCACTAAAGCTAAGTGAGTTCGCACCTATCGCCATATAGCGCTGTGGCATCCCGTTAGCGGCTCTGGGGATTAACAGAGTTTGCATTTACTGCCACAACGCGCTACGGCGTTTATTTTAGCGACTCTGCGGGATAACAGAGTTCGCTACTTTCGCATCTTATTAGCAGTGGGCTTCGCCTGCACGGTGTACCCCGGGCTGCGAACGCACCTCTATATTATATCTATTAGGTGCGTTCCGCAGACCCTAACATACAGCATTCGTCACAGGCATTTTACATGAATGTATAGAGTGCGGAGAAAATTGGTTTGAGCCAAGTTAGTTTGATACGATTTGCCTCAAATTCCTAATTTGCCTCAGATTCTCCTAATTAGCTTTTTGCACATTCAGAAAAATTGCAGCTATCATTTTGCTGATTTATTGAGGGCCAGGAATGGGATGAAATAAAAAAAAAACATATCCGAGCACTTACTGTCCTGCTTCAAGCCCCGACACAGAGTGGATATGCATGTAGAGGACATCACAGGTGACAAGGAAAGAAAACAGAGGTCGGAGGGAGCAGTACAGAGCATCGGATGATGGATTTAGTGGCATGAAAGGTGAGCAGAAATGTATATTTTTTTCAATTCACATTTATTATACTCTGCGCTCTATAGAGATCCCAGGGTTTGGATAGTTCCTAAGGTTTAAAAATGGACATTTCATTTACCTAGAATGAACATGATGTTATTTTCTGGCCAAATATGAGCAAACTGCCAAATTTGAATGTAGGCACTTTTGCTCTTCATTAGAGACGAATGAATATATTTGAGTGGAATTTAATTCTAATAGAATATTATGAAAATCCGCATTTACCAAAATTGTAATTTGCTTCCACTTTCACAAAGAACTACTCATCAACCGTTCTGTCCTTATTGCATTTCCATATCAACATCGCGAACGATGACTACTGTGGAAACGTCCCAATTCCCGTCAAAGCTTTAAGTCCCAGCCCAGTGCAAAGAGGCTCAGGATGATTCCTCACATGCATGCATAAAGATGTGACACTGACATTGTGACCATATGAGCACCTGCGAGAAACGTTCCTGGCTTCTACGCACTAGGCAGGGACTTTCAGTTTTGATGATGCCTGGAATATTTCCACAGGAATCAGCTCTCACTGTGGTGATAAGATGCAGCAAGGACTGAATAGGTTATGTTTAGGAGTGAAGTAGTCAGAGAGATGAGCAGTAAGGTGAGTATACCGATTTTATTTAGTTTTACATTTTATGTTTATTATGATCTAGGGGGTGATGAAACCCCAGAGTATAATAAGGAACATTGAATTGGTGAGAAGAAAGTCTCATGTGATTTGAATTTCCAAGTAAGATCAGTTTGAACAGGTAAATTTAAATTTGTCCTCATCCGTTCATCTCTTATCATCTTTGTATACCCCTTAATGACCCTAGCTTTTTTATTTTCCTGTCAATATGGCCATGTGTGGGCTTATTTTTTGTGGGACGAGTTGTACTTTTCAACGGCATCATTGGTTTTAGCATGTCGTGTACTCGAAAATGGAAAAAAAATTCCAAGTGCAATGAAACTGCAAAAAAAAGTGAAATCCCACACTTGTTTTTTGTTTGGCTTTTCTGATAGGTTCACTAAATGCTAAAACTGCTCTGCTATTATGATTCTCCAGGTCACTACGAGTTCATAGACACCAGACATGTCTAAGTGCTTTTTTATCTAAGTGGTGAAAAAGAATTCCAAAATTTGTTAAAAAAAAAAAAATTGCGCCATTTTCCGATACCCGTAGCATCTCCATTTTTCGTGATCTGGGGTCTGGTGAGGGCTTATTTTTTGCATTGACGTTTTGAAGGATACCATTTATGTGCAGATATGATCTTTTGATCACCTGTTATTGCATTTTAATACAATGTCATGGCAACCAAAAAAACAGTAATTCTGGCGTTTCGATTTTTTTTCCCACTACGCCGTTTAGCGATCGGGTTAATCCTTTTTTTATTGATAGATTGGGCGATTCTGAATGCGGCGATACCACATATGTGTATGTGTGATTTTTTTTTATTGTTTTATTTTGAATGGGGTGAAAGGCGGGTGATTTAAACTTATTTTTTTTACTTTTTTCAAATTTTTTAAAACATTTTTTAAAATTTTGGCATGTTTCAATAGCCTCAATGGGAGGCTAGAAGAATCCACTACTTGATCGGCTCTGCTACATATAGGCAATGAGCAGATCGCCTATATGTAGCAGAATTAGCACCGGGTGGCGCTCAAAGCAATGCCTCATCAACAACCAAAGAGACCTCAGGTTGTATGGCAACTCATAGATAACCCCCGATCACGTGACGGGGGTCGGTGATGGCCGTAAGCGCCGTTTAAAACCTGCTGTCAGCGTTTGACAGCGGGATTTAACTAGTTAATAGGCACGGTTTGATCGCGATCCCACCTGCGGCTAGTGGGGCACATGTCAGCTGTTCAAAACAGCTGACATGTCCTGGCTTTCATTCGGTCTCACCGTCGGAGCCCTCATCAAAGCGGGGGATCTGACCTTGGACGTACTATTACATGAGCGAACCAGAAATCTACACCTAATGTCTGGTACCAAACACAGACTTTTCACAGGATGACCGATGTACTGTTTGGGTTCAGATGCATAAATAAAGTTTGTTGAAAGGCTGCAGTTCAGCCAATCAACAAGTTTTGAGGCTGTGGTAACTTCGGGAGCCATCACAGCCATGACAAGTATAGTGTTTGGTAGAGCAGTCTGCTGCAAGTCTGTTGTATGCACTCTGCACTTGACTCAGTGGGAGTACTGTGCCTTTAGGCTGCTGTGTGTACTCTGCAACCCCGCCAGTGGGGGTGCTGTGTATTTAAGCCATGGCGTGTACTTCGCAGTCCCCCTATGGGAGCACTGTGCCTTTAAGCCCCTGTATAGTTTGCTCCCCCACCTGTGGTAGTACTGTGCATTTAAGCTCCTGTGTGTACACTGCAACCCCGCCTGTGGGAGTACTGTGCCAAAAACCACTGTGTGTACTCTGCAGCAGTGTTTGAATGAACAGTGTGCATAAAAAACTATTCCACTCTGCAGCCATCTCGTTGTCATTTGTAGGCCAAGCAAATACATTTACTGAACCTCTGTGTGTTTTCTAGTAGTGTGACAAGTTAAAAATCTTAGCCGGTGTCTTGTTGCAATTTATAGGGCAAACAAATAATTTTTCTGGACCGCAGTGTGTTTTCGGGTACTGTGGCAAATAAATTTCAGCAGCCCTCTAGTTGCATTTTGTAGGGAAAACCAATAATTTTTCTGAACCGCTGTGTGTTTTCTAGCAGTTTGGAAAATAAATAAATTTCAGCATCCGTCTTGCTCCCATTTGCAAGGTTAACAAATATTTTTTTCTGCTGTGCATTTTCTAGTAGTGTGGCAAATAAGTCAATTTTGTTACCATTTGTAGGGCGAACAAAAAAAAATTCTGAACCGCTATGTGTTTTAGTTAGTTAGTAGTGTGGCAAATAAGTAAATCTCATTGTTATTTGTAGGGAAAACAAAAATTTTTTTGGACAGCTGTGTGTTTCTAGTAATGTGTCAAATAGTGTTGAGTAGTGTTGAGCGATATTTTCCGATATCAAGAAATATCGGATCGGATTGGATCGGACCGATACCCAAAAAGTATCAGATATCGCCGATTCCGATACCGGAAACCAATGCAAGTCAATGGGACAGAAATATCGGAATTAAAATAAACCCTTTCTTTCCTTGTAAATACTAGATATACACACATAGAATACATATATATATATATATATATATATATATATATACATGTCATTGTGACATATATATATACAAATATTTATAGTTCATACACTTCTACACAGTAAAATAGCCGCTAATTCAATTGCTGGCTTTTGTGAAATTACAGAACCACCCGACATGAAATGACACATGGTTTACATACAGTTAACCATGTCATTTCATGTAGTTTGATATATGGTTTTCACTAACAATTACATGAGTGTTTGTGTGCAAAATTTCATACATGTAGGGGTTAATTAAAGGTGTAAGTTTGTTGAAAAAAAAATGCGTGGGCTTCCGCCCTATTTTCTCCACCAGACAGGGAAAGCCAGCGAGTGGGGGCAGATAATAATAGCCGAGGGAGGGTGTATTTATTTAGTGCCCCCCCTGGCTACTAACATCTGCCCCCAGCCACCCCAGAAAAGGCAAATCTATAATTAGATGCGCCCTTTCTGGCACTTTGCCCGTCTATTCCCATTGCCCTGTAGGGGTGGTGAATGGGTTAATAATGGGTTAAAGCCACCTTGCTATTGAAAGGAGACATTAAGCCAGGTTAATAATTAAGAGTTGTCAATTAGACAACTATCAATTATTAATCCTATTGAAGGAAATAAAAAATACACACACATTAATAATAAATAATTTTAATGAAATAAACACACATTTTTTGACCATCTTTTATTTAACTGGTAATCCGTTCGAAGCCCTTGCTCTCCTGTAATAAAGAAAAAATAATAAAACAACATTATTCTTACCTATCCTCCGCTCTGTCAGGTCCCAAGCTGTAATCCTTCACAAAGGGTTAACTCGCTTACAGCCAAGCAGCACAGCTAATGCTTGCTGCTCAGCTGTAAGCCCCGAATGAATGAGCTCCTCTCCCGGCCGACAGGAGAGGAAGTGATTAGTGTGGGAAGCTTAATTGATTGCTTCCTACTTTCACTTCAGGTCTGCCGGGACTCCCTCTGACGTCACTGTGCAGTGTCCCCGGCTGACCTGAAGTGAAAGTGGGAAGCAATCAATTAAGCTTCCCACACTAATCACTTCCTCTCCTGTCAGCTGGGAGAAGAGATGATTCATTTGGGGGTTTACTGCGAGGCTGGCAGCATTAGCTGCGGTCCCTGCAGTAAATGTTTGAGGAAAAACACGTCACTCCTAATATAATGTATTGGTGCTCAGATAAGGGATGCCAAACCCAAAATGACAAAGATAATAAATCCGGCACTCAAAATTGGTGAAAAAAAATATGGGTGATTTATTTGTAGTACCATCCACAAAATATAGTAATAGTAACGTTTCGGTCAAACACTCTGACCTTCTTCAGACTAAAGGATACAAAACCATACAGAAATCAGACAAAATATAGACTCCAAAACAAAATGAACATAAATAGTCTTCAATGGAACAAAATATATACAAGTCATGTAGTAGTATATAACACATAATCATAGAACAAAGTACAATAAATAAATCTCAGTATAGCGATATTACAACAAAAAGCAGGTCATGTGAACCGGACCCCAGCAGAGGTTTGCAGGAATCTACATCCAAATAGATACGTATATATTGTAATAATGGGTGATATATGATATAATAAACAAATCAGAAAACTGGTATCTTACTAGATTGTGGAAACGGTATGGTGCAGAACTATAACATAAAAAAGAACCGCAATGGTAAAATTACTGAAATAGCGATCCGTATCACAACGCTAAACCGGACAATCTGATACCAACTCCAACACCAGTTCCTATTAGTATTACTAATTTACAACTAAGACTTCGCAGTACATATTTACCTCCAAAAAACTACCATCCAGTAGAAACCTTCATTGCTCTCATAGATAAAGAAGTATCTGACTATACCAGAAAGATTCATAGGGGTGACTTAGTTTTTCGCTCAAATTTGAACCCGGAGGACTCACTAGCTTTAAAATCCCTTATGGATGATAAGGATATTATAATTAAACCTTCGGACAAAGGGGGTGCCACGGTGATAATGGACCGTTCCTATTACATTGGTGAGATTCACACACAATTGACCAATCAGGAAGTATATCTTCCTCTTCCACATAATCCAACATCACAATTGAGACAGTGTATAACTAGTGTCCTCACACGTGCTTTAGATGATAAAATTATAGACAATAAAACGGTTGAATACCTCACCAAGATGGACCCTCTAATTCCTGTATTTTATACGTTACCTAAAATACACAAACGATTAGACAAACCACCAGGACGTCCTATCGTGGCGTCAACTGATTCCATTCTTTCACCCTTATCTATTTTACTTGAAAAGGTTCTTACACCACTTATCAAGGATATTCCATCATTTCTATTGGACACGGGTTCATTTATACAATTAATTCGGGGGATGGACACATTACCCCCAGACACATTACTTGTCACCTTTGATGTCAATAATTTGTATACATCCATTTTACACGCTAAAGGTACTGAAGCTACAAGAAGAATTCTTGAGAAATCATCCATCACAGGTCAGGTCTCAGGGTTTCTCATAGAACTACTTGAGATAGTATTGACTTAGAATTTTTTTCTATTTGAAGACCAATTCTATTTGCAAAAGCAGGGCACCGCGATGGGTTCGAACGTCGCGCCACCCTATGCCAATTGCTACATGGCCTGTTTTGAGAATGACTATGTCTATCCAAATCCTTTATACAAGGAACATTGTTTGATGTGGCGTCGCTACATTGACGACATTTTTTGTCTGTGGAAAGGACCATTGGATAGTCTGATAGAATTCTTCAACTTTATTAATACAGTCTGGCCTGAACTAACATTTACCCTCAACCATAATACGAATATTATTAACTTTTTGGATACCAACATTATACTGGGGAGAGATGGTAACATTACATTGGATCTATGCGTAAAATCCACGGATCGGAATAGTCTCCTTCTATTCCAAAGCTGACATCCTAGGGCAGTTAAACGTTACATTCCAGTTTCCCAATTTGACAGAGTTCGCAGGTTAGTGACCCCACAGTACAGACACTACGTTTGAATGAAATGGAAGGGAAATTCCTAGACAGAGGTTATCCCAAATCTCTTCTGAGCAAAACATGGATACCGCAGAGGTCTTCTACACGGTCCAAGATTACTTTGGGCAATAGAATCCCGTTGGTCCATACATACCATCCTCTTATGTATGGACTCCATCACAAAATTCGCAAACACTGGCATGTGTTACGGGACAGTTACCCAGGGATTCCTGAATTTCAAACTTCATTTTTACCGTGTTTTAGAAAACCTAGTAATCTTAAAAATAAACTAGTAAGGGCGGATATAGGCTCCACCCTGACCATTGCATGCCAGTCCTTTCTTAGGACACAATGTAGAGGAACTTTTCCCTGTTTACACTGTGCACAATGTTCCAACATTTTGAAGGGTCCTAACCTTGCACACCCATGCACCGGACAAGACATTCCCATAACAGGTTTTTTCACATGTGACTCTACTTCAGTCATATATGCTATAAAATGTCCCTGTGGGAAACTATACATAGGAGAAACGACTCAAGCTATAAAGGATAGAATTTCTCACCACAAGTCTGATATCAGATGTAGGAAGAACCATCTCCCAATCCCTTTTCATTTCAATGCAGCTGGGCACACCATAGCTCAGTTAAAATTTATGGTTTTGGAACAGATATCATTAAATCGAAGAGGTGGCAATGTGATCAAGGCATTAAGGTATAGAGAAGCATATTGGATACATTCCCTACAGACCCTGGAACCTAGGGGTCTTAATAGGGATTACGATATTTCTTGCTTATTTTGATAATATATAATATATTTTTTTCCATAAATCGGAATTTTCTATATAGGATAATAAAATTTCTTTCCATCATATACTGAGATCCAATATGCATCTTGAACTCTTTTATTACCATTTCTTATATTAGTGGATGTTAATTTTCATATGTTATTCATTCAGTGCTAAATATATTCTCTATTTTCTCTTTTTAGGCTAATAATTAAATTTGCCTTCTTTGATACTCACCATCACATCATTCCAGCGTTGCCACGTCCTCTATCTTTAAGTGGATCACTGTGCACTTCCTGCTTGCGTTCCAGAGAGCGTTCCAATGTCTCATGCCGCTCGGACACTGCCCATCATGACTCATTTCCGGTCGTTGGTCTCCCATGCGTTCCATTTGCGTTTCACCAGCGCAGCGCTCACTGAATATGTCACTTCCGGTTTCAATGAACGCCACCTATATCAGCTCACACGTGGGGTTAGAAACACAGCGCCATACTACTGAGCAAGTGTACTTTATTGCTTTTCTGTTCCAGCGCTTTGATAACACAAATGGCTGATTTTCTAATGGTAAGGATCACTTCTTTTCTTCATTTCAGAAGCGGAGCACTTCTTTTTTCAGCATTATGAGACCGATACCACCTTTTTAGCGTTATGATACTGATCGCTAGTTTTTTTTAGCGTTGTGATACGGATCGCTATTTCAGTAATTTTACCATTGCGGTTCTTTTTTATTTTATAGTTCTTCACCATACCGTTTCCACAATCTGGTAAGATACCAGTTTTCTGATTTGTTTATTATATCATATATCACCCATTATTACAATATATACGTATCTATTTGGATGTAGATTCCTGCAAACCTCTGCTAGGGTCCAGTTCACATGACCTGCTTTTTGTTGTAATATCGCTATACTGAGATTTATTTATTGTACTTTGTTCTATGATTGTGTTATATACTACTACATGACTTGTATATATTTTGTTCCATTGAAGACTATTTATGTTCATTTTTTTTTTGGAGTCTATATTTTGTCTGATTTCTGTATTGTTTTGTATCCTTTAGTCTGAAGAAGGTCAGAGTGTTTGACCGAAACGTTACTATTACTATATTTTGTGGATGGTACTACAAATAAATCACCCATATTTTTTTTCACCAATTTTGAGTGCCGGATTTATTATCTTTGCCCTGCAGTAAATTTTAACCCTTTCAGAAGGATTACATTGGGGGACCTGACTGAACACCGGATAGGTAAGAAAAATGTTGCTTTATTATTTTATTTTTATTACAGGAGAACAAGGGCTTCGCAAGGAATGGCAGTAAAATAAAAGATGGTCAAAAACTGTGTGATTATTTCATTTAAATGATTTTTTATTAAAGTGTTTGTGTTTTATTTTTATTTCTTACAATAGGATTAATAATTGATAGTTGTCTAATTGACAGCTCTCAATTATTAACCTGGCTTAAAGTCACCTTTCAATAGCAAGGTGGCTTTAACTCATTATTAACCCATTCGCAACCGCTACAGGGCAATGGGAATAGACAGGCAAAGTGCCAGAAAGGGCGCATCTAATTATAGATTTGCCTTTTCTGGGGAGTCTGGGGGCAGATGTTAGTAGCCAGGGGGACCCAAAAATATTGTTCCCTCTCTGGGCTATTATTATCTGCCCCCACTCGCTGGCTTTCCCTGTCTGGTGGAGAAAATAGGGCGGGAGCCCAAGCATTTTTTTCAACGAATTTACACATTTAGTTAACCCCTACATGTATGAAATTTTGCAAACATACACTACTGTAATTGTTAGAGAAAAACCATATATCAAACTACATGAAATGACATGGTTAACTGTATGTAAACAATGTGTCATTTCATGTCGGGTCTGTAATTTCACAAAAGCCGGCAATTGAATTAGCGGCTATTATACTATGTAGAAGTGTATGAACTATAATATATATATATATATATATATGTGTCACAATGACATGTATATATATATATATATATAATATATGTATTCTATGTGTATATATCTAGTGTTTTGTGAGCTGTCAGTGTGAATTTACAGTATTGACTATGTATAGCATTATTAGCGGCTATTCTACCATGTAGAAGTTTATGAACTATAAAGCAGCTAATTCAATTGCCAGCTTTTGTGAAATTACAGAACCACCCGACATGAAATGACACATGGTTTACATACAGTTAACCATGTCATTTCATGTAGTTTGATATATGGTTTTCACTAACAATTACATGAGTGTATGTGTGCAAAATTTCATACATGTAGGGGTTAATTAAATGTGTAAATTCGTTGAAAAAAAAATGTGTGGGCTCCCGCCCTATTTTCTCCACCAGACAGGGAAAGTCAGCGAGTGGGGGCAGATAATAATAGCCCAGAAAGGGACCATTATTTTTGGGCCCCCCCTGGCTACTAACATCTGCCCCCAGACACCCCAGAAAAGGCAAATTTATAATTAGATGCGCCCTTTCTTGCTCTTATCCCGTCTATTCTCATTGCCCAGTACACTAGATATACACACATAGAATATATATGTATATATATATTTATACGTCATTGTGCCATATATATATATATACATATATTTATAGTTCATACACTTCTACATTATAAAATAGCCGCTAATTCAATTGCCGGCTTTTGTGAAATTACAGAACCACCCGACATGAAATGACACATGGTTTGCATACAGTTAACCATGTCATTTCATGTAGCTTGATATATGGTTTTCACTAACAATTACATGAGTGTATGTGTGAAAAAGTTTATACATGTAGGGGTTAATTAAAGGTGTAAGTTCATTGAAAAAAAAATGCGTGGGCTCCAGCACTATTTTCTCAACCAGACAGACAAAGCCAGCGTGTGGGGGCAGATAATAATAGCCCAGAGAGGACCATTATTTTTGCCCCCCCCCCTGGCTACTAACATCTGCCCCCAGACACCCCAGAAAAGGCAAATCTATAATTAGATTCGTCCTTTCTGGCACTTAGCCGGTCTATTCCCATTGCCCTGTAGCGGTGGCGAATGGGTTAATAATGGGTTAAAGCCACCTTGCTATTGAAAGGTGACTTTAAGCCAGGTTAATAATTGAAAGAGGTCAATTAGACAACTATCAATTATTAATCCTATTGTATGAAATAAAAATAAAATACACACACTTTAATAAAAAATCATTTTAATGAAATAATCACACAGTTTTTGACCATCTTTTATTTAACTGGTAATCCGTGCGAAATCCTTGCTCTCCTGTAATAAAGAAAAAATAATAAAACAACATTATTCTTACCTATCCGCTGCTCTGTCATGACCCACGCTGTAATCTACATGAAATGACATGGTTAACTGTATGTAAACCATGTGTCATTTCATGTCGGGTGGTTCTGTAATTTCACAAAAGCCGGCAAATGAATTAGAGGCTATTATACTATGTAGAAGTGTATGAACTATAAATATATATATATATATATATGTCACAATGAAATGTATATAAATATATATATATATGTATTCTATGTGTATATATCTAGTGTTTTGTGAGCTGTCAGTGTGATTTTACAGTATTAACTATGTATAGCATTATCTATGGAAACTTCCGATTCCGGTATTCGATATGCAAAAAGTATCGGAACTCAGTATCGGAATCCCGATACCGCATATATCGGCCGATACCCGATATTTGCAGTATTGGAATGCTCAACACTAGTGGCAAATAAATAAATCTCAGCAGCATCTTGTTGCCATTAGCAGGGTAAACAAATATTTTCTGGACGTTGAAAAGGTTTTAGATTGGATAACAGAATGGCTCTAGATCTTTTTGCATTATCTTCCACCTGGTCCACTGTAGAAAGTGTAGAGTTGGCGTCTGAGGACCATGGTCATCCAGCTTCCACCTCCCCCTTGCAAATCAACCAGGCAGTATGAGCCCCAAGTCATGCAGCAGTCTCTTCTGCATTTTGATGACTCCGCTGGCTGGGGTTCCATGGCCCATCCACCTGGCCATGCTCCAGAAGTGGAAGGGACTAAGTACACTGTTGTCCAACCACTAGATAGGTTGAAGATGAATGCATGGGAAGGTTAGTGCACACAGTCAGTGGACCAGCGCAGCACGTCAGAGGATGACGAAACACAGTTGCCAGCTATAGTGTTTATCTGCACTTTGCAGGCAGACATGGAGGGCAAGGGTGAGGAATGGGTGGAAGATACAGTGAGTTCAGAAAGTATTCAGACCCCTTTATATTTTTCACTCTTTGTTTCATTTCAGCTATTTGGTAAATTCAAAAAAGTTCATTTTTTTCTCATTATTGTACACTCTGAACCCCATCTTGACTGAAATTAAACAGAAAGTGGAGAGACCTGAAAATGGCTGTCCACCAACGTTCACCATCCAACCTTACGGAACTGGAGATGACCTGCAAGGAAGAATGGCAGAGGATGCCCAAATCCAGGTGTGAAAAACTTGTTGCATCATTCCCAAGAAGACTCATGGCTGTACTAGCTCAAAAGGCTGCTTCTACTCAAAACTGAGCAAAGTGTCTGAATATTTATGACCATGTGACATTTCAGTTTTTCTTTTTTTAATGAATTTGCAAAAATGTCTACATTTCTGTTTTTTTAGTAGATATGAAATGGGAGAGAACCCAAGAAAAATAAGATTAAATTTCAGGAAAAAAGGAAGACTACCCCTCCCTATCAGTATACCAAGTAAACCAAAATTAATAATTTGGAGATAATACATTTATCTACACATATCCTCTCTGATACACAATGTCACATCTTGAAACTTGGTTTAACCTTCTTACCAACTAATGGCTTTAATTATTTTACAGCTGTGAAGGACCTCCACCTCTTCTGCCACAAATTGGTCCTTAATAGTGTTGAGTATTCCGATACTGCAAATATCGGGTATCGGCCAATATTCACTGTATCGGAATTCCGATTTTGAGTTCCGATATTTTTGTCATATCGGATACCGGAATCTGAGTTTTCCTCTAAAGTCTATGGGGAGTTCCTGTGTCACAGAACGAAGTACGTGACACAGGAACTTCCCAAAACTGTCACTGTCAGTGTCGGTCGGGTCTGTCAGGTGTCAGCAGCACTTAACTGGCAGAAGATCCCCGGTGGTCACGTCCATCCATCCATCCAGGCCGGCCATTACCCTCTCCCTGGCGGTCACGTGCAGCATCTCACGATAACTGCAAGGGCTGCCGGGTACTGGGTAATCTAGGGCAGCTGTACTCTCGCGACAGCTGGCCGTAAACCAGTCCGATGACGTCACCACCGGGGAAGCAGCTATGGTAAGCAGCTCTGCTCTATGTGGATGTCAGGCTCAGCCTGGCATGCAGATGTAGCAGAGCTGGACTCGATGTGGGACACTCGTGATTTTGGACTGCGTCGGACAAGGAGTATTTGTGTTGGTTTGTTATTTTTGTTTTTTTTTACAGGAGAACGATGGCGTCGCAGGATGAGCATACAATAAAAATAATGAAAACTGTATTGTGTTTTATTTCATTAAAAGATTTTATTCTGGCTGTGTCTTTTTTTACAAATTTTCAACCTTTATTATTAATAATGGATCGGTGTCTTATTGACGCCTCTCCATTATTAACCGGGCTTATTGTCACCGGTCAATCAAAGGTGACATTAACCCCTTATTACCCCGCTTGCCACCACTACAGGGCAAGTGGGAAGAGCCGGGTAAAGTGCCACAATTGGCGCATCTTTGGATGCGCCTATTGTGGGGCTGCTGCAGCCTGGCATTTTTAGGCTGTTGAGGGCCAAAATCCATGGGCCTTGTCAGTCTTTTAATACCAGGCCACAGCAGTCTGCTTTTTACTTGGCTGGTTAACAAAAATAGGGGGACCCCCACGCCATTTTTTTTCGAGGGGATCCCCTATTTTTGTTAACTAGCCAAGCTAAGCAGACTGCTGTGGCCTGGTATTATCAGGCTTGCAAGGTTCATGGATATTGGATCCTTACCAGCCTGAAAAACCAGGCCTCAGCAGTCTGCTTCATCTGGCTGGTTAACAAAAATAGGGGGGACCCCAAGCCATTTTTTTTCGAGGGGATCCCCTATTTTTGTTAACCAGACAAGATAAGCAGACTGCTGTGGCCTGGTATTATCAGGCTTGCAAGGTTCATGGATATTGGATCCTTACCAGCCTGAAAAACCAGGCCTCAGCAGTCTGCTTCATCTGGCTGGTTAACAAAAATAGGGGGGACCCCAAGCCATTTTTTTTCGAGGGGATCCCTATTTTTGTTAACCAGACAAGATAAGCAGACTGCTGTGGCCTGGTATTATCAGGCTTGCAAGTTCCATGGATGTTGGCTCCTTAACAGCCTGAAAAACCAAGCCTCAGTAGTCTGCTTTATCAGGCTGGTTAACAAAAATAGGGGGGACCCCACTCCATTTTTTTTTTCGAGGGGATCCCCTATCTTTGTTAATCAGTTCACTTCAAGTCAGCCGGGATTCCCTCTGACGTCACTGATGCTGTGCAGTGTCCCTGGCTGATCTGAAGTGAAAGTGAGAAGCAATCAATTATGCTAACCACCTCCTCTCCTGTCAGCCAGGAGAGGAGATGATTCAGTCGGGGGTTTACTGTGAGGCTGTCAGCATTAGCTGCGGTCTCTGCAGTAAACATTAACCCTTTCAGAAGGATTACATCGGGGAACCTGACTGAATATCGGATAGGTAAGAATAATGTTGCTTTATTATTTTATTTTTATTACAGGTGAACAAGGGCTTCGCAAGGAATGGCAGTAAAATAAAATCTTGTCAAAAACTGTGTGTTTATTTCATTAAAATGATTTTTAATTAAAGTGTGTGTGTTTTATTTTTATTTCATACAATAGGATTAATAATTGATAGTTGTCTAATTGACAGCTCTCAATTATTAACCTGGCTTAAAGTCACCTTTCAATAGCAAGGTGGCTTTAACCCCTTATTAACCCATTCGCCACCGCTACAGGGTAATGGGAATAGACAGGCAAAGTGCCAGAAAGGGAGAATCTAATTATAGATTTGCCTTTTCTGGGGTGTCTGGGGCAGATGTTAGTAGCCAGGGGGGGAAAAATAATGATCCCTCTCTGGGCTATTATTATCTGCCCCACTCGCTGTCGCTGGCTTTGTCTTTCTGGACGAGAAAATAGGGCGGGAGCCCACGCTTTTTTTTTCAACAATTTTACACCTCATATATATATATATATATATATATATATATTACATGTCATTGAATTTGTGACACATATATATATATATATATATATATTTATAGTTCATACACTTCCTCATAGTAAAATAGCAGCTAATTCAATTACCGGCTTTTGTGAAAATACAGAACCTGACTTGAAATGACACTTGGTTTACATAGAGTTAACCATGTCATTTCATGTAGTTTGATATATGGTTTTCACTAACAATTACATGAGTGTATGTGTGCAAAAATTGGCACATGTAGGGGTTAATTAACGGTGTAAATATGTAGCAAAAAAATGTGGTTTTTTTACAATGAATTTACACCTTTAATTAACCCCTACATGTGTAAAATTTTGCACACTTACACTCATGTAATTGTTAGTGAAAACCATATATCAAACTACATGAAATGACATGGCAAACTGCAAAAATATGACACAAAACCATAAACAGCATTAATATACGCAGCATTGCTGTAATAGAATGTATAATATATTATATTAAATGCTGCTTGTAGGAAAATAACGGATCTATCGCTGAATTATACATAGAAACAGATAGGTTGAACACCAAAGAAACGACAACAGATCCACTTATAATGTAGAAAAAATATCAAAATTTATTTATTTAATTACATGTGTATAAACATACAAATATACAAAGATAGAGACATCAAATATGTCAATATGTACATGTAGGTGGATTTCCAACATATAGTATTCATGTCTATTTAAAATTGAGATAGTTTCCCTATTGGATACAAGGTTGCCACAATCCTGTGGTATATATGCAGCAATTTTATTTCTCCCATATATGTCGGTATGATATATATATATATATACTTTTCATACAAATTTGATTATGTATGATCGCATTTTCTAAACTATGGATATGTATCCTTGATTTTGACATATTTGATGTCTCTATCTTTGTCTAGTTACATGTATGACATATATAGTGTCCGATATACTAGCAAAGTGTGTATATATATATATATCTCCTATATAAAATTGGATTTTGTGTGACCACCTTTTCCATTGCTCTGATTAATATGTGCCCTTTACCATCTAACCACCATTAGGGGACCCAGGTGGATGTAATTAGTGGTAGATGTCCTGGATTGATATCATACCCTTCTAGTTGTTCATTTATCTAGTACACCTGTCCGTTTATACACATGTAATTAAATAAATAAATTTTGATATTTTTTCTACATTATAAGTGGATCTGTTGTCATTTCTTTGGTGTTCAACCTATCTGTTTCTATGAAATGACATGGTTAACTCTATGTAATCCATGTGCCATTTCTTGTCGGGTGGTTCTGTATTTTACAAAAGCCGGCATTGCCCAGCAATTGAATCAGAGGCTATTTTACTATGTAGAAGTGTATGAACTATAAATATATGTATATATATATATATATATATATATATATATATGTCACAATGGCATATGTATATATATATATATATATATATATGTGTATTCTATGTGTGTATATCTAGTGTTTACAAGGAAAGAAAGAGGTTTTTTTAGTTCCGATATTTCTGTCCCATTGACTGGCATTGGGTTTCCGGTATAGGTTCGGCGATACCCGATTCTTTCTGAGTATCAGGCAGATACAATCCGATCCGATATTTCGGGATATCGGGCGGTATCGCTCAACACTATTCCTTAAACAATTGCATCATCAACCTGAACATTATCTGGACCTCAACAGTGAGAATGAATTAGAGGCATTGAATGTACTTGCGGAATATCTTAGGGAACTTGAACTTGAGACAGTGGGCGACTTTCCTGTTTCTGTTGTGTCCAGTTCCATGACCTTTCCTCCCTTGTCAGTCTGCCAACAGATATAAATTTTTGCTAAACTACTGATTTAAATAAAATACCACATGGGATAAGTGGTGACAATCTTACCTGTTTACATAGAAGAGCACTTAAGAAGATCAAATTACTGAATGATGTATTTTTATAGCGATTGATAAGATGGACAATGTCTTGTTCTGGCCAACCCATAAATATGAAAGAGAGGCCTTTAAATAGCTTAAAAATAATGACAATTACACTGTTCTCCCAACAACCCAGTACACGTGTTTTCTCAACAATAACATAAAATATTATATCAATCCCTTGAATTGGGCATTAATCCGAAGAAGGTGCTATAGGGTATGATTGGTAAATTTAAAAAAATTACAACCTTGTATCTACTTCCCAAAATCCTAAAGGATCCGATAAGTCCCCCTGGTTGTCCATTAGTCTCTGGCATGGGAGTTCTATGCGATCCTCCATGCAAATTCAGTGACCACTATTTAATACCTTTAGTGGAGATCCTGCCCTCCTATGTCAGGGACTCCTCGGACGTCCTGGTGAAGATTGACGGTATTATAATCAAACATCTCATGGTTTATACATGAAATGGATGCCACTCTCTGGGCTCGATCACAGCCTTATTTTAGACCATTGAGTTTTTTTTAAATAAATAATTAAAATAAATATAAAGGGAATAGGAATTTGCCAAGGAAAGACTACATTATTTTTTGGACTATAAGACGCACTTTTTTTCCCCAAAATTTTGAGGGAAAATGAGGGTGCATCTTATAGTTGGAATATATTAACAAGTAATGTGGCGGCAGCAGGAGTCAGACGATTCTGCGGCGGTCCCATTCTGACGCTGGATGGCGATGCTCACACTCCCTTCCCAGGCTGGTGCGGCAGTTTACCGATGCTCTGTGGTGTGAGGGGGTTCTGCCGGTATTTTGTGAAAGCCTGGAGGCCCCCGCACATCCATTGCTGTGATGTGGTGACCTCCATGAAAATGGCCACCAGGGGAGACGCATGCTCAGATTGAGTTCTCAGCAACGTTTCCCGGAGGCCTCCACATCGCAGCAATGGATGAGTGGGGGCCTACAGGCTTTCACAAAATGCCAGTGGAGCCCCCCTGCACCACAGAAAACTGCCGAACCAGCCTGGGATGGGATTTCCTGGAGGCCACCTCAACGCAACAATGGATGTGCAGGTGCCTTCAGGCTTTCACAAAATGCCAGCGTGTCCCCCGATCCAAGTCACGCCGAACCTGCCGTACCAGTTTGGGATAGGAGTCATATCACCGGACCACCGAACACCCCTGTGACCACACTCCACCAGTGCTGCCGATCCCCCCACTAAGCTGAATTCGGACTGTAAGATGGACCCCCATTTGACACATTAATTTTTTTCTCTATTTTCCTTCTGAAAATTTGTGGTGCGTCTTATAGTCCGTAAAATACGGTAACTATGACAAGGTATTTTTCATTAAATAAATATGCTGGCACATTTTTCATAAAAATATTCACATTCTACCTTTCTTCTGTTATTCCTTAAAATAATTTATGAATAAATAAGCAATAGGGACGTATGGACATGTGAATGTAAGAAAAATGTAAAGAGCTTGATTAATGCCCATATGCTGTAAATGTCGATTATATGTATTGCTGTTAATCTGTATCTTAGTAGTTGAGGATCATACCAGTTTTGTGTACTTGTCCCTGAACTGAGTCTGTTGCTTGGTCACTAAATTTTCTGCTTATGACAAAAGATGTAAGGAACATACCACATTAACAAAGGAAATGGTAATAGTGACACCTATTATTTTATTTATTCATTTAAATAGGTAGTAGAATTGCCGTATTTTTCAGATTATAAAACACATTTTATTTCCTCCAAATTTGGGAAATGGATGCGCGTCTTATAATTGGAAATGAGCTTATCGGTAGCCGGCAGCTGTTGAAAGGGGTCACAGAAGGCAGGGTCGTCGTCTCCTGAGATCTCAATCTACATATGTGTCGTCTCCGGAGGCCATTTTCCTGAAGCTCACTGCAGGGATATCAAAGGGAAAATGGACTCTGCTTACTGGCGCCAACATCTTCTGAGATCCTGGGCACCACAGCATGACCCCGCTCCTGCCACTGCTAGTCACCTCAAGCCTCTGCCTCTTTTGACCAGCTCCACCGAAGATGCCCCCCAGGCAAACTACTCTTAAAGGCAAAAAAAGACACACCTCCATTTTATTTTAAAATAAAACTTTTCCTATTTTGCACCTCAAAATTTGGGGTGCACCTTATGGTCTGAAGCATCTTATAATCTGCAAAATACGGTATATGTCTAATGTAAGCAATTATAGAATATGAAAAGTCAGATTGACTGGCAGGTCCACTTTAAATATAAAAGTGTTATATATACATATGTTGCAAAGTAATATTTTTTTTGACAATTTTCATACATATTGTCAGGTTAAAGAGAATCTGTCACCATGTGTTTGTCTCTACATTATGCTGCTCTCAGATTAGGTAGCAGAGACCATGATTTCAGAGAGGTATCACTTACACGGCTGCTTGCTGTACTTTTTATAAAGTCACAATTTTATCTGCAGGAGATTATTACTAGAGAACAGGTAAACCTGCTGCCATGTAGTCCTCCATATATTTATGAGCTCTGTATGACCCCGCCCACACCACTGATTGGCAGCTTTCTGCCTATGTTTCAGTGTACACAGAAAGTTGCCAGTCAGTTGTGTTGGTGGGATTATGTAGAGCTCAGTATTCAGAGCACTGCTAGATCAACAGCTGTGAAGCCTGGTGACAGATTTCCTTTAAGCTTAAAATGTAATATTTAATAGGACTGACAGATCCATCATTATCTGTTATTAAAGTAAACAAGGCTTCAACAGGTTGTATTTTTATCTAATTTATTGTAATGAGTGAATCTGCTGAATCTTTAATCCAGCATTTTGCTTGAATTTTACACCCGAGCATAATAAACATGAGGCATAAAAAAATAATACTCACTTCGTCAATCGGCTGTCTCACCTCCTCTGCAGCCCATCATCTAATCCTCTGCTTCTTTAGTAAAATTTATGTGTATTATCATGCACTATATCTGATGTTGACCAAAATGTCAAATTTATTGAATGATCTGGAATTTTAGCTTAAAGACTCTAACACTCATTCACTGAACAGTTTAAACCAGCTTAGTTAATTGTCCCCAACATGTGACAAATTAGCAGTAAAATTAACAAGACTCCTTATCACATGAAAAAGGTGCACATTTTTTATTCAAATTTACATAGGCTCAGAAAAGGCTGAGATTTAATTCTCTGACAGATCTAAATTTAACAAATTAAGAGCTGCATGACTTATAAAGCAGTCGTCTTGATAAAGGACAGAGTCTCCTGTGTCTGCACATGACATTTGCAGTATATGAAGGTGGTTGGCTGACTGGCTCCAACATCTAAGCCAGAGAAGAGGGCTGGTTTTGCTATTTTAATGAGCCTCTTAGGCTACTTTCACACATCAGTTTTTTTGCGTCAGGCATAGTGTTGAGCGATACTTTCCGATATCCAAAAGTATCGGTATCGTAATGGTATCGCCGATATCCAAAAAATATCGGCGATACCCGATACCGATACCGGAAATCCAATGTAAGTCTATGGGACAGAAATATCGTAACTAAAAAAACCTCTTTCTTTCCTTGTAAACACTAAATAAACACACATAGAATACATATATATATATATATATATATATATACATGTCATTGTGACATATATATATATACATATATTTATAGTTTATACACTTATACATAGTAAAATAGCCTCTGCTTCAATTACCGGGTAAAGCCGGCTTTTGTGAAAAGACAGAAGCACCCGACATGAAATGACACTTGGTTTACATAGAGTTAACCATGTCTTTTCATGTAGTTTGATATCTGATTTGCACTAACAATTACATCAGTCTATGTGTGCAAAATTTCACACCTGTAGGGGTTAATTAAAGGTGTAAATTAGTTGTAAAAAAAACAGACTTTTTTGCTACGAATTTACACCTTTAATTAACCCCTACAGGTGTGAAATTTTGCACACATAGACTGATGTAATTGTTAGTGAAAACAATAGATCAAACAACTTGAAATGACATGGTTAACTCTATGTAAACCAAGTGTCATTTCATGTCGGGTTCTGCATTTTCACAAAAGCCGGCAATTGAATTAGCGGCTATTATACTATGTAGAAGTGTATGAACTATAAATATATATATATATATATATGTGTCACAAATTCAATGACATGTATATATATATATATGAGGTGTAAAATTGTTGAAAAAAAATGAGTGGGCTCCCGCCCTATTTTTGCAACCAGACAGACAAAGCCAGCGAGTGGGGGCAGATAATAATAGCCCAGAAAGGGACCATTATTTTTGGCCCCCCCCCTGGCTACTAACATCTGCCCCCAGACACCCCAGAAAAGACAAATCTATAATTAGATTCGCCCTTTCTGGCACTTTGCCCGTCTATTCCCATTGCCCTGTAGCAGTGGCGAATGGGTTAATATGGGGTTAAAGCCACCTTGCTATTGAAAGGTGACCTTAAGCCAGGTTAATAATTGAGAGCTGTCAATTAGACAACTATCAATTATTAATCCTATTGCATGAAATAAAAATAAAACACACACACTTTAATTAAAAATCATTTTAATGAAATAAAGACACATGTTTTTGACCATCTTTTATTTTACTGCAAAAACCATTTCCTGTAATAAAAATAAAATAAAAAAAACAATATTCTTACCTATCCCATGCACAGTCAGGTCCCATGGTATAATCCTTCAGAAAGGGTTAATGTTTACTGCAGTGACCGCAGCTAATGCTGCAGCCTCACAGTAAACCCCCAAATGAATGAGCTCCTCTCCTGGCTGACAGGAGAGGAAGTGGAAAGCTTAATTGATTGCTTTCCACTTTCACTTCAGGTCAGCCAGGGACACAATCAGTGACGTCAGAGGGAACTGATTAACAAAAATAGGGGTTCCCTTCGAAAAATGGCGTGGGGTCCCCCCTATTTTTGTTAACCAGCCTGATGAAGCAGACTGCTGAGCAGTGGCGTACCATGAATGAAGCAGACCATGCAGCTGCTATGGGGCCCGGACAGGTGAGGGGGCCCGCGATGGTCGGGTAGCTGTGCTGACACAGTACTACCAGGGGGTCGGCGGGGGAGGGGGAGCGCAGCTCTTCTATATACTCACCCCTCCTGGTGCGGTCTCTGCAGCCCCTGCTCTTCTCCCATGGTCTCCGACGCCTGTGTTCAGCGGTCAGGTGGTACCGCTCATTACAGTCATGAATATGCACATATTCATGACTTTAATGAGCGGTCCTGCGTGACCGCTGAACACTGGCGGCGGAGGCCGCGGGAGAAGAGCAAGGGCTGCAGAGACCGCGCCGGTGGAAGGGTGAGTATAAGGGATATTTACCTGTCCCGTTCCACCATTGCTCGCGTCCTCTTGCTGCAATGTTCAGGTCAGAGGGCGCGATGACGTCGTTAGTGCGCGCCGCGCCCTCTGCCTGATCATTCACTGCTGGAGGACCCCGAAGACAGCGGCGCTCAGCAGTGGAGAGAGGACAGGTAAATATCTCAGGTGCCGGGGCAATGAGCGAGCGGTGACATCGGCACCTGGTGTCACCCCCTGCTCAGGACACGGGCACCTGGCCCCCAGCGACGAGAGCTGAGTATGTCTTTTTTTTTTTGGAAGCAGCAGCTGCGGCAGCATAAGGGCCTATACTATGGAGCATCTATGGGGGCACAATCTATGGGGGCATGATCTATGGAGCAACTATGGGGGCACAATCTATGGGGGCATAATACATTTTTTTGTTTAATGTGTCCCCTCACTGTGCTGGCACTTTACATTTACAATGGCTCTGGGTTTTTTTTTTTTTGGGGGGGCCCATTCAGACTTTTGCAATGGGGCCCCATGATTTCTATGTACGCCCCTGCTGCTGAGGCATGGTATTTAAGGCTGTTAAGGAGCCAATATCCATGGACCTTGCCAGCAGCGTCGGACTGGAGTACCTTGGGCCCACCAGAGAAAAATTATTCTTGGGGCCCACCATCATACTTCCCAACCTTTGAAGAAGGGAAAGAGGGACAAAGGCTGTGGCACGCTTTGCCTGCTGCAGCAAATTTTAGGCCATGCCACGTTGCACCACAGACTGTCCAGGAGTTGGTGGATGCTTTAGTCCAGGTGTGGGAGGAGATCCCTCAGGAGACCATCCGTCGCGCTCATCAGGAGCATGCCCAGAAGTTGTAGGGAGGTCATACAGCATACCTCCCAAATTTTGAAGACAGGAAAGAGGGTTAAAGGCTGCGGCGCGCATAGCGCGCCACTGCAAATTTTAAGCCACGCCCCGACCACACCCATTTCACAGCTAATCACACCCATATCCTCGCCCCAACCGTACCCATGCCGATACAGCTGACCCTCCGATGACGGTTGGGGGGCCCACTGCTGGCACCGGGCCCCCCCACCGCCTGTTTAGGCCCCATAGCTGCCGGGCGGCAGAGCAGGGAGAGCGATTCTCCCTGCTCTGCCGCAGAATGTAACTGTATCGGCGTGCTGTGCACGCCGATACAGTTACTGTAGCGTAGCTCCGGGTGGGCCCCCTCAGAGCGCGGGGCCCGGGGCCACCGCCCCCTCTGCCCCGCGACCTATCCTTTCAAATCAGGGCCCACCACGCAGGAGCTGGGGCCCAACGGAGGTTTCTCCGGTGTCCCGGTGGCTCAGTCCGACCCTGCTTGCCAGCCTGATAATACCAGGCCACAGCAGTCTGCTTATCTTTGCTGGTTAACAAAAATAGGGGATCCCGTCGAAAAAAATTGGCGTGGGGTCCCCCCTATTTTTGTTAACCAGCCAGATGAAGCAGACTGCTGAGGCCTGGTTTTTCAGGCTGTTAAGGAGCCAAGATCCATGGACCTTGCCAGCCTGATAATACCAGGCCACAGCAGTCTGCATATCTTGGCTGGTTAACAAAAATAGGGGATCCCCTCGAAAAAAATTGGCGTGGGGTCCCCCCTATTTTTGTTAACCAGCCAGATGAAGCAGACTGCTGAGGCCTGGTTTTTCAGGCTGTTAAGGAGCCAAGATCCATGGACCTTGCCAGCCTGATAATACCAGGCCACAGCAGTCTGCATATCTTGGCTGGTTAACAAAAATAGGGGATCCCCTCGAAAAAATTGGCGTGGGGTCCCCCTATTTTTGTTAACCAGCCAGATGAAGCAGATTGCTGAGGCCTGGTTTTTCAGGCTGGTAAGGATCCAATATCCATGGACCTTGCCAGCCTGATAATACCAGGCCACAGCAGTCTGCTTAGCTTGGCTGGTTAACAAAAATAGGGGATCCCCTCGAAAAAAAAACGGCGTAGGGGTCCCCCTATTTTTGTTAACCAACCAAGTAAAATGCAGACTGCTGCGGCCTGGTATTAAAAGACTGTCAAGGCCCATGGATTTTGGCCCTCAACAGCCTGATAATACCAGGCTGCAGCAGCCCCACATTTGGTGCATCAAATATGTGCCAATTGTGGCACTTTACCCGGCTCTTCCCACTTGCCCTGTAGCGGTGGCAAGTGGGGTAATAAGGGGTTAATGTCACCGTTGATTGCACGGTGACAATAAGCTCGGTTAATAACGGAGAGGCGTCAATAAGACACCGATCCATTACTAATCCCAAAGTTTTTAAATGTTTAAAAAAAAGACACAGCCAGAAAAAAGTATTTTAATGAAATAAAAGAGACAACACAGTTTTCATTAATTTTATTATACACTCATTCCTGCGACGCCATCGATCTCCTGTAAAAAAAGAAAAAAAAAAAAACCAACAGTATACCACCTGTCCGACGCAGTCCATAGTAACGACAGTCCCACGACGATCCAGCTCTGCTACATCGGAATGCCAGGCAGAGCCTGACATCCCGGCGCAGCACAGCTGATTACCTGCTTTCCCGGCGGTGACGTCATCGGACTCCTTTACGGCCGCGATTACCCGGCAGTCACTGCAGTTATCGCGAGAAACTGCATGTGACCGCCAGGGAGAAGAGGATGGCGGCCATCAAGCAGTCCAGGACGTGACCGCCGGAGATCTTCTGCCGGGTAAGTGCCGCTGACTCCTGACAGACCCGACAGACGGACACTGACAGTGACATTCCGATTCCGGTATCCGATATGACGAAAATATCGGAACTCGGAATCGGAATTCCGATACAGCCAATATCGGCAGATACCCAATATTTGCAGTATCGGAATGCTCAACCCTAGTCAGGCATAATCCGTCGAATACCTGAAGGGACGTATCCGGCACTGAAATGAAAAAACTGATGCAACAGATCAGTTTTTTGCTGGATCCGACCTGAACTTTTGAACCCGGAAAAAGCAGTTTTGCAGACGGAAAATGCATGTCCGGACCGAGGAGAGAGAGACCTTGGTTTCCAGAATCCGGATCAGTCTTTTGACAGATTGCACAAAAGACAGGTGCAGTTCCATACACTTTTATTATTTCCAGCCGCCTGATGCGCAGCTTCAGGCACTATCAGGCGGCTCCGGAAAAATACAAAAACGTTGCAGTGACCGTTTTGTCCGGCCACCAGAATGTACATTTCCGCCGGATCCGGACAAAAACGGATGCAACGCAATGACATCAGGCGCGATCCGGCGCTAATGAAAGTCAATGCTAAAAAACGCATCCGGTAACGGATCCGTTTTTTTAACAACACGCCTGAAATCAAAAACCTGATGTGTGAAAGAGGCCTTAGTCTCCACAGTACTCAGCACAGGTGAAGCTTTGAAAAATGAAAAATCTCAAACAATAGGCTGACAACTGTCTGTAAATTTGTGGATGTCCATAAAAAAATAAATTATTTTTCTGTCTCCACTAGTGTCCGGCAGAAAAAATCACTGTCTGTGAATTTTGTTTCCTCACAAATTGTGGTACACGTGCACTGACATTCATAGTACAAATACGCTAAAGTAGCAGTCTCAACCTACACAGCTGCAGTCACTGTTTTGATGGTGCATCATATCATATACTCTAGTCACCTCCAGAGTAAATGTAACAGTTTAACAAGGGCCATTTCTGCCATAAAGCCAAAATGAGAAGTAGAAAGGAGCCAGTGTAAAATGGGGGCAAGGTGGAGGCCATAACTCATAAAAGAGGACAATGTGGTGGTTGTAGTTCATAAGGGGAATGGTGTAGTCGTTATAGTTCATAATAGCAGACAATGTGGTGGCTCTTCTTTAAAAGTGCAGACAATAGGACATTTATCATTCATAAGTGGAAGGGTATAGCGGCAGTAGTTTGTAAAGAGGCATGGTGTAGCAGTTGTAGTTTGTAAGGGAGGACAGTGTGTCAGCTTTCGTTCATAAAGGCGGACAGTGTAGAGGCAAAATATTATAAGAGGGACAGAGTGGGGGCCATATTTTGCGCATAGAGCATAGTAAGAAGGAGTTATTAATTCAGGGCCACAGCATGGGCAGAAATTTTAATGCAATTGGTATTGTAATAAAACTGCTATTTTAAAGAGCAATATGTCAGAATATGCTGCCGAGGGCTGAAAAAGAGGAAGGTCTGCAAAGAAGAGCTGTGGATGTGAAAGCTAATCTCAGCATCTGGACCAGATGGAGACAAAAGGGATGAGAACATCTATGACCTATAAAGTAACTGGATTTAAGTACAGGAAAGATGTATATCTTTGTACCGTGTTAGCCAGTAGATAGGAAAATACTGGGGATACAAAAATGTTTGGCCTCAGGTAGATCCATTCTCTTTTCTCTTATTGTGTGGCAATGAGAATTCATCCTTGTTCTCAGTTTTTGCCCTGTCTCCCCACATACAGACCCCCATTCTCATCACCACGCAATAAGAGAAAAGAGAATGGATCTACCTGTGGCCAAACATTTTTGTATCCCCTGTCATAGCATGATGGATATGAAATTACTTGTATTGAAAGGTAATTACACATCTCAGAGACACAGGAGAGTTTGTGAATACAAACTGATGACGACCTTTGACACTCTCAATGCTGGAATGAACGTATCGCATGGATTTATGGCTTTTTACATCAATTAAGGAATTTGCTCCTAAGACCCTGTGGGAGCATCACAAAACATCACCAGACCCCAATCAGAGGGCAATAAAACTTTCACACTTCTTATCTATGAACTGGTCCAATATTTATTGCCACAACTGTTCATCCCTCTCCCATATTGATAGTTCTGCTTTACGTCACTTGTCTTATCTATTGCACTATTCCTGTGTCCTGTGGTGTATAAATATATGATTCTTCAGATGTTGTATTAGTCTTTGCCTGATGAAGAGATCTGAGTAGTCTCGAAAGCTTGCAATTTGTTACCATCTTTTCAGTTAGCCATTAAAAGGTATCAACCACTGAGGACTCTCAATTCAAAATATTTTTGGATTTAAGTAGTTATTTGTGACACAGATTATGTCTAATTAGTAGTGTGGTTTCTGTATAGTCCACAGTCTGATAATGGCTGTGAACAACAACTCCCAGTGTCACCTTACCATTAGAGTTGAGCGATACTTTCCGATATCCTAAAGTATCGGAATCGGAATGGTATCGCCGATATCACTAAAATATCGGCGATACCCGATATCGATACCGGAAGTCCCATGTAAGTCTATGGGAACAAAATATCGAAATTAAAAAAAACCCATTCTTGCCTTGTTGGTTAATTGTACATGAAGGAAAACAAGAAAGAGTAATGTAGAATGTATTGGGGAAGGTTGAGGAGACATTAAAGGCATAGATGTTTAACCCAATCAAATGGAATAGCATAAATATTTTTTTTTTTAAAGATGTTCGGATTGACGAAGAAATTGACAATGTTAACGTTTTTTATATTTTTGGCAAATATGTATATTACACAACTTCCATGCTCTTCATCTTCACCTTTTTAACTTTTCACACACTTTCTCCTTCATAATCTTCTGCAGCATCATCTTTTTCATCAAATTATTCTTCATCTTCACCTTCTTTATCTTCTTCTTAAACTTCTTGCTATTCATCTTTGTTAACATTACTCATATTCTTCTTATTAAACTATTATTCTTATTCATATTCTGCTTCATCTTCTTCATCATATTCTTATTTGTGACAGAGAATCCTGTACTTGTAATCTGTCAAAGTATGAATTTTTCATCCTTCCGTTCTTGCTGTCACAAAAGATTTAAATTACAACAGTATTTGTCCGTGTTCAGTTTAGCCTGCAGCAGCAGGCATTTTCCAGGGGCACCACGAGGAGGAACGGACTCACCCCCATACACTGCTTAGTCTTCTTCTGCTTAGAATTTAGAGCATATATTTTGCTCTTCATTTTGGTCTTATACTTCATGTTCTTCTGCTTTTAGATCTTCTGCTTATTGTTCTTGTGTCTCTTGTTCCGTATCTTGTATTTGTAGCACAATCTTGTACCAGCTGATGTTACTGGGACACGGTTACTAAGCAGGAGGTACCTGTGCTCCAAAGCACTACCAAGGACCAGCAGACGTTGCTGGAACTCGGATACCAAGATGGAGGCACCTAGGCCAAAGGCACTGCGGAGAACCAGCTGACGGTACTGGAACCCGGAGGGGCAGCAGAAGGAAAAGAGCCAATGGCACAACCGAGGACCAGCTGACGTTACTGGGACACGGTTACTAAGCAGGAGGTACCTGTGCTCCAAAGCACTACCAAGGACCAGCAGACGTTGCTGGAACTCGGATACCAAGATGGAGGCACCTAGGCCAAAGGCACTGCGGAGAACCAGCTGACGGTACTGGAACCCGGAGGGGCAGCAGAAGGAAAAGAGCCAATGGCACAACCGAGGACCAGCTGACGTTACTGAACCCCAGTAACACAGGAGCAAGTGTTGACTGTGCTAACAGCACTTCCGAGCAACAACTGGCGGTGTTGGAGCCCAGGGTCAAGGAGGATGTTTAAATACTAGATCAAGTAATTTCCTTGTTACCTGTCAATTTTAAATGTCTATACTTCAAACAAGAGAAAGATAACCTTTACTACCATAAGATGATGATTTCATTTAAACTAATATCTAGATAAATAAAGAATTGACAAACATAAACACATACATTAACATGTTGAACAGCAATGCAAACCACAAAATAAATTAGTTAAGGAATCTGCTATACGGTTGTACATAAAAGCATACAAGTACATATCTGAATCCATTAATGATGGATAAGTAACAGTATGTACACCATTTTTATTGTATAGACAATGAATGTCTGACTTCAAAACATCATCAGCATTACAAGTTATCTGTGACATTACTAAAATGTTACATTTGCTGAATAATGTCACTAAACAGTTTATACAAAATTATACAATTTCCATCATGTAATACTCATAATATGTGGCAATAATCATGTTTATTAACAAACATAACCTTTAAAAAGTGCATAGTGCATAGTGAAAATTGCTATTTATGCCTGACTGTCGACTTGCAAGCATGACAACGGATAGATAAGGTATATATAGATGAGACTGCATAGCCACAGATGGTGAATGGCGATGTAATACTGTACCTCAATAAAGTGTGCGTCACTACTACATAATTTTTTTTATATAGCTTTATAAACAGGGTACGTGGATGTATGCTTGCGCCTTTGTTTTGACGCACAGACTGCCTTCCTGCTGAGACGCGTTGGGTAGTGAACAGTTGTGTGCAGTGTTCACTGTAGTCTGAGGTTTTCCTTTTTGGAGTGCAGATCACGCTCCAGTTAGTTCTTCAACCACTGCTGGTTGTAGTCTGCTGAGCGTGTGTCACTGGCACATCCTTGAAATTTTTCTCTAATTGTTGCTGCTCCACTCTATTACAAATAAATAAAATCTATTAGTGTGACGCGCTTCCATCCGTATACAATACATTGGTTGCAAACACTATAGAAGTACACAAAGGGGCCTTTCACACCTACTGAACAGTTGTGTGCAGTGTTCACTGCAGTCTCTGCGGAATAACCACACTTAGGCCTTATAACTTTTCAGACTTTCTTTATCAATCTACCAAGATGAAGAAGGCAGGGAGTAAGGCACGTGGTCGTGGAGTTTCTTCAGGGAGAGGACGTGGGGATTCTGTGGCTGCTGCGGCCCCAGTGACACAGCATCCACCAGTTTTCCCCGGGCCGTGAGCGTTCCTTTATGCGCACTTTTGTAGGAGCTCGGAGTACCCCCCTGCTGCGGGAAGAACAAATTGAAGCCGTTGTTGTTTGGATCTCAGCCAATGCATCGACTTCAATTGCTTCCACCTCCTCTCAGGACCACAGCACTGTTGGGCAACCATCTGTCTCTTCACCGCCTGGCAAATTGCCCAGGCAGTCAGAGAGTTCTGTACAGGAGCCAGCTGAGTGTCTGCTTCTGTTCTCAGAATCTATTGGCTTGCAAACAGGGGCCCAGCCAAGCAGCATTCTGTAATGTGAAGAAGAGGGAGTATGCAGTGATGCGCAACAGCTGTGTCTCTCTGAATCTGAAGAGGCGGGTGAGACAGTGCCGATGGTCAGCACACCGCAGAACGCATCTGATGATGATGATGAGACCCAGGTGCCAGTTTCTGTTGAGCATGGTGCTGGCCAGACCACCCAACAGCAGGTGTTGGAAGAGGGTAGTGGAGATGATGAGGTCCAATACCCAACATGGCATGAAGAACAGGAAGGTGGTGGGAGCAGCTCAGAGGAATAATAATAATATTTATTTATATAGCGCCATCATATTCCGCAGCGCTTTACAGTTTAGCAGTTTCAGAACACAAGTCATAAGTAACAACGTTAACAATACAATAATTTAAGCTAAATAAGTCGCCCCTGCTCGTGACAGCTTACAATGTACAATGAGATGGGGGAGATACAAAGTATAGGTGTTTATATACAATGGTGCATTTACAATGATGTTCCAGCCATCTTAAGGGACTGAGGGATGGAGATAGTGAATGGGCTAGAGACACACACACACTTACACAGAATACATAGAATGACTTTGATTAGTGAATGTGATAGGCCGCTCTGAACAAATGTGTTTTGAGGGAGCGCCTGAAACCATGCAAATTGTGGATAGTCCTAATTTCTTGGGGTACAGCATTCCAGAGGATTGGCGTAGAGCAGGAGAAGTCTTGGAGTCGGGAGTGGGAGGTACGTATTAGTGCAGAGGTTAGTCGAAAGTCGTTTGCAGAGCGCAGCAGTCGGTTAGGCCGATAGATAGAAATGAGGGAGGAGATGTAGGAGGGGTGCTGCACTGTGGAGAGCTTTGTGGGTGAGAACCAGTACTTTGGTTGAAAGCTGGGAGAGGCCTAGAGAAATGGTTAGTGATAGAAGGAAGATAGAGGAAGACATTGCCCCAACGGTACAAACAGGAGGGAGAGTTAGGCTGCAGACTCGGTTGCCTGTAGCCTCCAGTTTGGCACCTGTTCGGAGCAGTTGTCTTCCAAAAGTCAAAACGTGCGCTCCCAGGACTTGCACTGCGTGGTCCTTTTTTCACACACTTGCACATGATATTTGCTATGTGAAATGCAAGCTGTGTAATCAAAAATTAAAAATAGCTAAAAGTGTCAGTCACCTCAATACCACAAATATGTGGAAACATGTGCGGACAAAGCACGTAGTTGAGTTACAAAGACACACTGGAGATGTAGGCCAACCTACAGCAGCACCTACATCTTCAGGTTGTGTTGAAGCCCCTTCATCGAGCTCACACACAGCTGGTTATGCTTCCTCACAGGATCGCCATGGAAGAACCTCGGCCACTGTTGTCCAGAGACAAACTGTTATTCCACACACAGCAGCAAGTTCCCTGTCATCCTCACACTCCCAGGCCACAAAACAGCCAGCGGTAGCACAGGCATGGGATAAAACACGGCCATACTCCGCAAACCATGCACGAGCACAGGCTCTGAATGCTGGCATTGCAAAACTCCTGTCCCTTGAAATGCTGTGATTCAGGCTGGTGGAGACAGACAGTTTCCGTAACTGAATATCATTGTCAATCCCACAATACAATGTGCCAAGCCGATTTCATTTCAGCAGGCAAGCCGTCCCTGGTCTGCAAAAGCATGTTGAGGGAAAAATTAAACATGCGCTACTAAAAGCCCTCAGTAGCAAGGTCCACCTGACCACCGATGCGTGGACCAGTACCCATTGTTATGATCTGCTACAACCAGTAAGGAAAGAAGGGAATTCTGTCCCTACAATACAACTAAGCTGAATCCCTACGATGTAACGGGGAACCTGATCCTGCGACCAGACCCGCTAAAGTCCTCATCTAGTGTGAACGAAGACCTATAGTTGCGAGGGAGTAATCCCTACAAGATCTAGGGACTGGGAGAAAAGGTGGACACCTCCTAACATAAATTGTAGCATGGATAATTAAACAGAAAAATAAATACTTTGTGATCCTAACATCAAGCAAAACTCACAGATTAAGGCACCTAAGCACCCGGCTAGCTTAACAGTAGATAATACAATGAAGTCAAGCAAAGCCAGAAGGGCGGAGCCAGACTAAATAGGGAAAAAAGGTCATGTGACCAGCAAACTGAAACAAAACCTAACAAGAGGGTTCTAACACCCATGGCCAGGGACAATACCTTTCCCTCACTGCCCATTGGGTCAATGTTGTGCAGCCGGGTACTGATCTTGCGAGTGGCGCTGTACGTGTTCTGCCAACTCCAAGGATTGCAGGAATCAAGTCTGTACACATTGATTCCTCCTATTCCAGTTCCTCAGAATCATCGCTGCAGGAGCCGTCACGGTCTACCTCCACATGGACCCGTGAACGTTTACCTGTTGCGACCGATATGAGCACAGCCGTGTCCAAATGTCAACAGGCCATCCTGAAATTAATTTCCATGGGGAATCTTAGCCACACAGCGCAGGAGCTCTGTAATGCCATAAAGCAGGAGAGCGACGTGTGGTTTTTGGAAGAGAATCTACAGGCAGGCTTGGTAGTGTGTGACAATGGCCGAAATCTGGTGTCAGCTCTGGGCCTTGGCAACCTCACTCACATACCATGTCTGTCATATGTGCTCAACTTGGTCGTGCAGAGTTTTTTGAGGGACTATCCGGATCTTGATGCACTGCTGCACAAGGTCCGCCTAGAGTGCGCTCACTTGCGACGTTCCAGCATGGCCAGATCGCTGATTGCAGCTCTGCAACGCAGATTTCACCTTCATGAACATCGCATTATATGTGACGTACCCACCAGGTGGAATTCCTCGTTACATATGTTGGAGCGGTTGTGTGAGCAGCAGCCAACAGTAATGGAGTATCAGCTGCATCAGGCGCAGTCAACTCGCAATTTGCGGCGTTCACACTTCACCACTACTGAGTGGGCCTCTATAATAAGAATAATAATATTATTTATTTATATAGCGCCATAATATTCCGCAGTGCTTTACAGTTTAACAGTTTCAAAACACGAGTCATAAGTAACAACGTT
>JARQOD010000001.1:63261843-63337039 GCA_033576555.1 Oophaga sylvatica | reverse complement strand
AGAATACATAGAATGACTTTGATTAGTGAATGTGATAGGCCGCTCTGAACAAATGTGTTTTGAGGGAGCGCCTGAAACCATGCAAATTGTGGATAGTCCTAATTTCTTGGGGTACAGCATTCCAGAGGATTGGCGTAAGAGCAGGAGAAGTCTTGGAGTCGGGAGTGGGAGGTACGTATTAGTGCAGAGGTTAGTCGAAAGTCGTTTGCAGAGCGCAGCAGTCGGTTAGCCGATAGATAGAAATGAGGGAGGAGATGTAGGAGGGGTGCTGCACTGTGGAGAGCTTTGTGGGTGAGAACCAGTACTTTGGTTGAAAGCTGGAGAGGCCTAGAGAAATGGTTAGTGATAGAAGGAAGATAGAGGAAGACATTGCCCCAACGGTACAAACAGGAGGAGAGTTAGGCTGCAGACTCGGTTGCCTGTAGCCTCCAGTTTGGCACCTGTTCGGAGCAGTTGTCTTCCAAAAGTCAAAACGTGCGCTCCCAGGACTTGCACTGCGTGGTCCTTTTTTCACACACTTGCACATGATATTTGCTATGTGAAATGCAAGCTGTGTAATCAAAAATTAAAAATAGCTAAAAGTGTCAGTCACCTCAATACCACAAATATGTGGAAACATGTGCGGACAAGCACGTAGTTGAGTTACAAAGACACACTGGAGATGTAGGCCAACCTACAGCAGCACCTACATCTTCAGGTTGTGTTGAAGCCTCTTCATCGAGCTCACACACAGCTGGTTATGCTTCCTCACAGGATCGCCATGGAAGAACCTCGGCCACTGTTGTCCAGAGACAAACTGTTATTCCACACACAGCAGCAAGTTCCCTGTCATCCTCACACTCCCAGGCCACAAAACAGCCAGCGGTTAGCACAGGCATGGGATAAAACACGGCCATACTCCGCAAACCATGCACGAGCACAGGCTCTGAATGCTGGCATTGCAAAACTCCTGTCCTTGAAATGCTGTGATTCAGGCTGGTGGAGACAGACAGTTTCCGTAACTAAATTTATCATTGTCAATCCCACAATACAATGTGCCAAGCCGATTTCATTTCAGCAGGCAAGCCGTCCCTGGTCTGCAAAAGCATGTTGAGGGAAAAATTAAACATGCGCTACTAAAAGCCCTCAGTAGCAAGGTCCACCTGACCACCGATGCGTGGACCAGTACCCATTGTTATGATCTGCTACAACCAGTAAGGAAAGAAGGGAATTCTGTCCCTACAATACAACTAAGCTGAATCCCTACGATGTAACGGGGAACCTGATCCTGCGACCAGACCCGCTAAAGTCCTCATCTAGTGTGAACGAAGACCTATAGTTGCGAGGGAGTAATCCCTACAAGATCTAGGGACTGGGAGAAAAGGTGGACACCTCCTAACATAAATTGTAGCATGGATAATTAAACAGAAAAATAAATACTTTGTGATCCTAACATCAAGCAAAACTCACAGATTAAGGCACCTAAGCACCCGGCTAGCTTAACAGTAGATAATACAATGAAGTCAAGCAAAGCCAGAAGGGCGGAGCCAGACTAAATAGGGAAAAAAGGTCATGTGACCAGCAAACTGAAACAAAACCTAACAAGAGGGTTCTAACACCCATGGCCAGGGACAATACCTTTCCCTCACTGCCCATTGGTCAATGTTGTGCAGCCGGGTACTGATCTTGCGAGTGGCGCTGTACGTGTTCTGCCAACTCCAAGGATTGCAGGAATCAAGTCTGTACACATTGATTCCTCCTATTCCAGTTCCTCAGAATCATCGCTGCAGGAGCCGTCACGGTCTACCTCCACATGGACCCGTGAACGTTTACCTGTTGCGACCGATATGAGCACAGCCGTGTCCAAATGTCAACAGGCCATCCTGAAATTAATTTCCATGGGGAATCTTAGCCACACAGCGCAGGAGCTCTGTAATGCCATAAAGCAGGAGAGCGACGTGTGGTTTTTGGAAGAGAATCTACAGGCAGGCTTGGTAGTGTGTGACAATGGCCGAAATCTGGTGTCAGCTCTGGGCCTTGGCAACCTCACTCACATACCATGTCTGTCATATGTGCTCAACTTGGTCGTGCAGAGTTTTTTGAGGGACTATCCGGATCTTGATGCACTGCTGCACAAGGTCCGCCTAGAGTGCGCTCACTTGCGACGTTCCAGCATGGCCAGATCGCTGATTGCAGCTCTGCAACGCAGATTTCACCTTCATGAACATCGCATTATATGTGACGTACCCACCAGGTGGAATTCCTCGTTACATATGTTGGAGCGGTTGTGTGAGCAGCAGCCAACAGTAATGGAGTATCAGCTGCATCAGGCGCAGTCAACTCGCAATTTGCGGCGTTCACACTTCACCACTACTGAGTGGGCCTCTATAATAAGAATAATAATATTATTTATTTATATAGCGCCATAATATTCCGCAGTGCTTTACAGTTTAAACAGTTTCAAAACACGAGTCATAAGTAACAACGTTAACAATACAATAATTAAAGCAAAATCAGCCGCCCCTGCTGGTGAAAGCTTACAATCTACAATGAGGTGTGGGAGATACAAAGTACAGGTGTTTATATACAATGGTGTTTTTACAATGATGGTCCAGCCATTTTAAGGAAGTGAGGGATGCATGGAGATAGTGAATGGGCTACACACACAGAATTACACATAGAATGACTTTGATTAGTGAATGTGATAGGCCACTGTGAACAAATGTGTTTTGAGGGAGCGCCTGAAACCATCCAAATTGCGGATAGTCCTAATTTCTTGGGGTAGAGCATTCCAGAGGATTGGCGCAGCGCGGGTGAAGTCTTGGAGTTGGGAGTGGGAGGTACGGATTAGTGCAGAGGTTAGTCGAAGGTCGTTTGCAGAGTGCAGCAGTCGGTTAGGCCGATAAATATAAATAAGGGAGGAGATGTAGGGGGGTGCTGCGCTGTGGAGAGCTATGTTGGTGAGAACCAGTAATTAGAATTGGATCCTATAATGAATGGGCAGCCACTGCCAGTGTAATGAGTGGCGAATAACTCTATGAAGGATATCTGCCACGTTTTGCGTGCGTTTGATGAGTCAACGCGGATGGCGAGTGCAGATGATGCACTAGTCAGCCTGACTGTCCCCCTTATCTGCCTGCTTCAAAAAACACTGCAAGCACTAAGGCATGAGGTTTTGGAAGAGGTGGAGGATGAGGAGTCACAAATTCCATCACCTTCTGGACAGTCAGCGCAACGTGGTTCCTCACAAAGGGCTGGAGGACTTTCAAAGTACCATGCTGTATCAACAATTGAACCTCCAGAGTCGCTGTCTATATTTTCATAACCATTACAAACTTTTAATGTATTTACAAAGCACATAATGTACATTTTTTGTCTATCCTTTTGTAATGCTATTGTGTTTCCATAAACTGATGTTACAGAATTATGATACAAAGTTTTTAAATTTTGAGTTTTAAATTTTGTAAATTTATATGTATTTGAAGGACTTTGTGAGGAGGATGAGGAGTCACAAATTCCATCACCTTCTGGACAGTCAGCGCAACGTGGTTCCTCACAAAGGGCTGGAGGACTTTCAAAGTACCATGCTGTATCAACAATTGAACCTCCAGAGTCGCTGTCTATATTTTCATAACCATTACAAACTTTTAATGTATTTACAAAGCACATAATGTACATTTTTTGTCTATCCTTTTGTAATGCTATTGTGTTTCCATAAACTGATGTTACAGAATTATGATACAAAGTTTTTAAATTTTGAGTTTTAAATTTTGTAAATTTATATGTATTTGAAGGACTTTGTGAGGAGGATGAGGAGTCACAAATTCCATCACCTTCTGGACAGTCAGCGCAACGTGGTTCCTCACAAAGGGCTGGAGGACTTTCAAAGTACCATGCTGTATCAACAATTGAACCTCCAGAGTCGCTGTCTATATTTTCATAACCATTACAAACTTTTAATGTATTTACAAAGCACATAATGTACATTTTTTGTCTATCCTTTTGTAATGCTATTGTGTTTCCATAAACTGCTGTTACAGAATTATGATACAAAGTTTTTAAATTTTGAGTTTTAAATTTTGTAAATTTATATGTATTTGAAGGACTTTGTGAGGAGGATGAGGAGTCACAAATTCCATCACCTTCTGGACAGTCAGCGCAACGTGGTTCCTCACAAAGGGCTGGAGGACTTTCAAAGTACCATGCTGTATCAACAATTGAACCTCCAGAGTCGCTGTCTATATTTTCATAACCATTACAAACTTTTAATGTATTTACAAAGCACATAATGTACATTTTTTGTCTATCCTTTTGTAATGCTATTGTGTTTCCATAAACTGATGTTACAGAATTATGATACAAAGTTTTTAAATTTTGAGTTTTAAATTTTGTAAATTTATATGTATTTGAAGGACTTTGTGAGGAGGATGAGGAGTCACAAATTCCATCACCTTCTGGACAGTCAGCGCAACGTGGTTCCTCACAAAGGGCTGGAGGACTTTCAAAGTACCATGCTGTATCAACAATTGAACCTCCAGAGTCGCTGTCTATATTTTCATAACCATTACAAACTTTTAATGTATTTACAAAGCACATAATGTACATTTTTTGTCTATCCTTTTGTAATGCTATTGTGTTTCCATAAACTGATGTTACAGAATTATGATACAAAGTTTTTAAATTTTGAGTTTTAAATTTTGTAAATTTATATGTATTTGAAGGACTTTGTGAGGAGGATGAGGAGGAGTCAATGGAGGAGAAGACATCGCTCCAGAGGGAGGTAGACAATGCTCTAGTCAGTATGTAGACCAAGGGTGGGGTGATGCACAGCAGGCGGAGATGACGCCTCTTGCAGGGGACAACGTTTCTTGGCCAGTTGGGAGTCTGCAGCACATGGTTGATTTCATGCTGCAGTGGCTGAGAAACGACCGCCGCATCGAACACATTCACACCACGTCTGATTATTGGGTGTACACCCTCCTAGACCCTCGCTACCGGGACAACTTACAAAGCCTCATCACACCGTTGAACCGGGAGCGTAAAATGCGGAAGTACCAAGACACACTGGTGCAATCCATAATGTTCTCCATTCCAGCCGAGAGCACTGCTGCTGCTACTGATATACAAAGCAGCTCTGTGCGTCGAGGCAGTGGAGACAGCTCTGCAACAAGAGGGAGCACAAGCAGCGCCTCTGCACAGGGCAAGAACAGTATGTTCCAAATGTGTCGAAGTTTTGTGGCAGCGCCACCAATGTCTACACCATCCGAGACGGCTCCAGTCAGCAGGAGGCAACATTTCCGTAAGATGGTGACAGACTACATGTCTTGCCCTCTCAGTGTACTCCCAGATGGCTCTTCCCCATTCAAGTTTTGTGTCTCTAAGCTGGATACATGGCCAGAGCTTAGCCAGTATGCATTGGAGGTGCTGGCTTGATCTGCTGGCAGTGTATTATCGGAGCGCGTCTTTACTGCTGCAGGTGGTGTACTAACAGACCGTTGCATGCGACTATCCTACGATAATGTAGAACGGCTTACTTTTCTGAAAATGAACTAGGCATGGATCTCGCCTGAATTTGCCTGTCCGGTTTCAGATTAACTAACTGGTTGACAACGTTTTCCATGTCTCCTGTTATGTTCATCTTTCTACCACCTGAGGTATACTCCCTGGGCTACAACACTGCCAGTTGCTGCTCAGAAGTGTCGTGTCCACAGACCAATACACAAGCTATAGTGATAGTGGGGTTCAGTAACGCCTGCTGTTCCCCTGCTGTGTGTCCGGCAAAAATTACTGCTACCTACCTACACATGTTTAAAAAAACATGACATGTTAAAGTGGCTAGTGCTACACATAGATATCAGGCTACACCCTTATTTCTAAGCTGTAAACAAGTGAAACGTCAAATTTAAAACCATTCAATGATTAGTGTTGGTAACAAATCTGTAACTAAATAATTGTGACATATTATGGCAGATATCCACATGTCTAACACAAATGCTAACACAAAAGCATACTTATGCTATAGGGTACTGATGGTGAACCTTCTCACTCCATAACTTTGACCAATCCAACTCACATCATGCCTCAAATGCTGCAATGTTGGAAGTGCATAATGTGGGTTGAACTTTGACAACAGCTGCAGTGCGAAGGTTATCCTTCTGTGTTCTTGGCTTTTAAATAAAAGCATACAAGTAAATATAATAATACATTGTTGATTAAGGGACATGATGTACACCTGTAATATTGTGCAAACAATGGATGTAGGACTATTCCTCTTCAACATTACTTATATTTGTGTCATTTGAAAAAATACATATTTTAGTTAAAAATTAAAAACCCATGTTCAGTAGCTGTGAAAGGCCCGTTTGTGTACTTCTATATTGTTTGCAACCAATGTATTGTATACGGATGGAAGCGCGTCACACTAATAGATTAGATTTATTTTAAATGGAATGTAGCAGAACCAATTGGAGATAAATGAAAAGGATGAGCCACTGAGACACGCTCAGCAGAGTACAAGCAGCAGTGCTTGAACATGTAACTGGAGCGTGATCTGCACTCAAAAAAGTAAAAAACACAGACTGAAGTGAACACTGAAACACAACTGTCCACAATCTGTGAAAAGCTCCTTTCTGTACTTCTATAGTGTTTGCAACCAATGTATTGTATACGGATGGAAGCGCGTCACACTAATAGATTAGATTTATTTTAAATGGAATGTAGCAGAACCAATTGGAGATAAATGAAAAGGATGAGCCACTGAGACACGCTCAGCAGAGTACAAGCAGCAGTGCTTGAACATGTAACTGGAGCGTGATCTGCACTCAAAAAAGTAAAAAACACAGACTGAAGTGAAACATGAAACACAACTGTCCACAATCTGTGAAAAGCTCCTTTCTGTACTTCTATAGTGTTTGCAACCAATGTATTGTATACGGATGGAAGCGCGTCACACTAATAGATTAGATTTATTTTAAATGGAATGTAGCAGAACCAATTGGAGATAAATGAAAAGGATGAGCCACTGAGACACGCTCAGCAGAGTACAAGCAGCAGTGCTTGAACATGTAACTGGAGCGTGATCTGCACTCAAAAAAGTAAAAAACACAGACTGAAGTGAACACTGAAACACAACTGTCCACAATCTGTGAAAAGCTCCTTTCTGTACTTCTATAGTGTTTGCAAGTTGCAACCAATGTATTGTATACGGATGGAAGCGCGTCACACTAATAGATTAGATTTATTTTAAATGGAATGTAGCAGAACCAATTGGAGATAAATGAAAAGGATGAGCCACTGAGACACGCTCAGCAGAGTACAAGCAGCAGTGCTTGAACATGTAACTGGAGCGTGATCTGCACTCAAAAAAGTAAAAAACACAGACTGAAGTGAACACTGAAACACAACTGTCCACAATCTGTGAAAAGCTCCTTTCTGTACTTCTATAGTGTTTGCAACCAATGTATTGTATACGGATGGAAGCGCGTCACACTAATAGATTAGATTTATTTTAAATGGAATGTAGCAGAACCAATTGGAGATAAATGAAAAGGATGAGCCACTGAGACACGCTCAGCAGAGTACAAGCAGCAGTGCTTGAACATGTAACTGGAGCGTGATCTGCACTCAAAAAAGTAAAAAACACAGACTGAAGTGAACACTGAAACACAACTGTCCACAATCTGTGAAAAGCTCCTTTCTGTACTTCTATAGTGTTTGCAACCAATGTATTGTATACGGATGGAAGCACGTCACACTAATAGATTTGATTTTTTTTTCTAATATAATGGAGCTGCACCAATTCCACAAAATAAAAAAAAAAAAAAAAAAGAGTCAGTGACACGTGCAGATGCCTACAAACAGCGGTGGATGCAGAGCAAACTGCAGCGTCACCTGCACTGTCACACACACACCTTGCACAGAGCTGTTAAAACAACACTGGCAAAATGAAGCTTTACACAGCGGTTGGTAAACTAGCCTGCCTCAAGCACAGTAGTACACAAAATCGCAATATCTAACTGTCCCTCAGAGTGAGCAGAGTAGCGTTCTGTCCCTTACTGAGTTCACAGCACAGTGACGCTAAAATGGCGGCGGCGCCTTTTATAGTGCATTCTGACATCATTTCAGCAGCCAATCACAGCCATGCCATTAGTTAAGATGACCGCAGCATTACAGGATGTGCCCACACTTCGTAGGATTCCTCATTGGCTGACTAAAATCACATTGCCTCTCAAAGAATTATGGGAACTTCCGATTCCGGTATACGATATTGAAAAAGTATCGGAATTAAGTATCGGAATTCCGATAACGCGAATATCGGCCGATACCCGATACTTGCGGTATCGGAATGCTCAACACTACTTACCATTTTAAGGATATACTGTAAGTTGCAGAGTCATGTGATATAAGTGTACATGGCTGGTGCTGAGATGATGTTGCAATTTATTGCTGTGATAAACCTGGTTATGCAAAAATATACTGATGGTGGTTCTGTTGCTATATTTATGTACTGATAATGATCTTAGTGTTATATTTATGTACTGATGGTGGTTCTGATTCAAAACACATGTACTGATGTTGGATCTGGTGCCTGCTTCATGTATTTGTTTGTGATTCTGGTGATGTATTCTGGTGATGTAATCTGTTTCTGTATTGCTGTATGGTTACTGGTTCTGATCCTGTACAAATGTAGCAACCAATAACTTATGTCATGTTACATGGCTATGGTATAGTATTGTGCCGTCTAATCAGTTAAGTATTTCTACATCAGTATTTATGTTAGGAACATTAAACCTTTGTATTTGAAGGACCCCTGATAATGCTATTTTTACTCACCTGAAAAGTTCATCCACAGACTGACCTTTATGGAGACTGTGACTTATCCTAGATACTGCAATAGTGCTGGATTGTAGTATATAGTACAATCAATAAGATGATTGCAGGTTCAATAACTCTAAGATTATTAAAATAAAATGTTCAAAGTAAAAAACATTTTGAAAAATAAAAAAAATGATTTAAACCTATCCCTTCTTCCTTGTTAGTTGTTTTCGTTTGTTTAGTTTTAACATATTTGGGTATTGCCGCATCAGTGAAAATATAAAATTAATTAACCCATAAGATAAAGAAGAAAGAATATGTAGGAACATTCTTTTGTGACTTGTCAATTTAAACAGGCTGGCAATCACCCAGGAAACAAGTGACAAGCTTATATGCTGGATGCAATGATATTTTAGCTTGCTGAAAAGTCTTGGTTATCAAAAACAAATCATCCAGTGTAAACAGAACATGTGTTGCTGATAAAATGATGTTCTATATGTATTAGCATTAGCAATCATTCTCTGTCCATATGAAGGTAGTTTGCTTGTCTTAACATTCCTTTAAAAGACCACCATTCATCTTCCATGTAGTTGGTGAGTGCTCCTCTAATGGCCGCAGTCAACATGCCTAACCCAGAATATGCCCCATCAATTGGCCAAGTGTAAGAATATTACTCATATCCGAAGATACATTTCCATTATGTTTCTGTTTTCGAGTTTAGTCTGCTTTGATTTGATTATATTCTGCATTTCCTTTTAAGCACAAAATGTTGTGTAATGTGAAATATCTAAACATCCTGCTTTCCAAAGACTTTATTCTACTGAGTTTCATTATTCAGTATCAAATCAATACTATAATTTAGTATGCCATTAACCTGTCACAATTATCCTACCCATCTCTGGCTTTACCTCTATGACAGCTCTAGACTCATTTAACACTTCTGCCTACTTTGCCCAAGAGATCACATATATTATATCTCTCCCCACTAATTCCAGTGCTGATAATAAATCAATGCAAAAATCCAATTTTATTCCTAGTACTTGAAATGACGTCTTAGCCTCTTCAAGACGAATGATGCACATTCATGTTATGGTTTAATTTATCTGTAATATACTGTGTAGACATAAAAGTTCTAACATACAGTATCATTTACATATTTTAAGTCAATGCAATAAATATGCATATATATTGAAATGAAAACTTATTTTATTATGTTGATTGTATTGCTAAAAATTGTTTGCAAGGTCAGTTCTTGGTTGGTGAATAATTTAATGCTATCACATAATATGTGTCTAATTAACATTGGACTGATATCAACAGGAACTAATGTGTATGGGAACAGCCATTGCGTTTGTGAGAGCTGACACACAAAGGAAAGTTGCCAGAATATTATGGCACTGGTGAAAGCTCCCGATAATCAGCATATTGGGAAGTTTAATGTGCGTGATGCCTGTTGGCATCCAATCACACATTCAGGTATCGGGAGATAAGCATAGTGGTGGGATCATGGCCTGGTAAAAGAAGGACATGGTAACAGGTACACTAGAGTCCACCAGTGAAGCAAGTTATACAAATATTAAAGCCTGTAACAACTGCATCTTTTTATTTTAAATCTCCATACCATGCTGCTGAGGGTCTTGTGAAGGCCCAATATGTCCCTTAAATTTAGCTTTATATGGGTGTATACGTGTGTATATTGTGGACATGTATATATTTGTGTGTATATATCTGTATACATGTGGGTGTGGACCCATTGCGCCACTGGCCAGGCTTACCCTGGAGGGGCATTACTAATTGGCTACCTGGTCTTCACTAGAGCCTTTGCTGGTAAGGATAGGCTTGGGCCATTGGGTAGCCACAAGGTGCCACTCCATGGCTGTGCCCGGATCTGCAGCAGCTGATCAATGTTTCAGTCAGGGATATGTGATACAGAAGGCACAATTAAAGACAAATTCTGACAGTTCGAGGTTGGGGAAGGCAGCACAGGGTCAGAATACAAAGCTGAGGTCCAGAGAGGTCAGACAGAATAGATATACAAGCCAGGTCAGTAACAAAGGAAACAATAGAAACATGTGCTATCTTGGATCGCGTCATACCTAACAGACAGGACATTCAGCGTCTCCCACTCACACACCATCTCCTCACCGCACCCTCTATCTGTGGGAGTCCCGCAAGGTTCAGTCCTAGGGCCCCTGCTCTTCTCCATCTACACCTTCGGCCTCGGACAGCTCATAGAATCTCACGGCTTTGAATATCACCTCTATGCTGATGACACACAGATCTACATCTTTGGACCAGATACCTACTAAACAGAATCCCTCAATGTCTGTCCGCTATTTCATCCTTTTTCTCCGCTAGATTCCTAAAGCTTAATATGGACAAAACAGAATTCATCATCTTTCCCCTATCTCACACAACCCCTCCAATGGACCTATCAATTAATGTAAACGACTGCCCACTCTCTCCAGTCCCACAAGCTCGCTGCCTCGGGGTTATTCTTGACACTGATCTCTCTTTTAAACCACATATCCAAGACCTCTCCACCTCCTGCCGACTTCAACTCAAAAATATCTCACGTATCCGTACATTCCTCAACCAAAAATCTGCAAAAACCCTAGTCCATGCCCTCATCATCTCCCGCCTCAACTACTGCAACCTCCTGTTCTGTGGCCTCCCCTCTAACACTCTTGCACCCCTCCAATATATTCTAAACTCTGCTGCCCGACTAATCCACCTGTCCCCCTGCTATTCCCCGGCCTCTCCCCTCTGTCAATCCCTGCACTGGCTCCCCATTACACAAAGACTCCAGTTCAAAACCCTAATCATGACATACAAAGCCATCCACAATCTGTGTCCTCCATACATCTGTGACCTCGTCTCCCGGTACCTACCTGCACGCAACCTCCGATACTCACAAGATCTCCTTCTCTACTCCCTCTTATCTCCTCTTCCCACAATCGCATACAAGATTTCTCCCGCGCATCCCCCCTTCTCTGGAACTCTCTACCACAACATATCAGACTCTCGCCTACCATGGAAACCTTCAAAAAGAACCTGAAGACCCACCTCTTCCGACAAGCCTACAACCTGCAGTAACCACAGATCCACCAAACCGCTGCACGACAAGTTCTACCCTCGCCTACTGTATCCTCACCCATCCCTTGTAGATTGTGAGCCCTCACGGGCAGGGTACTCTCTCCTACTGTACCAGTCGTAACTTGTATTGTCTAAGATTACTGTACTTGTATTTATTATGTATACCCCACCTCACATGTAAAGCGCCATGGATTAAATGGCGCTATAATAATAAATAATAATAATAATAATGTGCTAGATAGGGTGCTAGGAGACAAACTAAACTAGGAACAGACACAGTGTGTAAGGCAGAGCTACCTAAAATATCCCTTCATGACAGCGGATAGGCAAAGGATATTAAACTGTGCAGGACACACCAGGGTTAAATTTCTGCAGAGACTGGCTGTGCCTCCCTATAGCCAAGTGATGTTTCTCCACAAGAGGAGTATGGAGCAGTGCTGGAATTGCTGCCAGAAACAGTTCAGCTTGAAGGCCTGAGATGAAGAGGAGCAGAGTGCAGAGCACAGTGAGTAGAATGGCACTGTGAAAGCATGCATGTTAGCAGGGTGACAGTGTGCATATATGTGTATGTATATGTGTATACATACGTGTATCATCAAACAAGACAAACATTTAGAAGCCATTTTGAATTTTGACCTCATGTAGTTCACAGGCAATGCTACTGCCAGGTAACATCCCTACATTATATAAACCTATTATATAACAGAACATCCAGCCTAAACACACCTAAAAACATCTTCCATTATTGCATGAAACCTGATGCACCCCCTCGATTTCCATCACTTGACTAGTCTGGTACTTAACCTAACGACAGGCCTCCCTAAGATCATGGTACCTCTTTGACCTCTGCATCAAAAGCTTACATCTACACCATTTCTGAAGCCAGACTTATTGACAATCTGATTAGAAGTCTCATAATGAGCTAGTCAAGTATATTAAATAAAACACATGGACGTTAGTTAAAGAACGGCTTTTTTATTCAGTCCAGTGTTTGTACTCGGATAAAGTTATTGATTGAAAACACAAAAATATGCATGTTACTGCTACTGAGAAAATAAAAAATAATAGATGTATCCAGCCTAAATTTTGATGAAGGGAACCTGTCTGCAAGTTTTTGCTAACAAATTTGAGGCTAGCATAATGTAAGGGTTAAAACACTGAATTCAGCGATGCATCACGTAACCGTCTCTTTGCTGTTGTTTACATAGGGTGATTCCACATTCGTGGGTACTGTCAGGGCTTGCATCCAAACCCACCCACAAAACAAGCGGGAATCCGGCAGAGTGAATGTGCACTCTGTTAGGGGCCTGCAGAACACACCTATTAGATATTAAGGAGAGGTGCGTTCGCAGCCCGGGGTTCACCGTGCAGGCAGAGCTTGCTGCTAGAATGATGGCGCTGATAGGCAATATGAGCGAACTCTGCTATCCCGCAGAGTCGCAGATATGAACGCCGTAGCACTAAATGGTGATATGAGCGAACTCTGTTATTCCACAGAGTCGCTAACTAAAGTACTGTGGCGCTATATGGCGACATAAGTGAACTCTGTTACTTCACAGAGCCACTGTGGTAAAGGCTGTGTCCTGTTAGCCTCACAGGAGACACAGAAGACTGCTAGGCGGATCGCAGTCTGTGGTCATGCAATCATAAAGCAAGCAACAAACTCCTCACCGGAGGTGCCGGTATTCTAGTGGCGTCTTTCAGCCAAGCCCTGAACACGTGCATACAAAACTCCTCACTGGAGGTGCCGGTATTCTAGTGGCATTTTTCAGCCGAGACCTAACCACATGCATACATGACCACACTGGCGCATAGCACGTAACAGGCCGTGCGGTCCAGCATACCTTTTATAGTAGCCACGACTACAGGACCTTCCAGAAAGGACCAATGGGAAACTGCTCCAGAACACAAACAGCTTCAGGACCTTCCTGAAGGACCAATGGAAGTCGCTGCTGTAACCGAGCATGTGACCCCTGATCTCCAATGGGAGATCTTGCCCTGGGCATGCTCAGAAGGAGAAACAGAGGACTTAGTCCCAGAGCTGCCTGCTCCAGCACTGGTTACAATAGAGGAACCAGGAGAGGCAGCAGCATGCCTCTGCAAAATATTAAACCGGACGTGTAAGGTTCTTTGTACATGTTTCTTGAAACTCAGTTTTTCCGTCAGCCATTTTGCTTTCTGTCTTGCTGCAGCTATCTTGCCCTCAGTCAATATGGAGTTTCCAGCTTTCATGTTCCCGCCCTGATTCTCTCCCTCTTGCTTCTTAAGCAGCCTCAGCTGAGCAATCAGTGCTTCAGAATCAAGCCTGCAGTGAGCCTGTGACCTGACTCCTGGAAAACCTTGGACTTTGTACTCCAGCTATTTCCTACTGAGGAACTTTGGAACACTTGTGGACTCTGGAAACCTGCTATTTGATAAATCCACGTTTGCATGGAATTACGGTAACAGAGAAGAGATCCTGAACCTGTTGTGGAGAGTTATTGCTGAGCTTAAGTTACTCTGGCCTGCTGTGTCTCCTGCTTCTGTACCTGCAAACTGTGTGACTATTTTTGCCACTTGTATGAAGTAATACAAGTCCTTCTATATCAAACCTGTGTCTCATGTGTTTTCCTCGCACCCAAGCACAAGACGCTATATGAACTGTACACCATACATTACAAGATTCTGAAGCCAAACGTTAGTGTCTGCTGGGTCTGGGAAGGCTGTGTCTGCTGTGACTGTGGATATCAGATGTCCGGTTATACTTTCTGTGATGACAGTGGTTGTGACTTCTCACAACCATTCCAGGTGAGCAATTCCCTTAATTTTACTCTGCAGTGTTACCACAGGTAAACACTATTGTTTTTTTTTTTTTTTTCTCTTCTCCTTCCAGTACTCCTGTCTTAAAAGATCTGGAAGATGGAGGCTCGCATAAAGTAGCTTTGCGGAGTGACTGATACAATCCTTGAAGATATACAGACTATAAAGACTCGTTTTGCAAACCTACAGGACCTCACTAATCACAATTTGCAAGTGTTTGGACAAACTACCCAGGATTTACAAGCCAGGATTGAGGTTCTAGAGGAACGAGTCCAGGCTCCTGCCATAACCCCGAGTTCTGGGATTCCCAAGTTACCCCTTTTCATTTTGGCGGTGAACGTGAGAAATTCAGGGGATTTATTAACCAATGCAATCTTTTTTTTTCTGCACATGCTTCACAATTTCCCACTGAACGATCTAAAGTGCTTACTGTAATCATGTTGCTTACCAACAAGGCTTTGATGTGGGCAAACCCTCTGATTGAGACTGAGGATGAATGTTTGGATCATCTTGATGCTTTCATTTCAGCCATGGGGCAGGTGTTTGATGACCCCAATCGAGGTGCAACAGCTGAAGCAGCCATGTTAACTTTGCGCCAAGGTAAGCGCTCAGTAGCCGAATATGCCTTGGATTTCAGGAGATGGGCCCTCGATACCACTTGGGACAGTTCCGCCAAAAAATCTATTTTTCGAAAAGGGTTGTCTCCACTGATTAAGGATGAACTTGCTCGTGCCGACTCTCCCACTGCGTTAGGTGACTTTATTAACTACTGCATCCGTATTGATGCTCGTCTGACTGAACGCAGGCAAGAGAGATGGTTCGAAAGCAATCGCACTAACCTTTTCCTACCTTCCTCCCCAGCTAAGGAACCTTTGAGTAGGATCACACGGGAACCTGAACCTGAACCCATGCAGGTGGACTCTTTACAAAGACGGGTTAGTGATGCACGCAAAGAACATAGTTTAAAGGAAAATCTATGTTTCTACTGTGGTAAGTCAGGGCACTTCATTATAAACTGCCCCAGCCGTTCTCGTAAGACTACTGCAGCAGTCATTCACTGTGAGTGTTGCGAAAGGAGATCTGTCAGGTCCGAGCCTCAGGCTCCAGAGAGATCTGCAGCAACAGATATTGATTTCTCGGACTTAAACTCCGTCACTTCTGAGGACGATGACTGTGTAAACGCTGCAATTTTTCAAGTTTCCTCAGCGGTGTCCCAGCTGAGTTGTAAGAAAAACAATTCTCATTGCTTCCTTTCCATCAAACTCTGGGTTGACTCAGTCTGGGTGTCTAGCTCTGCTATGATCGACTCAGGGGCAAGTGGAAATTTTATGGATATCTCCTTTGCTCTGAAACAGGGGATACGTTCAGTGAAGAAGGCTACTCCAGTACAGATGGAGACTGTGGATAGCTCCCTGCTGACCTCTGGACCAGTGGATCAGGAAACGGAGCCTTTGAGGGTCCTTATGGGTAAAGATCATCAAGAGAAACTGTCCTTTATGCTTATCTCTTCTCCCCACTTTCCCATTATTCTAGGGCTACCATGGCTGCCGGCGCAGAATCCTACGATTAACTGGGAGACCAAGGAATTACACTTTCCAGAGAAACAGATGAGTCCAGAAGTTTCAGCTTGCTCTGTTCCTAAAGGAACCATGTCAGTCCCTGAACTACCAGCTGTATACCAGGACTATGTGGATTTATGTGACAAGAAGAACGCTGACCAGCTTCCCCCTCACCGTCCATATGATTGTCCAATTGAATTATTGCCTGGAGCAGAGATACCTTTTGGTAAGATCTACCCCCTGGCGGGGCCCGAGCTAAAGGCTTTAAAGGATTACATAGACGAAAATCTAGCCAAGGGCTTCATACGCCCCTCTTCATCTCCTGCAGGTGCACCCATCTTCTTTGTGAAGAAGAAAGATGGATCTCTGAGACCCTGCGTAGACTATAGGGAACTCAATAAGGTTACTATTAGAAACCGTTATCCATTGCCTTTAATCCCTGAGTTATTGGAGAGAGTGCGGCATGCCAAAATTTTCTCTAAACTGGATCTCCATGGGGCCTATAACTTGGTCCGTATTAGACCTGGGGATGAATGGAAGACTGCATTCAGGTCACGCTATGGACACTTTGAATATCTAGTTATGCCTTTTGGTCTGAGTACCGCCCCAGCCACTTTCCAACACTTGGTGAATGACATCTTCAGGGATCTCCTAGATACATTCGTGGTGATTTATTTGGATGATATTCTAATTTTTTCTAACTCCACAGAGGAACATCATGGACATGTGAGGATGGTCTTAGAACGCCTAAGACAAAACCATCTCTACATCAAACTTGAAAAATGTGAATTCCATAGGACCGAGATTCAATTTCTGGGGTATGTACTATCTACGCAAGGGATTAGTATGGATGGAAGCAAGACCCAAGCCATCAAGGATTGGCCAATCCCTAGAAATGTGAAGGAGGTGCAGCGCTTCATCGGGTTTGCCAACTTCTACAGACGTTTCATTAGGAATTTCTCTGAGGTAGTGTCACCTATCACCCAACTTACCCGGAAAGAGTCTAGGTTCTCCTGGACCCCCCAAGCCCAGGAAGCATTTTCCCGTCTAAAGGATAAATTTACCACCGCACCTATCTTAGTATATCCCAACCCGAACTTGCCTTCATAATAGAGGTGGATGCTTCAGACTGTGCCGTTGGAGCTATACTCTCTCAGAGAACAGGTGAGAAGAATGTCTTGCATCCCTGTGCCTTCTTTTCCCAGCAGTTGTCTTCGGCTGAGAGGAACTACGATGTGGGCAATAAAGAGTTGTTGGCCATTATTGCCGCCTTCAAAGAATGGAGACACCTTCTTCAGGGAGCTGCACAGCAAATAGTCGTCCTGACAGACCATCGTAACCTTGAATTTATCAGGTCGGCTAAGTGCCTGACTCCTCGCCAGGCTCGCTGGAATCTTTTCTTAAACCAATTTAATTTTGTAATTTCTTATAGACCAGGATCGTGCAATGGAAAGGCTGATGCACTCTCTAGGATTCATTCAGCAGAGACCTGTCCACTTACTCCTCCTAAGACTATTCTTCCTGACTCTAGATTCCTAGGAGTGATTCATAATCAAGACCTACTTAAGGACATCAAGGAAGCATACCATGCGGATTCCTTGTTGGCACACCCCCAAGGGACGTAAGTCTTGTCTTTAAGAATGGTGTGTGGATTCAGGGACAACGTCTGTATATACCTGAAACAGTCAGATTGAGAGTATTGCAACTCATCCACGATTCCAAGATAGCTGGGCATAGAGGAATTCTAAAGACACAGGAATTTCTTTCTCGTTTCTTTTGGTGGCCCACTTACAGGAAAGATGTTTTAAACTATGTCACTTCATGTGAAGTCTGTGCAAGATGCAAAACACCTCGCTCCTCACCAACTGGTCTGTTGCAACCCCTTCCCACCCCGTCCCGCCCATGGGGATCCATTTCTATGGACTTCATTGTGGAGTTACCAACTTCTCAAGGGAAGAACACCATTCTAGTGGTGGTTGATCGTTTAACAAAGGCAGCTAATTTTATCCCTTGTGTCGGCTTACCCACTGCAAAACAGACATCAGATTTGATGATTAAGAATGTGTTTCGCTTACATGGAGTACCGGATGAGGTTATTTCGGATCGAGGGGTGCAATTCACTTCAAGGTTTTGGCAAAATTTCTGTGCCGCATTGGACATTAAAGTAAACCTTTCTTCTGCTTTTCATCCCAGACTAATGGACAGACAGAACGAACCAATCAGACCCTGGAGCAGTATCTCCGCTGCTTTATCTGCCACCTACAGGATGATTGGGTGGATCTACTTCCACTGGCTGAGTTCTCTTATAACAACTCTCAGAGCGCCTCCACTAAGCAGTCTCCTTTTTACTCCAATTTAGGTTATCATCCTAACATTCTTCCTCGATTTCTCATAGAAACGCCCTTGCCAGCAGTGGCTGAAAGAATCACGTCTTTACAAAAGAATATGGATCTTCTAAAGGAAAATCTGGAATTGGCTCAGGAAAGGTACAAGAAAGCAGCAGATAAATTTCGTAAACCTGCACCAGCTTTCAAGGTAGGAGACTTGGTCTGGCTGTCAACCAGAAATCTTAAGTTAAGGATTCCATCGTCTAAGTTGGGACATAAGTACATTGGACCCTATAAAATCAGTAAAATTATAAGTGCCCAGAACTATGAGAATCCACCCTGTCTTTCATGTATCCCTACTAAAGGCTGCAACACCCAATACGTTTCCTGGACGTTCTTCTCCTTGCCCTGACCCAGTGCTAGTCGATGGTCAGGAAGCATTTGTGGTGGAAAGGATTCTAGATTCCAGGTTGTATAGAAATCAGTTACAATATTTGATTAAATGGCAGGGCTACCCAGTGGAGGACAACTCATGGGAACCAGTCAATAACGTTAATGCTCCTCGCTTGCTCCGCCAGTTTCATCAGAGGTACCCAGACAAGCCTGGTCTGAGGTCATCCGGAGGTTGTCCCTAAGGGGGGAGTAATGTAAGGTTCTTTGTACATGTTTCTTGAAACTCAGTTTTTCCGTCAGCCATTTTGCTTTCTGTCTTGCTGCAGCTATCTTGCCCTCAGTCAATATGGAGTTTCCAGCTTTCATGTTCCCGCCTGATTCTCTCCCTCTTGCTTCTTAAGCAGCCTCAGCTGAGCAATCAGTGCTTCAGAATCAAGCCTGCAGTGAGCCTGTGACCTGACTCCTGGAAAACCTTGGACTTTGTACTCCAGCTATTTCCTACTGAGGAACTTTGGAACACTTGTGGACTCTGGAAACCTGCTATTTGATAAATCCACGTTTGCATGGATTTACGGTAACAGAGAAGAGATCCTGAACCTGTTGTGGAGAGTTATTGCTGAGCTTAAGTTACTCTGGCCTGCTGTGTCTCCTGCTTCTGTACCTGCAAACTGTGTGACTATTTTTGCCACTTGTATGAAGTAATACAAGTCCTTCTATATCAAACCTGTGTCTCATGTGTTTTCCTCGCACCCAAGCACAAGACGCTATATGAACTGTACACCATACATTACAGGACGAGACACTGGGACCGACGTCTCTGCTGAGCAGGCGCCACTGTGGCCGTAGACGGATGGGGGACCGCAGTGGGAATGGCTCGAGATTCCCCTTTTGCAGCAGTGGGAACTTGATCCCTAACACACTCTGACTTGTATCAATTTTGTGCATATATGCCTACTGGAGGCGAACACCCAGACGCAGTCTACTATGTCTATACTAAATCTACAACAAGATAATAATAATAATGACAATAATAATCTTTATATATATAGTGCCAATATATTCCGCAGCACTTTACAATTCAACAGTTCATATACAAGTCATACTACGTCTACTACGTCTATACAACGTCTATACGCCTAAAAATGATGCACGTCATAGCGCATGTTCGTTCTGCCGGCAACATTATAACCTATAGCCCCATCGGAACATACGCCCAAATCCCGTTTTGGGGGGGCTGGACTCAAGCACCGATGAACGTGAAGATAATCACAAATGTGAAAGCACCTTCATATGTTCACATGTCATTAATTCCCATGAATTGATCCAGCAGCAATTTGTTGACAATGAAGGTGGGCAGACAACTTTTTCTGCCCATCTAAAAAAAAATAACTTCAACTGGATCCATTTTTTTTAGCATTGAAGTCCATGGAAAACGGACCGTTAAATAGCTATTAGTTTTATTTTATTTGAAACTGATCCAGTAAGAAAAAAATGGATCCTTTTCAAATGGAAGAAATACGGATGGTTATTTAACAGATGAATTTTCCATAAACGCCAATATTAAAACAGCAGATCCATTTAAAATAATTTGTTTTTAGACGGACAAAAAAGTCCACAACTTTTTGTCAGCTGATTGTTTTTGCTGGATCTGTTCTAAAAGATGATTACTTGACATGTGAAAATTAAAATGAAGGTTTTATCACCAGAATATTATCACTGCCCAGACTAATAAGTCTCTCTGTCTGTTAGACCGTTCCCACACCTCCTTTGATAAGCTGCTCACTGTCAGTAGACAATGTACACAGAAAGCTGTGATATGAGTGGAGACAGCTTTTGAGCTCTGCTACATGCTGCATCTTAGAATTCTGGTTGTGTCACAACTGTTGCACCCAGTAAAGTAAGTGACACATCACAGGAATCAGGGTATCTTTTCCTACATTAAATTGCTCTCAGGTGAGGTACCAAAAATTGATCACAAATTAAATTTAAATAATCCTATTTTCGGTTATACAAATGCAATATATTATCACGCTATGCTATTAAAACCCTTAACAGGCTGCAACCCAAAATAATCCAACTGCACAAATAGTAACACATAGCATAAAGAAATCCTGATGACGTACAAAAATAAAATCTTTTTATTTGTTTGGTTGTTTTAACAGGGCAAAAAATATTTAATGAGGTATTCTCAAGTTCTGAAAATGCATTAATTAGTTAGCCATCAAGAAAATAATCAAGTTTGCAATTGACTTTCTATCATGATCCATTTTTGGATCTGTGGCAGATCTGGCTTTTTATATTAAAACTTTTTTCTTTCAGGCCATCGGGGGTTAATGTCTGTTTTTCCACCCGGTGGCCTGCTGGTGTAATTGCATTACTGCAATGTTGCTGGGTCAGCTGATGTAGGTGGTGACCACTCCAACCATCCTTTATAGAGTCACCTGATGCATTAGCTGACTGTTGGTTATACAGGTCCTATTGGAAACCAACTGAGCTGGAGTCAGGAGCTTTCTGGTGCAGTGGTGCTGCAGCTGAATTCTGTTGATCTGGTGCCTTAGGGTGAGTTTCCACGGTCAGGAAACGCTGCGTGTTTGGCGCTGTGCGCTGGCGCAGCGCCAAACACGCAGCGTCCAGATGTTACAGCATAGTGGAGGGGATTTCAAGAAATCCCGTCTCCACTATGCGTAACAATACGCAGGTGGCAAACCTGCGTAAACGGACATGCGGCGCGTCTTTTTAGACCGCAGCATGTCCTCGCGTGTTGCGGCGACGGTGCGTCGCCGCAACATGATTAACACAGGGCTATGTAGCCCTGCGCTCTTTCCGGAGGTGTTCCGGAGGTGTCCTGAACACCTCCGGAAAGATCGCGCGTCATAAAGGGGGCGGGGCTTAGACGGAGCGGAATTTCCGCTCCGTCCAAAGCGCTATGGTTCCGGACCGTGGAACCATAGCCTTACGCTGCTGTGCAGTGCATTGCAGCAAAGAAAGCTAAGTGTTATTTTTTGTTGCCTTTACCCTTTGTTGTCTGTTTCTTCCCCTATGTTGTATTAGTGCAGTGGTGGGACTAGTGCCGCTCACCTGCCAGATCCCTATTTAGGGATTAGCACAGGGCATGTGAGTGTTTTGGTATCCTGCTCGGCAATGGTGTGAAAGAACCCGTATAGGGAGATTAGGGCACATCCTTAGGTGAGTGTAGGGGGTGTCCATTCCCCCATTCCCAATCACAGGGCCTACCGTTGTAATTGTGTCCCTGGTGTACCTTTGTGTGTTGTGCCGTTTGGTGACCGACCAATTGTCTTGTCACACTAGGACAATATCTTCGTGACACTCTCTTTTTCTATCTGCTGTCATTCTCCTGCAATGAGAGCTTTTATATTTTATGATGTACATCTCATTCTCATGGAACCCAGCCTCTAGTGCCTGGTTGAGAGTGAACATTGGTTACATTTAGGAGAGGAGTTAACTCCTAACATCACATTCAGCTCTCTTCAGTCCACTGATTTCTATACAGCAGCTACCTACTCATCTCCCTCCTTCTATTGCGCCATAATTTAATCACAACATTTAGAGCAGTTCTCATTTTAATAACACTCTGCTTTCCCTGTGGAGCACTGTGTGTTTGCTGAAATTTCCTGTTAGCTCTACGTGTAAACATAGTGATATCAACATGTGCTGGGCTCTATAGTTCTAGTAATACTACAGCTCTATTCACCAGAGCTGTCACTCAAAGAGGAATACGTGCACCCCAGAAATAAGGAAGCAAGGAGACTGTACTGCTCTTAGCTGCTCAAGAATCATCTTGAGAATACCTCTTTAAGGGTATTTGAAATAAAAAGAGAAGATGACGAGAAATGACACAGGTACATGAGTTGCATTTGTGATAACCAGTGAAAAAAAAATATACCAATATGGCACATCACAGCTTTAGCCAAAGTGAAATGGACCATGGAACAGAGCTGCTGGCCTAAAAGGTGCATTTTTATGTTATATTAACCCCTTCACCCCCAAGGGTGGTTTGCACGTTAATGACCGGGCCAATTTTTACAATTCTGACCACTGTCTCTTTATGAGGTTATAACTCTGGAACGCTTCAACGGATCTTCGCGATTCTGAGATTGTTTTCTCGTGACATATTGTACTTCATGACAGTGGTAAAATTTCTTCCATATAACTTGCATTTATTTATGAAAAAAACGCAAATATGGCAAAAATTTTGAAAATTTTGCAATTTTCAAACTTTGAATTTTTATTCCCTTAAAACAGAGAAATATGTCACACAAAATAGTTAAGAAATAACATTTCCCACATGTCTACTTTACATCAGCACAATTTTGGAAACAAAATTTTTTTTTGTTAGGAAATTATAAGGGTTAAAAGTTGACCAGCGATTTCTCATTTTTACAACAAAATTTACAAAGCCATTTTTTTTCGGGACCACCTCATATTTGAAGTCACTTTGAGGGGTCTATATAGCAGAAAATACCCAAAAGTGACACCATTCTAAAAACTACACCCCTCAAGGTACTCAAAACCACATTCAAGAAGTTTATTAACCCTTCAGGTGCTTCACAGGAGCTGAAGCAACATGGAAGGAAAAAATTAACATTTTACTTTTTAGTCACAAAAATGATCTTTTACAAACATTTTTTTTATTTTCACAAGGGAAAAAGGAGAAAAAGGACTGATAAAGTTGTTGTGCAATTTCTCCTGAGTACGCCGATACCCCATATGTGAGGGAAAACCACTGTTTGTGCACACGGCAGAGCTCGGAATGGAAGGAGCGCAGTTTGACTTTTCCAAACCAAAATTGGCTGGAATTGAGAACGGACGCCATGTCGCGTTTGGAGAGGCCCCGATGTGCCTAAACAGTGGAAACCCCCCACACGTGACCCCATTTTGGAAACTAGACCCCCTAAGGAACTTATCTAGATGTGTGGTGAGTAGTTTGAACCCTCAAGTGCTTCACGCAAGTTTGTAATGTAGAGCCGTGAAGAAAAAAAATCATATTTTTTCCACAAGCATGATGTTTTAGTCCCCAAATTTTTATTTTCCCAAGGGTAAGAGGAGAAATGGAACCACAAAAGTTGTTGTCCAACTTATCCTGAGTACGCTGATACCCCATATGTGGGGGGGAACCACTGTTTGGGCGCACGGCAGGGCTTGAAAGGGAAGGAGCGCCGTTTGACTTTTCCAAACCAAAATTGGCTGGAATTGCGAACGGACGCCATGTCGCGTTTGGAGGGCCCCTGATGTGCCTAAACAGTGGAAACCCCCCACATGTGACCCCATTTTGGAAACTAGACCCCCTAAGGAACTTATCTAGATGTGTGGTGAGCACTTTGAACCCTCAAGTGCTTCACGCAAGTTTGTAATGTAGAGCCGTGAAGAAAAAAAATCATATTTTTTCCACAAACATGATGTTTTAGTCCCCAAATTTTTATTTTCCCAAGGGTAAGAGAAGAAATTGGACCACAAAAGTTGTTGTCCAACATGTCCTGAGTACGCTGATACCCATATGTGGGGGGGAACCACTGTTTGGGCGCACGGCAGGGCTTGAAAGGGAAGGAGCGCCGTTTGACTTTTCCAAACCAAAATTGGCTGGAATTGCGAACGGATGACATGTCGCGTTTGGAGGGCCCCTGATGTGCCTAAACAGTGGAAACCCCCCACATGTGACCCCATTTTGGAAACTAGACCCCTAAGGAACTTATCTAGATGTGTGGTGAGCACTTTGAACCCTCAAGTGCTTCACGCAAGTTTGTAATGTAGAGCCGTGAAGAAAAAAAATCATATTTTTTCCACAAACATGATGTTTTAGTCCCCAAATTTTTATTTTCCCAAGGGTAAGAGGAGAAATTGGACCACAAAAGTTGTTGTCCAACATGTCCTGAGTACGCTGATACCCCATATGTGGGGGGGAACCACTGTTTGGGCGCACGGCAGGGCTCGAAAGGGAAGGAGCGCCGTTTGACTTTTCCAAACCAAAATTGGCTGGAATTGCGAACGGACGCCATGTCGCGTTTGGAGGGCCCCTGATGTGCCTAAACAGTGGAAAACCCCCACATGTGACCCCATTTTGGAAACTAGACCCCTAAGGAACTTATCTAGATGTGTGGTGAGCACTTTGAACCCTCAAGTGCTTCACGCAAGTTTGTAATGTAGAGCCGTGAAGAAAAAAAATCATATTTTTTCCACAAACATGATGTTTTAGTCCCCAAATTTTTATTTTCCCAAGGGTAAGAGGAGAAATTGGACCACAAAAGTTGTTGTCCAACATGTCCTGAGTACGCTGATACCCCATATGTGGGGGGGAACCACTGTTTGGGCGCACGGCAGGGCTCGAAAGGGAAGGAGCACCGTTTGACTTTTCCAAACCAAAATTGGCTGGAATTGCGAACGGACGCCATGTCGCGTTTGGAGGGCCCCTGATGTGCCTAAACAGTGGAAACCCCCACATGTGACCCCATTTTGGAAACTAGACCCCCTAAGGAACTTATCTAGATGTGTGGTGAGCACTTTGAACCCTCAAGTGCTTCACGCAAGTTTGTAATGTAGAGCCGTGAAGAAAAATAATCATATTTTTTCCACAAACATGATGTTTTAGTCCCCAAATTTTTATTTTCCCAAGGGTAAGAGGAGAAATTGGACCACAAAAGTTGTTGTCCAACATGTCCTGAGTACGCTGATACCCCATATGTGGGGGGGAACCACTGTTTGGGCGCACGGCAGGGCTTGAAAGGGAAGGAGCGCCGTTTGACTTTTCCAAACCAAAATTGGCTGGAATTGCGAACGGACGCCATGTTGCGTTTGGAGGGCCCCTGATGTGCCTAAACAGTGGAAACCCCCACATGTGACCCCATTTTGGAAACTAGACCCCTAAGGAACTTATCTAGATGTGTGGTGAGCACTTTGAACCCTCAAGTGCTTCACGCAAGTTTGTAATGTAGAGCCGTGAAGAAAAAAAATCATATTTTTTCCACAAACATGATGTTTTAGTCCCCAAATTTTTATTTTCTCAAGGGTAAGAGGAGAAATTGGACCACAAAAGTTGTTGTCCAACATGTCCTGAGTACGCTGATACCCCATATGTGGGGGGAACCACTGTTTGGGCGCACGGCAAGGCTTGAAAGGGAAGGAGCGCCGTTTGACTTTTCCAAACCAAAATTGGCTGGAATTGCGAACGGACGCCATGTCGCGTTTGGAGGGCCCCTGATGTGCCTAAACAGTGGAAACCCCCCACATGTGACCCCATTTTGGAAACTAGACCCCTAAGGAACTTATCTAGATGTGTGGTGAGCACTTTGAACCCTCAAGTGCTTCACGCAAGTTTGTAATGTAGAGCCGTGAAGAAAAAAAATCATATTTTTTTCCACAAGCATGATGTTTTAGTCCCCAATTTTTTATTTTCCCAAGGGTAAGAGGAGAAATTGGACACCATATAGTGTTGTCCAACATGTCCTGAGTACGCTGATACCCCATATGTGGGGGGGAACCACTGTTTGGGCGCACGGCAGGGCTTGAAAGGGAAGGAGCACCGTTTGACTTTTCCAAACCAAAATTGGCTGGAATTGCGAACGGACGCCATGTCGCGTTTGGAGGGCCCCTGATGTGCCTAAACAGTGGAAACCCCCCACATGTGACCCCATTTTGGAAACTAGACTCCCTAAGGAACTTATCTAGATGTGTGGTGAGCACTTTGAACCCTCAAGTGCTTCACGCAAGTTTGTAATGTAGAGCCGTGAAGAAAAAAAATCATATTTTTTCCACAAACATGATGTTTTAGTCCCCAAATTTTTATTTTCCCAAGGGTAAGAGGAGAAATTGGACCACAAAAGTTGTTGTCCAACATGTCCTGAGTACGCTGATACCCCATATGTGGGGGGGAACCACTGTTTGGGCGCACGGCAGGGCTCGAAAGGGAAGGAGCACCGTTTGACTTTTCCAAACCAAAATTGGCTGGAATTGCGAACGGACGCCATGTCGCGTTTGGAGGGCCCCTGATGTGCCTAAACAGTGGAAACCCCCCACATGTGACCCCATTTTGGAAACTAGACCCCCTAAGGAACTTATCTAGATGTGTGGTGAGCACTTTGAACCCTCAAGTGCTTCACGCAAGTTTGTAATGTAGAGCCGTGAAGAAAAAAAATCATATTTTTTCCACAAGCATGATGTTTTAGTCCCCAATTTTTTTATTTTCCCCAGGGTAAGAGGAGAAATTGGACCACAAAAGTTGTTGTCCAACATGTCCTGAGTACGCTGATACCCATATGTGGGGGGAACCACTGTTTGGACGCACGGCAGGGCTTGAAAGGGAAGGAGCGCCGTTTGACTTTTCCAAACCAAAATTGGCTGGAATTGCGAACGGACGCCATGTCGCGTTTGGAGGGCCCCTGATGTGCCTAAACAGTGGAAACCCCCACATGTGACCCCATTTTGGAAACTAGACCCCCTAAGGAACTTATCTAGGTGTGTGATGAGCACTTTGAACCCCAAGTGTTTCACTAACGTTTATAATGCCCTGGCGTGAAAAAAAAAATATTTTTTTTTTTTCCACAAAAGTGATGTTTTAGTCCCCAATTTTTTATTTTCCCAAGGGTAAGAGGAGAAATTGCACCCCAAAAGTGGTTGTCCAATTTGTCCTGAGTACGCTGATACCCCATATTTTGGGGGGATACACTGTTTGGGCACACGGCAGGGCTCGGAAGGGAAGCAGTGACGTTTTGGAATGCAGACTTTGATGGAATGGTCTGCGGGCGTCATGTTCCGTTAGCAGAGCCCCTGATGTGCCTAAACAGTGGAAACCCCCACATGTGACCCCATTTTGGAAACTAGACCCCCTAAGGAACTTATCTAGGTGTGTGGTGAGCACTTTGAACCCCCAAGTGTTTCACTAAAGTTTATAATGCCCTGGCGTGATAAAAAAAAAAAAAAATTTCCACAAATATGATGTTTTAGTCCCCAATTTTTTATTTTCCCAAGGGTAACAGGAGAACTTGGACCACAAAAGTTGTTGTCCAATTTGTCCTGAGTACGCTGATACCCCATATGTTGGGGGGAACCACTGTTTGGGCGCATGGCAGGGCGCAGAAGGGAAGCAGTGACGTTTTGGAATGCAGACTTTGATGGAATGGTCTGCGGGCGTCATGTTCCGTTAGCAGAGCCCCTCATGTGCCTAAACAGTGGAAACCCCCATAAGTGACCCCATTTTGGAAACTAGACCCCCTAATGAACTTATCTAGGTGTGTGGTGAGCATTTTGAACCCCCAAGTGTTTCACTAAAGTTTATAATGCCCTGGCGTGAATAAAAAAAAAAAAAAAATTTCCACAAATATGATGTTTTAGTCCCCAATTTTTTATTTTCCCAAGGGTAACAGGAGAAATTGGACCACAAAAGTTGTTGTCCAATTTGTCCTGAGTACACTGATACCCCATATGTTGGGGGGAACCACTGTTTGGGCACATGGCAGGGCGCAGAAGGGAAGCAGTGACGTTTTGGAATGCAGACTTTGATGGAATGGTCTGTGGGCGTCATGTTCCGTTAGCAGAGCCCCTCATGTGCCTAAACAGTGGAAACCCCCACAAGTGACCCCATTTTGGAAACTAGACCCCCTAATGAACTTATCTAGGTGTGTGGTGAGCATTTTGAACCCCCAAGTGTTTCACTAAAGTTTATAATGCCCTGGCGTGAATAAAAAAAAAAAAAAAATTTCCACAAATATGATGTTTTAGTCCCCAATTTTTTATTTTCCCAAGGGTAACAGGAGAAATTGGACCACAAAAGTTGTTGTCCAATTTGTCCTGAGTACACTGATACCCCATATGTTGGGGGGAACCACTGTTTGGGCACATGGCAGGGCGCAGAAGGGAAGCAGTGACGTTTTGGAATGCAGACTTTGATGGAATGGTCTGTGGGCGTCATGTTCCGTTAGCAGAGCCCCTCATGTGCCTAAACAGTGGAAACCCCCACAAGTGACCCATTTTGGAAACTAGACCCCCTAATGAACTTATCTAGGTGTGTGGTGAGCATTTTGAACCCCCAAGTGTTTCACTAAAGTTTATAATGCCCTGGCGTGAATAAAAAAAAAAAAAAAAATTTCCACAAATATGATGTTTTAGTCCCCAATTTTTTATTTTCCCAAGGGTAACAGGAGAAATTGGACCACAAAAGTTGTTGTCCAATTTGTCCTGAGTACACTGATACCCCATATGTTGGGGGGAACCACTGTTTGGGCACATGGCAGGGCGCAGAAGGGAAGCAGTGACGTTTTGGAATGCAGACTTTGATGGAATGGTCTGCGGGCGTCATGTTCCGTTAGCAGAGCCCCTCATGTGCCTAAACAGTGGAAACCCCCACAAGTGACCCCATTTTGGAAACTAGACCCCTAAGTAACTTACCTAGGTGTGTGGTGAGCATTTTGAACCCCCAAGTGTTTCACTAAAGTTTATAATGCCCAGGTGTAAAAATAAAAAATCCTACTTTTATCCTCACAAAAATGATGTTTTAGTCCCCAATTTTTTATTTTCCCAAGGGTAAGAGGAGAAATTGGACACCAAAAATTGTTGTCCAATTTGTCCTGAGTACACTGGTGCCCCATATGTGGGAAAAAACTGTTTGGGCACAAGTCGGGGCTCAGAAGGGAAGTCGTGACGTTTTGGAATGCAGACTGATGGAATGGTCTGCGGGCGTCATGTTCCGTTTGCAGAGCTCCTGATGTGCCTAAACAGTAAAAAAAACCCACAAGTGACATAATTTTGGAAAGTAGACTCCCAAGGAACTTTTCTAATTGTGCCCCCCTTCTGGAACTAATCTTTCCTGATTAGTAGTGCATTGAGGTGTGGTACAATTTGAAACAATCCTTCATACACAGGCCAGGTTTTTCGGGGCAGGTGTCGCATTGGTAAGTGGTGTCCTTGCGTATTCCCCTTTTGTAACACACTCGGCACCTTTTTTGCGGCTTACCTTTGCTTCCAGTTGGCGGGACCACCCCGGGAAATGCTGACCTGGTATGATACGAGCACCTTCAGTTCCAGAAGTACTGGGGCCCGCTGTTTCCTGAGCGCCAAACATCAGGGCCTTAACCACTACCTCCTGGAACTGAAGGTACGTCGTATCGCTGTTGCGTGCACATCGTGACAGCAGGAAAGCGTTGAGCATTGCCATTTGGACGATGTGCACGGACAGCTTCTTGTACCACACCTTGGCCTTTCTCAAAGCACTGTACGGTTGGAGGAGTTGATCAGAGAGATCAACACCCCCATGTATTTATTGTACCCCAGTACACAGTCCGGTTTGCGGACCTGTGTAGAGGTACCCCGTACAGTGCTGAGGGCGCTGCCATCACCATGTATGGTGGTCAAGAGAAGGACATCCCTCTTGTCCTTGTACTTGACCACCAACAGGTGGTCGCTACATTGGGCTCTGCTCTCACCCTTTCTGAGCATCTGCCCAAGTAGCGTCTTCGGGAGGCCTCTCTGATTTTTGCGGACGGTACCGCAAGCTGCGGTACCTCGCGCAGAGAGGGATTTGTAGAGTGGGACGCTGGAATAAAAGTTATCGGTGTAAAGGTGATAACCTTTATCCAGCAGTGGGTGCACCAAATCCCACACAATTTTCCCACTCACTCCCAGGACGGGGGGACACTCAGGGGGTTCAATCCTGGTGTCCTTTCCTTCGTAAACTCTAAAGCTGTGCGTGTACCCTGAGGTACTCTCGCACAGCTTGTAGAGTTTAATTCCGTACCTTGCCCTCTTGCTGGGCAGGTACTGGCGGAATCTGAGCCGTCCCTTAAAATGAACCAAGGACTCATCCACGCAGATGTCCCTTTGGGGCACGTACACTTCAGCAAACTTTTTGCTGAAGTGTTCGATGACCGGCCGAACTTTGAACAGACGGTCAAAGTTGGGGTCATTTTGTGGGGGACACTGCATTATCATTATAATGCAGGAATTTGTGGATGGCCTCAAAACGCGTCCGAGCCATGACCATTCGGAACAGTGGAGTGTTGTATAAAATATCAACACTCCAATATTGCCGAAGTTCTGGCTTCTTCAGGATCCCCATATGGAGGACCAGGCCCCAAAACTGCATCATTTCACCTGCGTCTACAGGAGACCAGTTGGAAAATGATGACACTGGGTTTTGCGCCAAAAATTGCCGAGCGTACAAATTAGTTTGCTCCACCACGAGGTTAATAAAATCCTCAGAGAAAAAGACTTTGAAAAAGTCTATTTCTCTGAGGCCCGTGGTGTCAAACTTGATTCCTGATTCTGCCACAAAATCAGGAATCAGTGGCTCGTAATTTTCGGGGGGCGGGGTCCATATGGGGTCCGAAGAGGGGTGCGCTGGTTCATTTTCAGGGGTGGGCGCTGCCTCATCTTCTGTCCTGGGGCGTCTGCGTGGCGGTTCCGCAGGACCCGAGGAGGAAGATGAGGAAGAGGAGGAAGAAGAAGAAGAGGATGAAGAATCTGAAAAGTAAAGAAATGTGGGATCCTCTCCCTCGCTATCAGTGTCGGAGGCAAGTAAAGCGTATGCCTCTTCCACTGAATAGCGCTGTTGGGAAGAACGTGACGAGCGGGACATTTTTTTTGTGAATGTGGTGCTTTGTGTGAACTTTATTTATAACTGTGTGTGTGTGTGGGGGGGGGGATAGTGGTTGGTGCAAACTATGCTGAAAGGAAAAAGCTAAAAGAAAAGAAAGAGAATAGGGAAAAAAATGCCTGTGAAAAAAAGTCTAAACCAGCAGGCACGAGCTCTGATAAGTGACCGGTGTCACTTATCAAAGTTCCGCGGCTGCCGGATGTGCGCACAGGAGTGGCGGAAAGGGAAGTGAAAAAAAAAAAAAACGGCAGGAACGAGCTCTGATAAGTGACCGGTGTCACTTATCAAAGTTCCGCGGCTGCTAGATGTGCGCACGGGAGTGGCGGAAAGTGGAGTGAAAAAAAAAAAACTGCAGGAACGAACTCTGATAAGTGACTGGTGTCACTTATGAAAGTTCCGCGGCTGCTGGATGTGCGCACAGGAGTGGCGGAAAGGGGAGTGAAAAAAAAAAAAAAACGGCAGGAACGAGCTCTGATAAGTGACCGGTGTCACTTATCAAAGTTCCGCGGCTGCCGGATGTGCGCACAGGAGTGGCGGAAAGGGAAGTGAAAAAAAAAAAAAAACGGCAGGAACGAGCTCTGATAAGTGACCGGTGTCACTTATCAAAGTTCCGCGGCTGCTAGATGTGCGCACGGGAGTGGCGGAAAGTGGAGTGAAAAAAAAAAAACTGCAGGAACGAACTCTGATAAGTGACTGGCGTCACTTATGAAAATTCCGCAGCTGCTGGATGTGCGCACAGGAGTGGCGGAAAGGGGAGTGAAAAAAAAAAATGCAGGAACGAGCTCTGATAAGTGACTGGTGTCACTTATCAAAGTTCCGCGGCTGCTGGATGTGCGCACAGGAGTGGCGGAAAGGGGAGTGAAAAAAAAAAAGACGGCAGGAGCGAGCTCTGATAAGTGACCGGTGTCACTTATCAAAGTTCCGCGGCTGCTAGATGTGCGCACAGGAGTGGCGGAAAGGGGAGTGAAAAAAAAAAAAAAAAACGGCAGGAACGAGCTCTGATAAGTGACCGGTGTCACTTATCAAAGTTCCGCGGCTGCTAGATGTGCGCACGGGAGTGGCGGAAAGTGGGGTGAAAAAAAAAAAACTGCAGGAACGAGCTCTGATAAGTGACTGGTGTCACTTATCAAAGTTCCGCGGCTGCTGGATGTGCGCACAGGAGTGGCAGAAAGGGGAGTGAAAAAAAAAAAAAAAACTGCAGGAACGAGCTCTGATAAGTGACTGGTGTCACTTATCAAAGTTCCGCGGCTGCTGGAAGTGCGCACAGGAGTGGCGGAAAGGGGAGTGAAAAAAAAAAACAAAAACGGCAGGAACGAGCTCTGATAAGTGACCGGTGTCACTTATCAAAGTTCCGCGGCTGCTAGATGTGCGCACGGGAGTGGCGGAAAGTGGTGTGAAAAAAAAAAACTGCAGGAACGAGCTCTGATAAGTGACTGGTGTCACTTATCAAAGTTCCGCGGCTGCTAGATGTGCGCACGGGAGTGGCGGAAAGTGGGGTGAAAAAAAAAAAAAACCTGCAGGAACGAGCTCTGATAAGTGACTGGTGTCACTTATCAAAGTTCCGCGGCTGCTGGAAGTGCGCACAGGAGTGGCGGAAAGGGGAGTGAAAAAAAAAAAAAAAACTGCAGGAACGAGCTCTGATAAGTGACTGGTGTCACTTATCAAAGTTCTGCGGCTGCTGGAAGTGCGCACGGAGGGGGGTGCAAAAGAAAAACGAGCACGAGTGTTGATCGGTGAACTGCGTCACCAATCAACGCTCGGCGGCTGCTAAATGTGTGCAAAGGGGGGGTAAAAAGAGGGGGAAAGGGAAGGGGGGAGGGGGGAATGGGGGGATTGGGGTGGATCGGGCAGGGATCGGGGCTCAAAACTCACGTTTGTAGTCTCTCTTCTTTCTTCTCTCTTCTTTCTTCTCTCTTCTTTCTTCTCTCTTCTTTCTTCTCTCTTCTTTCTTCTCTCTTCTTTCTTCAGCAGGAGTTGTGGTGTCACAGGCTACTGTGGCACCACAAGGCCCAGCACAGGAGGAGATCTGGCGTGTGACCGCACTGCAGGAATCCTCAGCAAGTGTGAGGACCCCTGCAGTGCGATCAGACAGGTCAGATCCAGTTTGCAGACAGGTCACAGAGCGGTCACATCGCTGCTGTGACCTGTCATTGGTGGGATCGATGATCACATCGATCCCACCAATCAGAGGAGACCCTTGTTTTGCCGGTTGCTAGGCACCGGCCTAGTAATCGGAGCTCACTGCTCCGATTCCTAGGCAGGTCACCGGCAGGTCAGGAAGCAGGGCACAGAGCGGTCACACCGCTGCTGTGCCCTGTGATTGGCGCGATCGTCGATGACATCGATCGCGCCAATCAGCAGCTGCAGGCCCTACTGGGCCTGTCCTAGGCTCCGGCCTAGGATCGGTGCTATTACTGCACCGATCCAGGCAGGTACAGGCAGGGCACAGCGCGGATACACCGCGGCTGTGCCCTGCGATTGGCGCGATCGATGTGATCGGCGATCGCGCCAATCCAGGGGGGGTCTGCTCCTTTCTATGCCCAGGCCTAGGATCGAGTACATCGGTACTCGATTCTAGCCTGGGATCTCACTGTTTCAGCCCATCGGATTGGCTGAAACAGTGAGAAAGGCTGCGATTGGCTGTTCAGAATTGAACAGCCAATCACAGCGATCGGGAGTGAGGGTGGGCGGTGACAGACCCCGGGATGCCGGCGCCATCTCTCCTGAGGTAAGATGGCGTCGGAATTTTAATGCGATCATTGCGACTTAAGTCGCAATGTCGCATTAAAGGGCTGGACGTACTATCCCGTCCCCGGTCATACGGGCCCAGGTACCATGGACGGGATAGTACGTCCGATGGCAGTAAGGGGTTAAGCTATCATGCAGTTTAGAATTCAATTTTCATTAAGAAAAAGAAAAAGCTTAGAAATGGTCTAAAAAGTGGAAAAACTTTTAAATTTTATTGTCTTGAAGTTTATGTCCTTTTTGAATACATTTCAATTTAAAATACATATTTAACTTAATGCAGTTTCCTCTTTTCTATTTTACAATATCATCATTGCTTTCAAAAATTCCCCTAAGTCACTTATGCCTTATTATCTTTTGGCATGAATATTTTTTTCTCTTTCCGGGAAGTTATTACACATTTTATATGATGGAGCTTTTCAATTAGCTGGCTTTTAGTCTGCACACATTGCCTTCTTTTTTTTTACTCTACGGGGAAGTGCTATATTGATTTATTCTTCATGTGACAATAACAGCTATTTGAAGACATTACATGAATTTTGATTCATGATTGAATTTTTATGATCAGTTGAGCACTCAGCACATTGTAGAATTTAGTGTCTCAGCACCAGGCAGCTGCCTATATTTTTTTTTAGATAAATTTAAAAGTCATAAGAGTAGAAATACAAATGGAGAGTGTTGCATGATTTGTGATCCGAGAATGGACTTTTATGATCAATTAGGTACTTAACACTTGATGAAATTTATGACTTTATCGATGTATTTTAAAACGTGAATCATCACCATTAAAACATTAAAGAATAAGAGATTTTGCACAAACCTTTAAAGTATGCTATTACAACATTGCTATCATATTTCATTAACTTTTTTGGACAGATTTTCCTTTATAATATGATCTTTATAATGCTTTTTGGTTATTTGTTAAACAATTTCCATAGCATTTAAGTTTAAGAAAATGACAATGCCACTTATATAACATCCATATTCACCTTCTGCTTAATTAACTAATAATTAGAGATGAGAGAGCACTAAAATGCTCGGATGCTCCTTACGTGAACTGAGAAATTCCTAATGCTCGGGTGCTCGTTTAGAAAAAGGAGCATAATGGCAGTCAATGGGAAATAGAAGTATTTTTCAGGCAGAACCTACAAGGAGGCCTGGGAGACAGTGAAAATGATGAAATGTATGGATAAAGTGCTGAATGGAAGGACAACAGCAAGGGGAAGACCACTGGAAGCATCTCTGACTCCCAGATTGCTGCTCAAAACCATGGTGTTACACGTTTACTCTACTTTAAGGACTGAGACAAAAACCTTCAAAATCAACAAGAAATTGATGTTTACATGAAAAAAATGTTAAGAAACATTCTTTCCTGTATAATGACTTTTATATAAAGCAAAAGGTTAAAAGGATTTTAAAAAACTAGCAATTAAAAGTAGACCAAAATTGATTTTTTTTATTTAAAAATGGGAAATTTCAGAGAAGTTTATGAAGGAAGCAAGAAGTACTAAAAGTTTGGGATTCAGATACACCCTATATTAGACAAAAAGAGGGTCACACACACATTCTGTTTAAATTGTCATGTAGTGGTACTCCTAGACTCATAAAGACTATGCATTAAGAGCAAATCCTGCCAAAAATTATAAGCAAGGTCATCCATACACCCTTGAAGGCTCCTACTGTAGTGCCTCATTCACATATTCTGAACAATGTGTAGTTGTGGTGCTCTTACATTCATAAAAGCTCTGCACAAAATGCAAAGCTTTGCAATAATTACAAGCAGGGTCATCCAAACACAATTGAAGGCAACAACTGGAGTGCCTCATAAAAAGAATTAAGTACACTACCGGTCAAAAGTTTAGGGTCACTTAGAAATTTCCTTATTTTTGAAAGAAAACCCGTTTTTTTCCAATGAAGCTAACATTAAATGATTCAGAAATACACTCTATACAGTGTTAATGTGGTAAATGACTATTCTAGCGGCAAACGTCTAGTTTGTAATGCAATATCTTCATAGGTGTATAGAGGCCCATTTCCAACAACCATCACTCCAGTGTACTTATGGTATTTTGTGTTCGCTAACTGTGTAAGAAGGCTAATAGATGGTTAAAATACCCTTTAAAACCCTTGTGCAAGTATGTTAACACAGCTGAAAACCGTTTGTTTGATTAGAGAAGCTATAAACCTGACCTTCCTTTGAGCTTGTTGAGAATCTGGAGCATTACATTTGTTGGTTCCATTAAACTCTCAAAATGGCCAAAAAAAAAGAACTTTCTTGTGAAACTCGACAGTCTATTCTTGTTCTTAGAAATGAAGGCTATTCCATGCGAAAAATTACCAAGAAACTGAAGAATTCATACAATGGTGTGTAGTACTCCCTTTAGAGGAGTGCACAAACAAGCTCTAACCAGAGAAGAAAGACAAGTGGGAGGCCCCGCTGCACAACTGAGCAACAAGACAAATACATTAGAGTCTTTAGTTTGAAAAATTGACGCCTCACAGGTCCTCAACTGGCAGCTTCATTAAACAGTACACATTAAACGCCAGTGTCAACATCTACAGTGAAGAGGCGATTTGGGGATGCTGGCCTTCAGGGCAGATTGGCAAAACAAAAGCCAATATTCCTCTGTCCAATGTCTGTGTTCTTTTGCCCATATTAATCTTTTCCTTTCATTTAAGCCAGTCTTAAATATGGCTTTTGTTTTGCCAATCTGCCCTGAAGGCCAGCATCCCCAAATCGCCTCTTCACTGTAGATGTTGACACTGGCGTTTAATGTGTACTGTTTAATGAAGCTGCCAGTTGAGGACCTGTGAGGCGTCAATTTTTCAAACTAAAGACTCTAATGTACTTGTCTTGTTGCTCAGTTGTGCAGCGGGGCCTCCCACTTGTCTTTCTTCTCTGGTTAGAGCTTGTTTGTGCACTCCTCTAAAGGGAGTACTACACACCATTGTATGAATTCTTCAGTTTCTTGGTAATTTTTCGCATGGAATAGCCTTCATTTCTAAGAACAAGAATAGACTGTCGAGTTTCACAAGAAAGTTCATTTTTTTTGGCCATTTTGAGAGTTTAATGGAACCAACAAATGTAATGCTCCAGATTCTCAACAAGCTCAAAGGAAGGTCAGGTTTATAGCTTCTCTAATCAAACAAACGGTTTTCAGCTGTGTTAACATACTTGCACAAGGGTTTTAAAGGGTATTTTAACCATCTATTAGCCTTCTTACACAGTTAGCGAACACAAAATACCATAAGTACACTGGAGTGATGGTTGTTGGAAATGGGCCTCTATACTCCTATGAAGATATTGCATTACAAACTAGACGTTTGCCGCTAGAATAGTCATTTACCACATTAACACTGTATAGAGTGTATTTCTGAATCATTTAATGTTAGCTTCATTGGAAAAAAACGGGTTTTCTTTCAAAAATAAGGAAATTTCTAAGTGACCCTAAACTTTTGACCGGTAGTGTAAGTGTAGTTGTAGTACTTCTACACTTATAAAAGCTCTGCACACAGTGCAAAGCCTGCCAATAATTACAAGCAGCATCATCAATACACCCTTGAGGGCAACTACTGCTGTGCCGCATAAAAAGCCCTGTCATCTCTACTCCCTAAAAGGCAACAACTGGCAGGCCTCATTCATATATTAAACATTAAAAACACTTTATGTGCTGCTGTCATCTAGTGGTGTGGAAAAATGAGCCAGTCAGAACAATCTGTTGACAGACGAAAGCTCCTGTCTGTTATGTCCCTACCCAACCCCAGTGACACTAAAAACACGCTCAGATAAGATGTTAGTGGCAGGACAGCACAGCAACCTCAAGACATAGAGGGAGAGCTCATGCCAGGGGTCTAGCTTTGAGACCCAATAGCTGAAGGTCACAGAGGAATTAGGGAGTACATTGGTTTTGTCGGCCAGGTCTTGCTTGACCACCTTTAAAAACATTTTCCTTCTGTCAAAAATACACTGTAATCAGATCCTGGACTCTGGGCTGATGTCATGAAGTTGGCCCAAGCCTTTCACAATGTACCTCAGCCTCTCCTGTGTGTCTCCCTTGCCCCTCCTCCTTGGTTGGGCAAGGAAGCCAGTGCCACAGAGCTTCCATCTGAAGACTGATCCAGACAATGAGCTCTTAAGCAATGATGATTGAGGGAGAGGGGGAGCATGAGGGAGTGCAGAAACTGGTGTAGGAGATGAAGGAAACCCTGATAAAAGTACGGTCAGCATTCCTCGACGTCAGAATCACATGTGCATGATGGGTCTCGGCCCCAGTCTCTTCAATGTTCACCCTGTGCAGCATCTCTGGCACAGTCACTTGTCCATGTGTCAGTTATTAAGAGGACAATCCCAGTAACCACATTGGTAAGGATATGGGTGCTATTTCTGGACTCATGCTGGTAAAAGCCAGTAATGGTGGAATGGAAGAAATAGTGGTTGCAGGGGACCAAGTACCAAAGGACCAAATTTGTATACCTGTAGCAGTACAGTTTTTGTTTTTTATTTCAATAATATAATATAAAATATATTATATATGTATATATATATGTAGAAAAAAGCCCCCCTGTGTCACATGCACCATAATCTGAACCCATATAAAAGGTGGGGAACCTCAAATACAGTACAATCTCTTGGAGGTGGTAGCTCCATCTAAAAATGACTCATCCTGCTTCCTTCCTTCTCAGATCAAACTGACTGCACACTAGCAATGTTGTTTACCCATTTTGATGAACGTGACCTTGGTTCTAGCCATCAGCTCTTGCATCTTTTGATGCAAGTGTTCCATCCCTACTACCGCTTGTTGAATGAGATGTGATGACATGTCCCAAACTCTTCTATGAAAAAAATGTTCAGCTCACCCCTTGGCATCCTTGGACAGCAGGATTCACATGGAGCCACCTTGGCCTGGTGGATATAAGTCCAAATACACAGTAATCTCCAGCGATCTGAGGCAGGATGGAAAGCATAAAAATTATTCCTTTATTTCGTTTGTTAAAAGAACATATTACAGGCAGTGGATACCCCAGTGGATGGTAAAAAATCTGACACGTTTCAACTCAAAAGAGTCTTAATCATGTATTACATGCACTCACAAAGTGTAACATTTTTAAAAAGCCTTCAGACAGGAAAGGGGAGTAGGTGGCCAGTGCCTCCATTAGTTTAATTAATTATTGTGTCCAATTATCCACACCCTACTTCCTGGCTAAAGGCAAGTTTACCTTTTGTATTTTTCATGCAAAAACAGGGAAAAATCTGAACATACGTTAGGAGAGTATATAGAAGAGGAATATGAACACTTGTTGTCAAAGAATCAACTAATACTTAGCATGACAGTATTAATAATTTTAGCAATGTCAACCTATTTAAACTGCATAATCAAGTTCTTTCTGGCCAAAAGGAGAAGCGAAGGATTCTTCGGTTGGCCCAGGCACTGACACCTGCTGGCATACTGGCCAGCAGCTGCCTAGGGCCCCCACTGCTCCAAGGGCCTCCACTGCTCCAGGCGCCTCCAGCCAGTGGCTATGGGGCCCATGAGTCAAAGGGGCCTGCCCTGTGCCAGCGTAGCAGCAGCTGGAGACAGGATCCTGTCCCCACTGCTAAAGCTAAATGAATATTCATGCTTCCCTACGCCCCTATGGGCATGGTGAGGCATGAATACTATTTCTCTTTAATAGCGGGCAGCGTTAGCAGCAGGCTGCAGCTAACAATCACCGCATGTAAAGCCCCACCACTGAACCACACACACACACACAAAGCACAGCACGACATACACACACACAGACTCACAGCGCAGCACATCCTGGCGTCCTGCTTCCTGCCCTGCTCTTCCTTTCTGAGTCAGCCGAGGTGGATGACATCATCATCCAGCACGGTGTCTCAGACAGAAAGCTACCGGCGAGGAAGAGGCTTCCGGGATGTGCTGCTGCTGCGGGGAGGTGATCTGTGCTGTGTTTCTGTGTGCCTGGTGTGTGTATGTGGTGCGGTGCTTTGTGTGTGAGTGTGAGAGAGTGATGTGGTGCTTTGTGTGTGTGCGAGAGAGAGAGGGGTGGTAGGGGAGACAATTATGGAGGTAATGGGCAATGATTGCTGTGGGACGAGGCAATGATGAAGGTGTTGGGCAATGATGGCAGTGGGGGAGGCAATTATGAAGGTGATGGGCAATGATGGTGGGGAGAGGCAATGATGGAGATGATGGTCAATGATGGCAGTGGGGGAGGCAATGATGAAGGTGATGGGCAACGATGGTGGTGGGGAGGCAATGTTGAAGATGATGGGCAATGATGGTGGGGAGGCAATGATGGAGGTGATGGGCAATGATGGTGGGACGAGGCAATGATAGAGGTGATATGCAATGATGGCAGTGGGGAGAGGCAATGATGGAGGTGATGGGCAATGATGGTGGTGGGAGGGAGGCAATGATGGAGGCGATGGGTAGTGATGGTGGGGAGGCAATGATGGAGGTGATGGGCAATGATGGCCGTGGGGGGAGGCAATGATGAAGGTAATGGACGATGGTGGGGGAAGCAATGATGGAGGTGATGGGCAATGATGGTGGGGAGGCAATGATGGAGGTGATAGGCAATGATGGTGGGGAAGGCTATAATGGAGGTGATGGGCAATGACGTCGGTGGGGATGCAATGATGAAGGTGATGGGCAATGATGGTGGGGGAGGCAGTGATGGAGGTAATAGGCTATGATGGTGGGAAGGCAATGATGGAGGTGATGGGCAATGATGGTGGTGGGAGGGAGGCAATGATGAAGGTGATGGGCATTGATGGTGGGGTGGCAATGATGGATGTAATAGGCAATGATGGTGGGGAAAGGCAATGATGGAGGTGATGGGCAACGATGGTGGGGGAGACAATGATGTAGGTGATGGGCAATGATGGTGGGGGAGGCAATGATGGAGGTGATGGGCAATGATTGTGGTGGGGGAGGCAATGATGCTGGTGATGAAATGAGCAATGATGGTGGTGGATGAGACAACGATTGAGGTGGTGGAATGGGCAGTGATGGAGGTGGTGGGGAGAATGATAGGGGTGATGGGGAGAAGTCAATGATGGAGGTGGTGATGAGGACAATGATGGGGTGGAGAGGGTCTGCATTATACTTTATGAGGGGGTTACATTATATTCTGTGGGGGGACTGCATTATTCTCAGGGGACTACATTATATTCTGGGGGATACATCATACTATATGAGGGGGCTACAGTATACTCTATGGGGGCTGCATTATATTCTGGGGTGGGGCTGTATTAGTCTCTCAGGGGGCTACATTATATTCTGGGTGGCTACATATTACTATATGAGGGGGCTACAGTATACTCTATGTGGGGACCTGCATTATATTCTGCGCTGGGGCTGCATTATTCTCTCAGGGGACAACATTATATTCTGGGGGCTACATATTACCATATGAGGGGCTACAGTATACTCTATGGGGGCTGCATTATATTCTGTGGTGTGGCTGCATTATTCTCTCAGGGGACTACATTATATTCTGGGGGCTATATCATACTATATGTGGGGTGCAGCATTATGCCCTATGAGGGGGCTGCAGTATACTTTATGGAAGGCCGGCATTATATTCTGTGGCGGGGCTGCGTTATACTGTATGAGGGGGCTGCATTATACCCTATGAGGGTGCTGCATTATATTCTATGGTGGGACTGCGTTACAAATTATGAGAGGCTTGCATTATATTTTGTGGGGTGCTGCATTATATTCTATGAGAGAAGGCTGCATTATATTTTATGAGGGGGCTACATTATTTTATGAGGGGGCTACATTATATTCTGTGAGGGAGCTACATTATGTTCTATGAGGTGGCTACATTTTATTCTATGAGGTTAAATTTCTCCTCAAAAACTGCTAGTACCAAATTAGCTAACTCCACGTTTCTGTAGGTAATATTTGTCATCAAATTTGAAATAATTATGTGTCAATAGATAATGTATAGCTGACAATAAAAAAATTCTCAAATTTGCAGGGTATGAGCTGTGTTTTGACATATAACTTTGTAATATTTCCATAACAATATGATGCCGGATAGATGGGTATAGTGCCACTATATCACATGGCAACCATGAGTAATTGGAATTCCAGGAAAGATCAGTTTTATCTGGGGTTATCCACTGCCTGTAATATGTTCTTTTAACAAAAGAAATAAAGGAATAATTTTATACTTACCTTCTTACCTGAGAATTGCTGGAGATTACTGTGTATTTAAACTCTTCTATGGACCCCTATCTCTGCTGCCGGTCATATGTAACGACTTCCCCTGGGATGCCATTTGTTGGTACCTTGCAGCTAGCTTTCCCACTAGCATTTCTCCAGCACTGGTCATGGCTCACTTCCTTGTCTCTTCCGAACAGCCTTAGCCCTGCTGTCCGCTCACTAGCTTCTGGATTCTGCCTCTCCCATCTGCAGCACGCAATAACCCAATCGATGGGTTCTGGCTTTGGTGGTTCTGGGAAAGCGACCAGTTCCAGACCACAGGCTACTGCCACCTCTGTTGTCTCGCCAGCTTTGTCTGACTCCGACATTTCTCTAGTCACTCCCTTGAGAGTCTCACGGGTTTCTGCCATCATTGCCGCCATGTTGCCCACTAAGAATTTTACACTGTATTGATTACTAATTCAATCCAGAAAAATTTTGAACATTTGTTTGGAATGTTAGATACAACTGAATTGTACCCAGACCAGGTAATACTCTATGGATGAGTAATTGACTACAGAAAGATATTTGAATGCTTTTTGTAGTGTTATACATGACTGAATTGTACCCCAGAGCACGTAATACTCTATGGAGACGTAATTAAATACTGAACAAAATTTCAAAGCTATTTGGAGTTTTTTATGCCACCAAAATGTAACAGAAAATATATAATACTTTATGGATGAGTAATATAATGGCAAAAAAATTCTGAACTCTTTTTGGAGGGTATATACCATAGAAATGTACCCCAGAGCACGTAATACTCTATGGATGAGTAATTGAATGCAAAAACATTTTTCAACTTTTTTGGAGTCTTAATTACCACTGAAATTAACTAGAAATCACCTAATACTGTATGAATGAATACTTGAATCCAGACAAATTTTTCAATGCATTTTTGGAGTGTTACATACCACCCAATTGTCACGGAAACCACCTAAAACTATATGGATGACTGATTGAATACAGACAAATTGTTCAATGCTTTTATGGAATGTTATATGCCACCCTAATGTGACAAGAAAGCACCTAAAACTGTATGGATGACTAATTGAATCAAAACTAATTTTCCATTGTTTTTGAAAAGGTTATATACCATCATGATATATCTCAGAGCACATATAGTGAAGAGCAAAAGGGTAAAGATGTTTTGAACTTTTGACTTTCAGGCTCCATCTTTCACCATCCACTTCTGCTTTGAACTTGAGAGTGCCATCATTTTATAAACAATTATCTTGTATAGCTCATACTTAAATTTGACTTGTAACTAGTTAGCATGTGATTATTTATGCAGAATTTTCTGTTAACCCTTGTTTGTGTTGCCTTGTTTGTGTTGCCTTCGGAAGTATCCCGGGGAGTAAGGCGAGCTAAGGCGCTTCCTAGTGTTAGGGACAGGAAAGGAGGCCCTGGTCCCGGGTCACCCGACAGCTGTGTTGTTACACCAGAGCATTTAATAAAAAATATGGATGAGTCATTGAAAAAATGCTTTTTTGAAGGACTATGTACCACTGAAATATACTGCAGAGCTCATAATGAAGTACAAGCAGAAATGAATGAAGTGCCAATTCAGTCTCATGAAATATACAGTTTATTGAAAATATTAAAATAATACATGGTAAATAAAGATATTAAATAAATGCAGAGCATCAAAAATTGGGTAAACACTATACACAAATAGATATAGATGATAAAAGACATATACTAAGTATGTAGACAGCAATATGTCGGCGTAAAGCTCTCAACTATAAAAAATAGAGTGGTATGTACTGATAACAAAAAGGTATACAGTTACACACAGCAGGCATAATACTTACATCAAGTGATGCACCCAATCGGGTAAAGTATAGTGTGATACTCCCAGCCCCAACGTGCATTCCACTTACGCTTTGTCAGGGTTCGTAATAATCTATGAATGAGTAAATGAATATAAAAAAATGATTTAATGCTTTTTTTGAGGGTTATATACCACCGATATGTACTCCAGACCATGTAATACTCTATGGATGAGCAAGATAATACAGAAAACATTTTGAAACCTTTTTTTTGAGGTTTATACATCGCTGAAATGTACCCCAGAATGTGTAATGCTCTATGGATGAGAAAATAATACCAAAACATTTTTTAATGACTTTTTGGTGGGTTATTTACCACCAAAATGTAACAGAAAGCACATAATATATATGAATTATTGAATCAAGAAATATTTTTAAACACTTTTTTGTAGCTCTAAATATCACCATAAAGTAGCATTAACCGAATTTAAATGTATGGATGACTATTTGAATAAAAAATATATTTTAAATGTAAATATTTTAAAAGTGTACTTCTACACTCTTAAAAGCTTTGCAGAAAGTTCATAACAAAGAAAACATTATAATGAGGGTCATTCATAGACCTCTAATAGGCAAAAACTGGCGGGCATCATTCAAATATTTTTAAAGTGTCGTTGCTGTACTCCTACATTGATTAAGGCTTTGCACAAAGGGCAACGCCAGGAAAAAAACTATGAGGAGGGTAATACAGCAATCCTCTTTAGGTGTCTTCTTCTTCTCCTTCCTCGGAAGGCTGAGGGGACTTCCTGGAGCCCAATTCCCAGTTGCTTGGGCTGTAAGTGACCCAGATTCAAGTAGTGCTGGTGCTCTGAACATATAGAAATGGGTGGCAGCTCCCTGTGTCACCTGCACCATCATCCTGCTTCTGCAAAGGAAGTGGGGAATCCCAAAGACAGTTTGATCTCTTTGGGGTGGTAGTAGCTCATCTCAAGATGCTTCAATGAGCCTCTCCCAGGCCCATTCATTGAAGAAGGGTTCATCCTGCTCTCTTCCTTCTCGTTTCACACAAACTGCATACCAGCAATATTGTCCCTCCATTTTGTGGAGTGTTATCTTGGTTCCAGCCTTCAGTTCTTGCAGTCTTTGAAGCAAGTGTTTCATCTCTACTGCCCACTGGTTGAACGAGATGTGATGACGGGCCCAAACTTTTCTATGGACCTCCATCAACACTGCCGAATGTATGTAAAGACCTCCCCCTGTGATGCCAAAAATCTGTACTTTGCAGCTAGCGGGCCCGACAGTCCACCCACGAGTTCCTGGATCCTGGTACTCCCTTCTGCAGTCCACAAGAACCCCAGCGGTGAATGCTGCAGCCTGGGTACGTGTGAGTCTGGGAAAGCAGTCGGTTTCAGACCACAGGCTCCAGCCACCTTCACACCAGCTTCGTTTGACTCCAACACTCCTCCAGTCACTCCCTCAGGAGTCTCATTCGTGTTAGGTTGATGTCTGAATTCCGACCCTTCAGTATATCAGATTGTTCCAGATTAAGTGAGCATCGATCGATCGAGGTGATGCAAGGAATGAAAACAGAAGACAAGTGTCTGTATTCAAATCACTTGGCATGTTTAATTACTCTCTGTGTCCAGCTTTTATGTTCAGCTGTAAAGGGCGTACACATTATGTCATCTGTGTGGTTTTCAGAACTTATTAGTAAATCATTTATTACAGAAAAATATATTTTTATGCATATGTCAGCTTGACCATTTGCTATCTATATAGGAATTTTCCACGGCCTGTTAGAAGTTAGAAGTTACCAGGTGTTCTATGAAGTAAACCTTAATTATTGCCATTAACAGTTCTATCTAACTAACTTTATTGCTCTATCGATTTGTTACATGATTCCCTGTTGTCAGCTACCTCAATCAAAGCGGTTTCATGTCATTAGAGAGATTATTTCATGGAGACAAGGGCATGTCAAGCTGACCTTAGGATTATATGCTACCGTGTCACTTCATCAGCAAATAGCGTCATTATGTGTCATTCTGAATAACAGAGAAAAACATCTTAAAGGGATCTGTATGTCAGAGTTTAGAAGAGTCACTGGATTCCCTATCACTCGATTCTGCCATCTTTGTCGCCCACTAAGATTAGAATTGCAGCCTGCAAAGCCTTTAGCTAGCATGGTATAAAGTGTTGAATTTTAATCATTGGATTTGGAATCTTCATTGTGAATTTTGAGAAAAGATAAAAGCGGGTTTCTATGCAGATTTCAAAATCTGAATTGCTTTCATTATTAAAAATATATTTTAGTTGGAGCAGGTTTATTTACTTTGATATTCTTAATGTCAAGATGAGCATTTTCTAAGTCCAGCTATACAATGAAATAGCTCCTCAGTCCATGTGTATTCAGTCTATGATCACACAGCCTGACTGCAGTTTATACTGAGCAGTGGCAGATCTCAATAGCAAGAAGGGCACTGAGGAGCTGTCAATCAAGGTAGGTGCAGAGAGAATAAGTTAATCCTTCATAAGAATTATACAATCAATCTGATCTTTAAGAAAATAATAGATCTTTATACCGTCTAAAAGATCAGCTAAATGCATGCAGTTTATATTGTGACATCAACTTTAAACCTGGAGACACCACTATTTTTAATTAGAAGTAGTACTGTAAGGGAGAAAAATCTTCATTATAAGGTATATATGAAATTGCATGAAAGATTCATATAGAAAGTGCACAAAGATTTCACACATAGGTGAGCTTACTGAAGCACTAGATACTGCAGCACAGAGGGATTATGACTAAAAATTGATTTTGATACCACCAGGGGCTACACAGTGAAGTTTCTTTGTAGAATGTGAAACCTTCAACAAGTTCAGGATCATTAAGCCAATTCTGTAATAATAGAAGTGGAAAGGAAATAATCACTTCTAAGAGTAGTTAGAACAGTGTTAAAGTATTATATATCAGACATCATCAGACGTACCAGGCTCCTTAGAAGATATACAACATAAATGAAGTTGTGAACGTAATTTAAATTTAAGTTAAAATTTAAGTATAAATTAATTAAAATGACAGTTAGGTACAAAGGGAAAACTGAAATCTACCTTTTTTAATAAGAATCTGTCATGAGTATCTTGCAAAGTTAGGTATTAATTATTAAGGAAAATCAGTTTTTAAACAAGCATTTCATATAGCTGTATGTCATGTAGTTAAATATTGTCTCCATTTTGTGCTTTTCTATTCCCAAGTAAATATATTTTACCAACATTTCCAAAACTAGTTATATATGTAACTTTTAAGGGGATTAACATTTTTTGTCTTTTTCAGCAACTGTATAGTTCCTCAAAATAGTAATAATAAAACATCATCCTTACTTTTTATATAGTACCTTAAAAATGTATTCATACTTCCACAAACATTTCCATATTTTTTCATGTTACACCAAAAAACGTAAATGTATTTCATTGGGATTTTATGTGATACATACAAAATATCAAGTATTCGTGATGTGTAAAGGAAATGATACATGATCGTTTAAGTATTTTAAATATATTGATCTGACCATTGTGATGTGTATTTGTTCAAATCCCCCCTGAGTGAATACTTTGTAGGACCCCCTTTCACTGCAAATACAGCCGCAAGTCTTTTGAGGTATGTCTCTACCAGATTGACATATCTAGAGGCTGACATTTTTGCCCATTCTTCTTTGCGAACTAGCTCTAGCTCAGTGAGATTGGAAGGAGAGCATCCAAGTCTTGTCACATACTCTCAATGGGATTTAGGTCTCAACTGTGGCTGGGCCATTCAAACACATGGATATGTTTTGATCTAAATAATTTCAATATAGCTCTGACAGTATGTTTAGGGTTGTTGTCCTGCTGGAAGGTGAACCTACACTTACATCTCAAGTCTTTTGCACCTTCTAAAAGATTTTCCTTCAGGATGGCTCTGTATATAGATCCATCCATCTTCCCATCAGCCTTGACCAGCTTCCATGGTCCGGTGAAAAAAATATCCCCACAGCATGATGCTGCTGCCACCATGTTTGACAATGGGGATGATGCTTTCAGGGTGATGTGCAGTGTTAGTTTTCCAAACACATTTTGCATTTAGCCCTAAAAGTTTTACCTTGATCTCATATAATTAGAGCACCTTCTTCCTCATGCTGTGTCCCGTACAATGCATGGCTTTTTGTAAAATCCTAACAGGACTTCTTATTTCCTTTATAAATTTGATATATTTTGATGTTGATGCTTAGGTTGCTTTGTACATTGTTTAATACACTTTGCTATAATTGATCTCGGACAGTATTGCCCAATGTTTTCTGTGAATAAAATATTATTGTTCATAGTCAGGGGGTACATCAGTACCAGAGTGATGGCTTCTTTAATGATTGTCGATAAAGAACATTAGCGTGCTGACTTAATAGAGACATGTTTGCATGTACTGATGTAAGCATGAACAATACATCCAGCTCTGCCCCACTGACTTCTACTTCCTTTGTATGGGAGCTGCTAGAATAGGGCCTGAGAAGTCGCAGCAATGATCATCTATACAGTCCCTTCTGAGATACTATGCAAATTGCATTTCGGCAGGTTTGCAAAAGTTGTTGATTTCAGAGCATAACTACTATCCTACAAACATTAAGGGCACACAGCAAGGCTGCTGTTGTAATGGGGGCCGGGGCAGTAGTCGTGTCTAATGGTGGTTGCTTTGTCACACCCTGGCCTCCCGCCACATAAATACATTGTCTCTGTTGTGGCATACCTATTATTCCGCTCTCATTTCTGTCAGGTTTCCCTCTGATCTGCCAGGGCTTCTTCCCTTTCATCTGCACACAATGACAGGCAGAGTCCGGATCCATTTTCAATAAAACAACTTTACTCAGTTCTTTACACAGCTCGTCCAGTTCAGTCACAGGTACAGCACAAGATTCTTTACAAAGTATAGCATTTCCTTTCCCTGTGCTGTCCCTCACTCTTTCAGGAAAATTGCAAGGTTGTACCGTCGCCTTCGGTAACGCAGCGCTCTGTATAGCCAGCTAACTCGCTTCAGGAGTCACCTGTCCGTTTCACCCTGGACATTTGGAGTCGATCCCACATAATTAGCTGCCATCATGTTGATGATGCCCAGTATTCCTTCACCTCACGGGTAACTTTTAGCTTCTAGGCCTTGGACGAGCTGAGCTCTTCAACTTTAACGTTGCGGGGTACAACTGCCCTGTCCAGGCTCCCAGGCCCTACTACTTGAACCCAGGAAGCTCTCTCTAACATATTCCCAATTGGCCCTCCTAATTCCTATCTAAATCGATTGCGTCCCCTCTAGGGGGCTAATCTAATTCCTACACTTACCCTACACATAACACAAGGAATATATCGAAAACAGAAGATCTCAGCTTACCCCAATATCCACTGATGTATAAAGCCAGACTTCACTTCCCGCACGGATGTGGCAGAGCAACCAGAAGTACAAAAAAAGTGGAGATATCCAACGTGGAACGAAATGGTTAAAAAAAACTTTTACTGTTCATGATTAAAAATAAGACAGCAATATCCAAGCAGTACAGCTCCACATATGAAAGAAAGAGCAGATCAACGAGTTTCGACGTTAGTCTTCCTCAAAAAGAATATTGGATATCTCCATTTTTTTTTGAACAAGGAATATATGTGTTATACATCATAGCAGCATTATGATACAAGGCATTATATGAAATAACTATATACAGTCCAAAAGTTTGGACACACCTTCTTATTCAAAGATTTTTCTGTATTTTCATGACTATGAAAATTGTACATTCACACTGAAGGCATCAAAACTATGAATTAACACATGTGGAATTATATGGCCAACAAGTGCTAAGCATCTCTGGGAACTCCTTCAAGACTGTTGGAAGACCATTTCCGGTGACTACCTCTTGAAGCTCATCAAGAGAATGCCAAGAGTGTGCAAAGCAGTAATCAAAGAAAAAGATGGCTACTTTGAAGAACCTAGAATATAAGACATATTTTCAGTTGTTTCACACTTTTTTGTTAAGTATATAATTCCACATGTGTTAATTCATAGTTTTGATGATCTCAGTGTGAATGTACAATTTTCATAGTCATGAAAATACAGAAAAATCTTTGAATAAGAAGGTGTGTCCAAACTTTTGGTCTGTACTGTATATATCAGACATACACAATGGAATATATTGAATATACCAAACATATGTGACGTACCAACACTTTCAAGAACATAGAAGCAGGTGGAAGGTATAAACTGTCCTCTGTAACCCCTTCTACTATTTTCCCTAGATTAGATTATTGACATGCTAATCAGGAAATCAATAATAGCAGAACAATTTTTCTTGTGATAGTTACACAATCATTAGCATCATTAGAATCCATTGGAAAATGATGTAACATGCTTTTAAATTATGCTGTTCACACTAGACACATCAAATTCAGTCACCAGCATTTAAAATAATAGACATCGCTACTGCAGAGCAGATTTCCCAATGGTCAATATCCAATAACAGCAAAAGACTTTTCGATGTTAAACGATCAGGAACAATGAGTGGAGGTATACATATCTATGGTTGCTGCACCTAGTCTGGTTATGCCAGGGTTATAATGGACTTTTTAGTTTTGGAAATGTTATTAAGTTCTAACAAGCAGGTACCTGCCTGTTCTACCTGCCACCGATATGTGCTGGCTCAGAGTGGTCATGGACCTATCGTGAAGGTGATACAACATCCATTGATGTTATGTCGACCGAGCAACATCTCTTCTGCTCTGTTCTTTTGAGGCGGTCCCTCTGTTGATGTCATGCTGATTGACAACCGTCTCCTCAATGTCTGACTGTGGGGAACCGGCTGTCAATCAGCATGAGATTGACTTTGATGCCCAATTGATAAAGATGATCGAAAGAGGAAGAACTGCTCGGCAGACTTGAGGTGAAGTGAAGCTGGGGAAACGCAGGCTGAAACAGCAAATATCGTCAAAGACAGAAGATGCAGGTATTTAGCAACCACCTGCCTATTAGTTCTTAGCTTCATACACAAGAATAATAAAAGTCCTGGATAACCTCTATAAGTGATACAAATGAGAGAACATTGAAGTCACTCATATCAATCTACTGTGAGCAATATTGATTGTTCCTGACAGTAGCAGCCTTTAACTGATGAGACATGACAGGTAAAAGGCCAGATACAAGAGATATTTGTTCTCCTACACTATTTAATATTATTAGTGTATACAGCTCTGGCAAAAATTAAGAGACCACCACATCAAAACCCTGTCATGGGCAGCCCATTCTCCAGACCTGAGCTCCACTGAAAGTCTCTGGAATGTGATCAAGAGGATGATGGATAGTCACAAGCCCTCAAACAAAGAAGAACTGCTTAAATTTTTGTGCCAGAAGCTGTGTGCAAGACTGGTGGCAAGCATGCCAAGACGCATGAAAGCTGTTTTTAATAATCATGGTTATTTCACAAAATATTGATTTTAGAACTCTTCCTGAGTTAAAACATTAGTATTGTTGTTTCTAAATAATTATGAACTTGTTTTCTTTGCATTATTTGAGGTCTGAAAGCACTGTTTTTTTTTTTAATTTTGACCATTTTTCTTTGTCAGAAAAAATACAAAATTTATTGCTTTGAAATTCGGAGACATGTTGTCAGAAGTTTATAGACTAAAAGAACAATTTACATTTTACTCAAAAATATACTTATAAAGAGAAAAATCAGACAAACTGAACATTTGAAAGTGGTCTCTTAATTTTTTGCCAGAGCTGTATATTGTATGAGTGTGCAAGATAGGCTAAATATATTTTTCAAGAGTCTGATTGCTGGCACATACTATTAAAATGAGAAAAGTTATTGAATAGACCCCTAAGTTAGCCTTCGATCTTCTGCTCAGGAGATCAGTTATAATTCTGTAGCTTATCTCATAATCAGAGGCACATTATCCTTTAAGCTTCTATATGCTAGAATATAAAGGGTAAAAAAGTATTTAGTCAGCCACCAATTGTGCAAGTTCTCCCACTTAAAAAGATGAGAGAGGCCTGTAATTGACATCATAGTTAGACCACAACTATGAGAGTCAAAATGAGAAAACAAATCCAGAAAATCACCTTGTCTGATTTGGCAAGATTTATTTTGCAAATTATGGAGGAAAATAAGTATTTGGTCACCTAAAAACATGCAAGATCCACTCATTACCTGTAGTAATGGCACTTGTTTGAATTTGTTATCAGTATAAAAGACACCTGTTCACAACCTCAAACAGTCACACTTCAAACTCCACTATGGTGAAGACCAAAGAGCTGTCGAAGAACACCAGAAACAAAATTGTAGCTCTACACCAGGCTGGGAAAACTGAATCTGCAATAGTCAAGCAGTTTGGAGTGATGAAATGAACTTTGGGAGCAATAATAAGAAAATGGAAGACATACAAGACCACTGCTAATCTCCTTTGATCTGGGGCTCCACGCAAGATCTCATCCCATGGGATCAAAATGATCACAAGAATGGTGAATAAAAAACCTAGTGAATGACCTGCATAGAGCTGGGACCACTGTAACAAAGGCTACCTACAGTAACACATTACACCGCCAAGGACTCAGATCCTGCAGTGCCAGACTTGTCCCCCTGCTTAAGCCAGTACATGTCCGGGCCCGTCTGAAGATTGCTAGAGAGCATTTGGATTATTTAGAAGAGTATTGGGAGAATGTCATATGGTCTGATGAAGTAAAAGTAGAACTGTTTGGTATAAACAAAACTCGTTGTGTTTGGAGGAGACAGAATGCTGAGTTATATCCAAAGATCACCCTACCTACTGTGAAGCATGGGGGTGGCAACATCATTCTTTGGGGCTGTTTCTCTGGAAAGGGACCAAGATGACTGATCTGTTTGCATGAAAGAATGAATGGGGCCATGTATCGTGAGATTTTGAGTACAAACCTCCTTCCATCAGCAAGGGCATTGAAGATAAAATGTGGAAGGGTCTTTCAACATGATAATGATCCCAAGCACACCACTTGGGCAACGAAGGAATGGCTTAATAAGAAGCATATGAAGTCCAGGAGTTGCCTAGCCAGTCTCCAGATCTCAACCCAATAGAAAACCTTTGGAGGGATTTGAAAGTCCGTGTTGCCCAGTGACAGGCCCAAAACGTCACTGCTCTAGAGGAGATATGCATCCAGGAATGGGCCAAAATACCACCAACAGTGTGTGTCAACCTTGTGAAGACTTACAGAAAATGTTTGACCTCTGTCATTGCCAACAAAGGATATATAACAAAATATTGAAATTAACTTTTGTTAATGACCAAATGCTTATTTTCCACCATAATTTCCAAAATAAATCTTTCTCATTTTGACTGTCATAGTTGTGGTATACCTATTATGTCAATTACAGGCCTCTCTCATCTTTTTAAGTTAGAGAACTTGCACAATTGGTGGCTGACTAAATAATTTTTCCCCCCACTGTATTTATTTCTGGATTTAGTAGGGTCCCCTAACTTGGCACTTCGTTAATTTTTAAAGAAAATAATTTTTAATAAATTTTTAAATTAAAAATGTATTATATTTTCAATCTGACGGGGCTCTTCCTTTTTCTATATGATTAATCTCAAACTGGTATCGGTGATTATAGTGCGCCATACATTAATATGGGCCACATACAGCCCTCCATACAGTATAATGGGCCCCATATAACCCCATACTGTTAGGGCTGGCGGAACGCACAAAATAAATACAAATAATAAGTGCGTTCGCAGCCCGGGGTCCACCGTGCAGGCAGAGCCTGCTGCTAGTAGGATGGCGGAATGGCGAACTCTGTTACTTCACAGAGTCACAACTATGGACACTGAGGCCCTATATGGCGGTATAAGCGAACTCTGTTACGCCACAGAGTCGCTAAGGTAGAAGAGCAGAAATATGGACTGTGCCCTATTAACTCCACAGGTATGCACAGACAACTGCTGTGCGGACAGCAGAACGTAGCAATGCAATCAGCAACGCAATCAGACAATCTCATCACTGGAGAAGGCGGTATTCTAGGGGCTTATTTCAGTCGAGCCCTAACACATGCGTGCAAGATCACCCTGGCGCAAAGCACATAATGTGATTGATACTAGCGCATGCGGCACGACCATGCCACCCTTTTTTAGTAGCAGCTACAGGACCTGCCAGATAAGGACCAATAGGAAACTGCACCAGAACACAAGTGGTTTTAGGACCTTCCTGGCAGACCAATAGGAGCTGCTGCAGTACCTGATCTCCAATGAGAGATCTTACTCTGGGCATGCTCAGAAGGGGAAAGCAAGGCCTTTGTCCTAAAGACGTCTGCTCGCCGCTAACCAGTACTGGCTACAATAGCAGAGCCTGAAGGAGCAGCAGTAATCCTCTGCACAATGTTAGACTGGGCGAGACGCTGGGACCGACGTATAAGCTGAGCAGAGTCCACTGCGGCAGGAGACGGATGGGAAACCGCAGCAGGGAAGGCTCGAGATTCCCCTTGTGCAGAAGCGGGAACTCGACACCTAACATTACCCCACCTCCTAGGGCCCCCCTTCTTTGGGCCTCGCTGCGTTCAAAGGCAGCGATGAGCTGTGGAGTGTGAACGTGCTCGGTAGGCTACCAGGACCTATCCTCAGGCCCATAACCCCTCCAATCCACCAAATAAAATCTTTTGCCTCGTACCACCTCACACCCTACGATGGCGTTCACCTCTTGGTTGTCCATAGACGAACCTGATATCCCGGCAGATGACTCGGAAAACCGGGACATGAGCACGTGTTTCAGGAGGGATACGTGAAAGGTGTTGGAGATACCCAGGCGTGGTGGAAGAGCCAAACAGTATACCACAGGGGTAACCTGCTTGAGGACTTTGAAAGGACCCAGGTAGCGGGGTGCCAACTTAGTGGACTCAACTCGCAGCCTGATGTTACGGGCGGAGAGCCACACCAAGTCCCCAGGAGCAAATGTCGGAGCGAGGCGCCGATGTGCGTCGGCGGAGGACCTCATCCTCTGCTTGGACGCCTGAATGGCATCCTGGGTACGGTCCCAAATGTCCCATGCCTCCACAGCTCAGTCTGCCACCCTGGAGTCAGCAGAAGACACAGGCATGGGCACCGGAACCAGCGGATGCTGACCGCAGTTTAGGAGGAAAGGAATCTGTCCGGTGGAGTCAGCCACAGCATTGTTCAGTGCAAACTCAGCCCACGGTAGCAAGGATGCCCAGTCATCCTGCCTGGCTGAGACAAAATGTTGTAGATAGGTGACCAAGGTCTGGTTGGCCCTCTCTACTAACCCATTTGTCTCGGCATGATATGCTGAAGAGAGATTTAACTCAATACTGAGTAGACGACAAAGCTCTCTCCAGAACCGAGACGCAATCTGGGGCCCTCGGTCACTGACAATTTTGTCCGGCAAGCCGTGTATACAGAAGATGTGCCTAATAAACAATGCTGCCTGGGCCCGTGCAGAAGGTAACCGTGGTAGTGGCACCAGGTGCACCATTTTGGAAAAATGATCGGTGATTACCCAAATGATGGTGCAGCCCCGAGACTTGGGTAAGTCCACCACAAAGTCCATCCCGACCATCTCCCAGGGCCTGTGTGCCACCGGCAAAGGGTAAAGTAACCCAGCTGGCCATTGTCGAGGAGACTTATTCTTGGCGCAGGAGACACACGCCCGAACGTAGTCCCCAACGTCACGGACCATATGCGGCCACCAGTATGTCCTCGCCACCAACTCAGATGTCCTATTTGCCCCAAAGTGTCCACCCACCCTGGATGAGTGTGCCCAAGAGAGTACCTCCGGTCACAAATTGGTAGGCACAAAAGTCTTGCCCGGAGGCACAGACTCTAGCAAAACCGGGGCCACAGTTCTCAGGCTCTCTGTGGGGACAATAAGACGAGGCTTCTCCTCTGAGTACACCACAGAGCGAGAGAGAGAGTCGGCACAGATGTTCTTCTCTCCCGAGAGAAAATGTAGGGTGAAATGAAACTGGGAGAAGAACAAGGACCATCTGGCCTGGCGAGAATTAAGCCGCTGGGCTGTCTGAAGATACACCAAATTCTTGTGGTCGGTGAAGACTTGGAAGGGAAAGCGAGCCCCCTCCAACAGATGTCTCCACTCAGAGAAGGCCAACTTCATTGCTAGCAACTCCCTATCCCCGATGGAATAATTTCTTTCCGCTGATGTGAAGGTCTTAGAGAAGAAGAAGCAAGGATGCTTCCGACCCTGAGCATCCTTTTGGAAGAGGACTGCTCCAGCACCAACGGATGAGGCATCCACCTCCAATAAAAATGGCTTATCAACATCGGGGCGATGTAGGATTGGAGCGCTAGTAAAATGAGACTTAATAGAAAAGAAAGCCTTGGAAACCTCTTCCGACCACAATTTGGGATTTGCTCCCTTATTGGTGAGGGCTACCAAGGGAGCTACCAAGGTAGAGAAATGGGGAATGAACTGGCGATAGTAGTTAATGAACCCCATAAAGCGCTGCACCGCTTTAAGAGAGTGGGGTTCTTGCCAGTCCTTCACAGCCTGTAGTTTGACAGGATCCATAGCCAATCCCTGGGTTGAGATGATATAGCCAAGGAAAGGTAAAGACTCCAGCTCAAACATACATTCCTCTAACTTAGCATAAAGGGAATTTGCCCGTAAGAGGTCGAAGACTCTGCAGACATCTCTCATCTCTCCGGTGGGAGTCAATATCTGGAGAGAAGATGAGTATATCATCCAGATAGACTACGACCGAGGTGGAGAGCATATCCCAGAAGATGTCATTGACAAAGTCTTGGAAAACGGCTGGGGCATTACAGAGCCCAAAGGGCATCACCATATATTCGTAATGCCCATCCCTGGTATTATAAGCCGTCTTCCATTCGTCCCCCTCACGGATGTGAATCAGGTTATAAGCACCGCGCAGATCTAGTTTAGTGAATACCCTTGCTCCCCGGAGCCTATCAAAGAGCTCAGAAATCAGGGGCAACGGGTACTTGTTCTTAACGGTGATGGCGTTAAGACCCCTGTAATCAATGCATGGACGTAATTCTCCGTTCTTCTGCACGAAGAAGAATCCCGCCCCTGCCAGTGTCACCGACTTCCTAATGAACCCTCTTTCCAGGTTCTCCTGGATATATTGCGACATAGCCTCTGTCTCAGGAAGAGAGAGGGAATAGACCCTTCCCCGAGGAGGTTCTGCTCCAGGCAAGAGGTCAATAGGACAGTCATAGGGGCGATGAGGCGGAAGAGTCTCCGCAGCCTTCTTGGAGAACACGTCTGCATATGACCAATAGCACTTGGGAAGTGAAGTAAGATCTGCGGGTAACTCAGTAGTGGTAACCTGAACGCAACTCCTGACACATCTGCCTCTACATGCATTACTCCAACCCAGTATCCTACCCGAAGTCCACTCTATATGTGAGGAGTGGAAATGGAGCCAAGGCATTCCCAGTAGGATCTCGTCTATTCCCTAGGGAAGGACGAGTAGGGAAATAAGCTCCTGATGGGAAGGGGATACAAACAATGCAAGAGGAACAGTCTGGTGTGTAATTTGTGAAGGCAATGTCGACCCATTCACTACCCGGACAGTCACTGATTTGTCAAGCGCCACCAGAGGTATTTGCGTGACGGCGAGCAAAGTTAGAGGACATGAAGTTCCCCTCTGCGAGTCCACGCAAAGGTCAACAGTGAGAGTGGAAGTGCCTACAGTGATTGTCCCTTTAAGTGTCATCTTGGAGGAAAATGCCACTGTCTCTAGTGAGCCTCCTCCCAGGGTCACTAGATGCGATCGCCTCTGCGATCGCTGTGAACATCTGTTAATATAGTGTCCTGCCTGTTGGCAAAAATTACAGACCACCGTTACTCGAGCGGTCCGGGACTAAGGTCCCGCTCGAGAAACCTCCATGGCTTCGGAGGAGTCGGACGCTTGAACGGAAGATTCCAGAGGTTTGGCGAAGGTGGGAGCCAACCGAAACCTCTGCCTGCACTGGGTCCGCTCTAACCTCCGCTCGTTAAAACGGAGATCAATGCGGGTAGATAATGAAATGAGCTCCTCCAGTGTGGCGGGAATCTCCTTGGTGGCCAAGGCATCCTTCACATGATCCGCCAGTCCTCTCCAGTACACCGGAATGAGGACTTTACCGGCCACTCTAGCTCAGAGACTAGAGTTCGAAATTGGACGGCGAACTGGCTGACCATGGATGAACCCTGTGATATTTCCAGCAGTTGGAGCGCCGTATCGTGGGTGACACGAGGTCCTAAGAAGACCTGTCTCAGAGCCTCCAGGAAGAGAGGAGCACTCTGTACCACACGATCGTCACGCTCCCACAGCAGCGTGGCCCACTCCAACGCCCTGCCTGACAGGAGGGATAAGACAAAACCCACCTTCGCCCGTTCCGTGGGAAAACGTGCAGCCAGAAGCTCAAGATGAATGGAGCACAGACTCACGAATCCCTGACATTGCTTGCTGTCACCAGCAAACTTGTCTGGAAGCAGGAGACAGGATAAAGTCGGAGCAGGGGTGGCAGAGGACAAACTGGCTGAAGCCACGCTAGCAGCCTGAACAGCGACAGCGGTAACATCCACAGCTGAGGTTGTGTGCTCTAGAGCTGCCAACTTACCCTCCAGCTGTTGGATGTACCGCTGTAGACGCTGGTCGTCCGCCATCTTACTAGCCAGACCCTGGCGCTAGAATTATGTTAGGGCTGGTGGAAAGCACAAAATAAATATAAATAATAAGTGCGTTCGCAGCCTGGGGTCCACCGTGCAGGCAGAGCCTGCTGCTAGTAGGATGGCAGAATGGCGAACTCTGTTACTTCACAGAGTCGCAACTATGGACACTGAGGCCCTATATGGCGGTATAAGCGAACTCTGTTACGCCACAGATTCGCTAAGGTAGAAACGCAGAAATATGGACTGTGTACAGTTAACTCCACAGGTATGCATAGACAACTGCTGTGCGGACAGCAGTCCATAGCAACGCAATCAGCAACGCAATCAGACAATCTCATCACCGGAGAAGCCGGTATTCTAGGGGCTTATTTCAGCCGAGCCCTAAACATGTGCATACAATCTCCTCACCGGAGGTGCCGGTATTTTAGGGGCTTATTTCAGCCGAGCCCTAACACATGCGTGCAAGATCACCCTGGAGCAAAGCACATAATGTGATTGATACTAGCACATGGCGGCACGACCATGCCACCCTTTTATAGTAGCAGCTACAGGACCTGCCAGATAAGGACCAATAGGAAACTGCTCCAAAACACAAGTGGTTTCAGGACCTTCCTGGCGGACCAATAGGAGCTGCTGCAGTACCTGAGCATGTGACCCCTGATCTCCAATGAGAGATCTTACTCTGGGCATGCCCAGAAGGGGAAAACAAGGACTTTGTCCTAAAGACGTCTGCTCGCCGCTACTGACTACAATAGCAGAGCCTGGAGGAGCAGCAGTAATTCTCTGCACAATGTTAGACTGGGCGAGACGCTGGGACCGACGTCTAAGCTGAGCAGAGTCGACTGCGGCCGGAGACGGATGGGAGACCACAGCAGGGACGGCTCGAGATTCCCCTTGTGCAGAAGCGGGAACTCAACCCCTAACACATACAGTATAATGGGCAACATGCAGTCCTCCATATAGTATTATGGGCAGCACAAAGTGCTCCATACAGTATAATGGGCCCCAGGTTATGCTCCATAGAGTATAATGGGCCCCATATATTGCTTCATACAGTATAATGGCCCCAATATCGTGCTCCATACAGTATAATGGGCTCAATATCGTACTTCAGGATGTGGAAACAGTTGAAAGTATGATGTCAGGCCTCATAGTGGCTGTGTGATCTCCCACCATTTGCGGCAGACCACTGTAGATTAGAGATCAGCGAACTCTTCAAGGTTTGGTTCGGTCCGATTTGTCAAATGTTTATCTGTTCGACGAACATTTTTTGCTGAACAGTTTGACGAACATACTTCATTAGATTCAATTGGAGGTCAAACCAAATGCTTCATTAGATTCAATTGGAGGTCAAACCAAATGCATACACAACAACTTAAGGAGTGACAAAAAGCTTCCAAAACAGCTAAAACTATGGGCAGACACATAAAAAGTAGCATCAATTGACACAAAGTACAAATTTGCAAATAGCACAGCAACAGTCAGCCATGGGCCATGCATGAGGTATCAGAGTCTGGCCCAGCATTTACAGCTTGGAATTGATGTTTCACTGAGGACCTGGTGGTTTAAGTGAGCAGTGTAAGCCTTCTTAACTTGGAGCCCCGACACGAGACCTCATGTAATACCTCAAATTTTTATTTTTTATTTCATCCACACTCAGATAGCACAACCATTGGTTTCATACAGTAATAGTGGTAGAAAAAATGTGAGTAAAATAACACAGGTTGTTGACTGATCAATTGACCCACAGTAGAACCTTATATAATGACTCAGAAGCAGTCAGCCATAGGCCATGCATGAGGTATCTGGGTCTGACCCAGCATTTATAGCTTGGAATTGAGGTTTCAATGATGACCTGGTGGTTTAGGATGCATTGCAAGCCTTCTTAGCTGGAAACCCTGATACCTCATGCACCATCTCCAAATTTTTTTTTTCTTTCCAGCCAAACTCAGATGGCACAAACATCATTTTCATACAGTAATATTGGTAGAAAAATGTAAGGAAAGTAACACAGGTAGTTGACAAAGTAAGTGCAGGCCTGCCTGTCTGGGAGCCCTACTTAAACAGTCAACCCACGGTGGAAGTAGCACAGAGCGTTCATGCTTTCTGCAGCAGCACATACAGGCCAGGATAGTGGTGGAGAAATTGCTGTACCACCAGGTTGAGGACATGAGCTATGCAAGGCATGTGTGTTATGTTGCCCTGGCATTGAGCCGCTACCAGGTTTGCACCATTAATGCACACAGCGTTCCCTGTCTGCAGGATCAGTTGAGACAGCCATTGCTCTGACTCGGCCTGGATAGATGTCGTCAACTCTTGAGCTGTGTGACTGCGAAGTTCAAGGCATATTAATTTGAACAATGCCTGATTGCTGTGAGACATGGTTGCACAATAGAGAGGTGGGGGGATTCTATCTGCACTTTTGGAACATGTGTCAGATTAAGGGAGAAGTTGAGGGCACAGGTGGAGGCCCTATATGAGGTGGAGCAGCTGTAAGCAATAGAGGAATTGTTAGATACAGAGTTTTGTCACGCAAGCCTTGAGGATTCAAAGACTTGTGGAGAAGCCCTTGACCACCTGCCCCCACAGACAAAAGAAGCAGCCAGTGCCCAATCAGTGAAATATAATGCCCTTCCTATGTTTTCTCGTCCAAGTGTCAGTGGTGAAATGCACCCTGGCAGGCACAGATTTTTCAGCGAATAAGTGATGTTGTCTGTGATATGCTGTTGTAGTGCAGGCATAGCTTTCTTAGAGAAGTAATGGCGACTGGGCAACTTGTACAGGGTGAATACCATGACCATCAACTTTCTGAAACCGTCTGTATCCACCAGGTCGAAAGGCAGCACTTCCATGGCCAACAGATTGAAGATGGTGGAGTTCAAGTTCTTAGCTTTGGCATGTGTAGGAGAAAACATTCTTTTACGTGGCCACAACTGAGGGACCGAGGCCTAGCTACTGTGCTGAGAGATGGTGGAGTACGTAAAACAAGACAAACAGCTGGACTGTAAGTGAAGTGCAGGTGGAGATGTTGTAGTGGATTTAGAAAGACTTGTTGTACTAGGTGACACAAATGTAGCAGTCATGTCCACTTCTGTGACAGCTGACAGGCTCTCACTGACCCCAACTCTAGGGGTAAAATAAGTGAAGTTTCTGCGGCTGGAGATCTACGTGAGAAGAATTGGCATGGTGAAGGTGGAGACAGAAGCAGCAGATATGGTTGATGGGATGGCAGGTGGTTGGCAAGGCCCGCTAGTATTTTAGTGCAGTGAGATTCCCACACTATAGCATGTTGATCATGCATGTGCCGGTTCATGCATGTAGTCGTCAATTTATTGCAATTTTTGCCTCTACTGAATTTTTTTGCTAATTTGGCAAATAACGTGACTTAGGTCATCCTTTGCGGTCTCAAAAAGGCCCTGGATAGTGAACTCTTACCACCCCTGCGAACTGCACACTCACGACCACTGCTGCCACAGCCAGAGTTGCATCACTTCATGTCTGTGTGAGAAGCTGCATTGTAACTTATTTGTCTTCCTCCTCCTCCACCTCCTCTGCTGAGCTACTCAGCTGTGCACCTCTGGGTTTACACCAAGTGGGATCTACAACCTCATCGTCATTCTCTCTGTTCTTACCCTCCTCACCCTGAGAGTCACCATCCTCCTCTTTCTCCCTTGGCACCACAGTACAGTCTGCCTGTGCCTCTGGTATCTGAGTCTCATCAGGATCACCTCTACCTCAGGTGGTTAATGTCTGGTGACAAGGGTCTGGATTCTTCTCGAAGCCTAGTTCTTCCGACCCTGGACTCTAAATCAAAATATTTGGGGCATCGCTGCAGATGCTTTCCTCCTCTGAATTCTGTGACTCTTCAAGCTGACCTCAGATGCACATGGAATAGAATGTGTGAACAGATCTGCAGAATGGCTCATCTGAGGTTCCCCACAGTAAGTTGGGCATTTATGATGCGGAGGGAAACAAGGGTGTTTGGGGTGCCACTTCTAAGGATTGTACTGTGTGTGAAGTTAAAGTGGAAGAAGATAAGAGGCCACTTGATGCAATGCTTGCCATTCACTGGAACACATACTCTTCATGGCCCTCATCTACAAGCCTTACCGCTGTGTGGCTGCCAAAGAAAGGGAGTTGATTAGCTCATCCAGTAAAAACTGTTGTCAGTGGTCTTTGTATAGGATAAGACGGTATTTGTTCAGTAGAACTTTCATTAATATTAGCATATAACCCACATACATATAAAACACCAAGCGTATTCCCCCATCCACCACAACCTCGCTTTTTCCCACTCATGTTCTATGTAGCCTTCCCTGCTTGTACCCTGCTGTTTCACAACCTTAAGCCCACATCTGTCAGTCACATGTCACTAAATGAACAATCATTATTTATTTTCTTAGAGAATGTGCCTGAACAACACTGTTATACCTAATGATTTTTAAGTAGAATTCTAGCCTTCTAATTTGACCCTGAAACAAAGTTTTATCACAAACTATTTGGATTAGCTAATTGAGCCTCCTTGGTGCACCCCAATATTAGGCCAAACGATTTTTAAGTGGAAATTTGATCTTCTGATTTGTCACTGAAACGCAATTTTACCATAAACTTTCATGATCCTGGCCGGGGTTTGTTTCATGTTTTTTCTCTCCCTGGTCTGGTCATGTGGGGGGGTTAACCTTTTACTTAGGGATTTTTTAAAACTATTTTTACACATGTTTATTTCATTTTTTTACATTTTTACATGGTCCCAGGGTGGAACATTACTATATAGTGTCAGATCGCTGATCTGACAGTTTGCACTGCACTCTGTCAGGCAGTGCAGGAGGCTTAGGCTTGCCGGCACCTGCTCTTAGCAGGCACTGACAAGCCACTTCCTTGCAGAACTCGGAAGGATCCCGTGGCCATCTTGGATCCAGGGGCCTGAAGGAAGGAGGCCCTCAGAACAAAGCAATCACATTGTGTTGCTCTGAGGGTCTCAAGGAAGCATGCAGGGAGCCTCCTCCCTTTGCGATGCTTCCCTATGCCGCCGAAACACTGCAATCATGTTTTATCACAGTGTACCGGGGGTTAAAGTTCCGGCAGCGGTCCGTTACCGCTCCTGGCATTTAGTGCCGGGTGTTAGGTGTGATAATCAGCTGACACCTGGCCGCGATCAGCTGTGTTCCCCCCGTGAGCGCTGCTGATCACGTATGATGTACTATGCAGTCCTTGAGAATTAAGTCCCAAGTCACATGGATGGAATAGTACGTCAGATGGTAGAAAGGGGTTAAGTAAAAATGCTTATGAAACCAAACACGAATCCAAATGTGCTACGTTTGTGCCAAATTTCAGATTGGCAAACTTTTTCTGAACACGTTCACTAATCTCTACTGTTGATAGCCTTTTTAGTATAAGCATACATGCTGAAATAGGTTTCAGTCACTAATAGGACTGCTCACTGGACTCTGAATCCCAGGATGAGCAGAGATTTCAATAAATTAAGCTCTTTTGCCACCTTAGATGTATCCATACGTCCCTATTACCTGGTACTCAGTGATATGGAATGCATGGATAAACCTCCACTCAGTGACAGGAGTAATTCCGCATTGCTCCCAGCACTTCAACCCCTTAAACGCTGAACTCGATTGCCGCATTTCAAGAGCAGGAAGAGGTAAGAAAGCCCCTCTGACCTTTGCATCAGAGACATCATGATGACATTGCGGGGTCCTGATTGTTGCCTTAGTGACGCGATCTCATAAATGAGGCTCCTGCATTCCTATGCTATACAAGTGATCAGCATGCAAAAAATTCAAATGGTGGGACAAAGTAAAAAAATTTCTAAAAATTTAAAAATGGTAAAAATATTTAAAAAAAGCAAAATAAATAAAAAAAATCTAAATATTTTGTACCCATGAATAAATATTTTTATAAAAACAAAATTTGATATGAACAATTAAAATACATATATTTGTTATCACCACATTCGGAATTATGTAACCTATAAAACTGTCTCACTAGTTAACCCCTTTAGTGAACAACTTAAAAAAATAAGTAAAAACAGGCAAAAAAACAATGCTTTATCATCATATCACCAAACAAAAAGCGGAATAAAAAACATTAAAAAAGGAATATAAACATGGTAGGTACCATTGCAAACATCATCTCGAAAAAAATAAGCCATAATACAGCTCCATCAGCGGAGAAGAGGAACAGTTATAGCTCTCAGAATAAAGCACTGCTCAAATAGTTATTTTTTCTATAAAGAAAAGATATAAATGTGGTATTGCTGTATAGTACTACCCGAAGAATAAGGCTGCCTTATCAATTTTACCACATGCAGAACGACATAGAAAAAAACAAAACCATTCCTTAAGTGCTGTTTTTTTCATTCTCTCTCCCAAAAATCGGAAAAGAAAGCGAACAAAAATGTCATATGTCTGAAAATGGTACCAATAAAAACGTCAACTTGTCCCTCAAAAAATCAAGCCCTCAAATGAATATATGGGCTGAAATATGGAAAAATTATATCTATCAAAATATTGTCATGCAAAAACTAGTTTTTGCAATAAAAGTGTCTTTTAGTGTGTGACAGCAACCAAGTTTAAAAAAACTATCTAAATTTGGTATTGCACTGACCAAAAGAATAAAATACACATATCACTTAGTCCACACGAATAACAGAGTTAAATATAAATAAAACCAATTCTTCACCTGCATTTGATTTGTTCATTCTGCCTCTGAAAGATTGCAGTAAAGGCTCAGCGCACATTCATCCTGCGAGCTGTGCTTACACTGGGGTTTCCGTGTAAATCGCTAAATTACTTGATTCAGATGAAACCCCCGTCGTAAGATTACCTTTAATGAGGCAGATGGAGCAACTATGAATGCCATAGGAGCTGGAATTGGGCGTTGTCCGTCTTGTTAGGCGTGCATAAATGTACAATCGGCTAAAGTCTTGTGCACTTCTGAAAAGAAGGACATCGCTGAACAGAGGCCAGACTAAGTCCAGAGTATCTCTGCTGCCTCATTATAGTGAATGGATCCCTCAAAGGTTTTAACTCAATCATGTCACTCAGAGATTTAGATGGGAACCCCAATGTAAGTGCTCAACATAGAGCGCCAGATAAATGTGATCCCAAACATTATGGAAAATGTTTCTAACAAAAGATTTAACTCAATCCACAAAAGAAGGAATTCCCCAATCAGGTCCGTCATCTGTCAGTGGAAATATAGGGGCTTCCATGTTACTGGTAGCCCAAAGGCTATGGAAAGAAAAATGGCTCCTCACTCTCCAAAACAAATTCAGCAAATTCTACGCTCCCAAATCCAAATGTCCCCCTCCCTTCTGAGCCCCACAGTGTGACTAAACCACACATAGCATCCACATGTTTGGCATTTCTGAAACGATAAGAGCCTGCCTAATTTATGGGTCTGTGTCTCCAGAAGGATGAGATGGCTATAACATAATGGTCACTGCAACATACTGGTCACTACAATGGCAGGTTGCAATTTTCACTTGGCAGCATTCATTAATGCTTGATTCTGGAAAACACCCATAGAGTCAAATAATCATTACACCTATTAATAAATAATATAATTTCCAAAATGGGGTAACTTGAGGGAGGGATTCTGCTCTTCTAGCAGCTAAGGCCCTGCATATAGAATCAGTAAATGATTCTAGGAAAATCTGCACTCCAGGATGCAAATAGCACTCCATTCCTCCCGAGTCTCGCCAGGTGGCTATGCAGTTCTGTACAGCCACATATGGGATATTGCCAGGTTCAGTACAAATTGTGGTGACATTTCTACACACTTCTTGTGAGAAAATGTAACTTCTGGGGCTAAAACAAAAAATTTGGGTGGAAAAATGTAATTATTTGTTCTTCACAGGCAAATAGTATAAAATTCTGTGACACACCTGTGGAGTTAATATCACCTCACCCCTCTATGAATTCAAATAGAGGTGTAGTTTGCAAAATGGGATCACTTTTGGTGGTTTCTGCTGTTCTGGCAACTCAGGGGCTCTCCCAATGGGTCATGGCACCCTCAAACAATAACAGTAAAATTTGCACTATAGTATGGCTGTAAGGTTCTTTGTCTCTGTTGACATGTTCCTTGAAACTCAGTTTTTCGTCGGCCATTTTGCTTTCTGTCTTTCTGCAGCTCTTGCCCTCAGTTAATATGGAGTTTCCAGTTTTCATGTTCCCGCCCTGATTCTTCCCTCTTGCTTCTTAAGCAGCCTCAGCTGAACAATCAGTGCTCCTGAATCAAGCCTCAGTCAGTCTGTGACCTGACTCCTGGAAGCCTTGGACTTGTACTCCAGCTATTCCCTACTGAGGAACCTTGGAACACTTTTGGACTCTGGAAACCTGCTGTTTGGTGAATCCATGTTTGCAGAGGAATTACGGTACAGAGAAGAGATCCTGAACCTGCTTTGGAGATTTATTGTAGTGCTTGAAGTTACTCTGGCCTGCTGTGTCTCCTGTCGCTGTTCCTGCAAACTGTGTGAACTTTTCAGCATGCTTGTATGAAGTAATACAAGTCATTTCATTTCAACCTATGTCTCCTGTGTTTTCCTCGCACCCAAGCACAAGACGCTATAGGAACTGTACACTATACATGACAAGATTCAGGAGCCAATGTTTAGTGTCTGCTGGGTCTGGGAAAGCCGTGTCTGCTGTGACTGTGGATATCAGATGTCCGTTTAATACCTTATGTGATGACAGTGGTTGTGACTTCTCACAACCATTCCAGGTGAGCGCATTCCCTTAAAATTTTACTCTGGAGTGTTACCACAGGTAAACACTATTGTTTTTTTGTTTTTTTTTTCCTTTCCTCTTCCAGCACTTCTGCCTTAAAAGATCTGGAAGATGGAGGCCCGCATAAAGGAACTTTGCGGAGTGACTGATACAATCCTTTCAGATGTACAGACTTTAAAAACCCGTTTTGCAAGCCTACAGGACCTCACTAATCATAATTTGCAAGTGTTTGGACAGACTACCCAGGAATTGCGAGCCAGGATTGAGGCTCTAGAGGAACGAGCCCAGGCTCCTGCCATAACCCCGAGTTCTGGGATCCCCAAATTACCTCCTTTTTGTTTTGGCAGTGAACGTGAGAAATTCAGGGGATTTATTAATCAATGCAATTTATTTTTCTCTGCACATGCTTCACAATTTCCCACTGAACGATCCAAAGTGCTTACTATAATCATGTTGCTTACCATTAAGGCTTTGATGTGGGCAAACCCTCTGATTGAGACTGAGGATGATTGTTTGAATCACCTTGATGCTTTTATTTCAGCCATGGGGCAGGTGTTTGATGACCCCAATCGAGGTGCAACAGCTGAAGCAGCCATGTTAACTTTGCTCCAAGGTAAGCGTTCAGTAGCCGAATATGCCCTGGATATCAGTAGATGGGCTCTTGATACCACTTGGGACACTTCCGCTAAAAAATCTATTTTTCGGAAAGGGTTGTCTCCACTGATTAAGGATGAACTTGCTCGTGCCGACCCTCCCACTGCGTTAGGTGACTTTATTAACTATTGTATCCGTATTGATGCTCGTCTGACTGAACGCAGACAAGAGAGATGGTTCGAAAATAATCGCACTAACCTTTTACTACCTCCCTCCTCAGCTAAGGAACCTTTGAGTAGGATCACAAGGGAACCAATGCAGGTGGACTCTTTACAAAGACGGGTTAGTGATGCACGCAAAGAACATCGTATAAAGGAAAATCTATGTTTCTACTGTGGTAAGTCAGGGCACTTCATTATAAACTGCCCCAGCCGTTCTCGTAAGACTACTGCAGCAGTCATTCACTGTGAGTGTTGCGAGAGGAGCTCTGTCATGTCCGAGCCTCAGGCTCCAGAGAGATCTGCTGCAAGAGATCTTGATTTCTCGGACTTTAACTCTGTTAGTTCTGGTGACGATGACGGTATAAACGCTGCAATTTTTCAAGTTTCCTCAGCGGTGTCCCAGCTGAGTTGTAAAAGAAACAATTCTCATTGCTTCCTTTCCATCAAACTCTGGGTTGACTCAGTCTGGGTGTCTAGCTCTGCTATGATCGACTCAGGAGCAAGTGGAAATTTCATGGATATCTCCTTTGCTCTGAAACAGGGGATACGTTCAGTGAAGAATGCTACTCCAGTACAGATGGAGACTGCGGATGGCTCTTTACTGACTTCTGGACCAGTGGATCAAGAAACAGAGCCTTTGAGGGTCCTTATGGGTAAAGATCATCAGGAGAAAATGTCTTTTTTGCTTATCTCTTCTGCCCACTTTCCCATTATTCTAGGGCTACCATGGCTGCAGGCGCAGAATCCTACGATTAACTGGGAGACCAAGGAATTACACTTTCCGGAGAAACATATGAGTCAAGGAGGTTTCAGCTTGCTCTGTTCCTAAAGAAACCATGTCAGTCCCTGAAATACCAGCTGTATACCAGGACTATGTGGATTTATGTGACAAGAAGAACGCTGATCAGCTTCCTCCTCACCGTCCATATGATTGTCCAATTGAATTATTGCCTGGAGCGATACCTTTTGGTAAGATCTACCCCCTAGCGGGGCCCGAGCTAAAAGCTTTGAAGGATTATATAGACGAAAATTTAGCCAAGGGCTTCATACGCCCCTCTTCATCTCCCGCAGGTGCACCCATCTTCTTTGTGAAGAAGAAAGATGGATCTCTGAGACCCTGCATAGACTATAGGGAACTCAATAAGGTTACTATTAGAAACCGTTATCCATTGCCTTTAATCCCTGAGTTGTTGGAGAGAGTGCGGCATGCCAAAATTTTCTCTAAATTGGATCTCCGTGGGGCCTATAACTTGGTCCGTATTAGACCTGGGGATGAATGGAAGACTGCTTTCAGGTCACGCTATGGACACTTTGAATATCTAGTTATGCCTTTTGGTCTGAGTACCGCCCCAGCCACTTTCCAACACTTCGTGAATGATATCTTCAGGGATCTCCTAGATACATTTGTGGTGATTTATCTGGATGATATTCTAATTTTTTCTAACTCCACAGAGGAACATCATGGACATGTGAGAATGGTCTTAGAACGCCTAAGACAAAACCATCTCTACATCAAACTTGAAAAATGTGAATTCCATAGGACCGAAATTCAATTTCTGGGGTATGTACTATCTACGCAAGGGATTAGTATGGATGGAAGCAAGACCCAAGCCATCAAGGATTGGCCAATTCCTAGAAATGTGAAGAAGGTGCAGCGTTTCATCGGGTTTGCCAACTTCTATAGACGTTTCATTAAGAATTTTTCTGAGGTAGTGTCACCTATCACCCAACTTACCCGGAAACAGTCTAGGTTCTCCTGGACCCCGCAAGCTCAGGAAGCATTTTCCTGTTTAAAGGATAAATTTACCACCGCACCTATCTTAGTACATCCCAACCCCGAGCTTGCCTTCATAATAGAGGTGGATGCTTCAGACTGTGCCGTTGGAGCTATACTCTCTCAGAGAACAGGTGAGAAGAATGTCTTGCATCCCTGTGCCTTCTTTTCCCAGCAGTTGTCTTCGGCTGAGAGGAACTACGATGTGGGCAATAGAGAATTGTTGGCCATTATTGCCGCCTTCAAGGAATGGAAACACCTTCTTCAGGGAGCTGCACAGCAAATAGTCGTCCTGACAGACCATCGTAACCTTGAATTTATCAGGTCAGCTAAGTGCCTGACTCCTCGCCAGGCTCGCTGGAATCTTTTCCTAAACCAATTTAATTTTGTCATTTCTTATAGACCAGGATCGCGCAATGGAAAGGCTGATGCACTCTCTAGGATTCATTCAGCAGAGACACGTCTACTTACTTCTCCTAAGACTATTCTTCCTGACTCTAGATTCCTGGGAGTGATTCATAATCAAGACCTACTTAAGGACATCAAGGAAGCATACCATGCGGATTCTTTGTTGGCTCAACCCCCAAGGGACGTAAGTCTTGTCTTTAAGAATGGTGTGTGGATTCAGGGACAACGTCTGTATATACCTGAAACAGTCAGATTGAGAGTATTGCAACTCATCCACGATTCCAAGATAGCCGGGCATAGGGGAATTCTAAAGACACAAGAATTTCTTTCTCGTTTCTTTTGGTGGCTCACTTACAGGAAAGATGTCTTAAACTATGTCACTTCATGTGAAGTCTGTGCAAGATGCAAAACACCTCGCTCCTCACCAACTGGTCTGTTGCAACCTCTTCCCACCCCGTCCCGCCCGTGGGGATCCATTTCTATGGACTTCATTGTGGAGTTACCAACCTCTCAAGGGAAGAACACCATTCTAGTGGTGGTTGACCGTCTAACAAAGGCAGCTCATTTTATCCCTTGTGTCGGCTTACCCACTGCAAAACAGACATCAGACTTGATGATTAAGAATGTGTCTCGCTTACATGGAGTACCGGATGAGGTCATTTCGGATCGAGGGGTGCAATTCACTTCAAGGTTTTGGCAAAATTTCTGTGCAGCATTGGACATTAAAGTAAACCTTTCTTCTGCTTTTCATCCCCAGACTAATGGACAGACAGAACGAACCAATCAGACCCTGGAGCAGTATCTCTGCTGTTTTATCTGCCACCTACAGGATGATTGGGTGGATCTACTTCCACTGGCTGAGTTCTCTTATAACAACTCTCAGAGCGCCTCCACTAAGCAGTCTCCTTTTTTACTCCAATCTAGGTTATCATCCTAACATTCTTCCTCGATTTCCCATAGATACGCCCTTGCCGGCAGTGGCTGAAAGAATCACTTCTTTACAAAAGAATATGGATCTTCTAAAGGAAAATCTAGAATTGGCTCAGGAAAGGTACAAGAAAGCAGCAGATAAATTTCGTAAACCTGCACCAGCTTTCAAGGTAGGAGATTTGGTCTGGCTGTCAACCAGAAATCTTAAAATAAAGATTCCATCGTCTAAATTGGGACATAAGTACATTGGACCTTATAAGATCAATAAGATTATAAGTGCTGTTGCTTGTCGTCTTCAACTGCCCAGAACTATGAGAATCCACCCTGTCTTTCATGTATCCCTACTAAAGGCTGCAACACCCAATACGTTTCCTGGACGTTCTTCTCCTTGCCCTGACCCAGTGCTGGTCGATGGTCAGGAAGAATTTATGGTGGAAAGGATTCTAGATTCCAGGTTGTACAGAAATCAGTTGCAATATTTGATTAAATGGCAGGGCTACCCAGTGGAGGACAACTCATGGGAACCAGTCAATAATGTAAATGCTCCTCGCCTGCTCCGCCAGTTTCATCAGAGGTACCCTGACAAGCCTGGTCTGAGGTCATCCGGAGGTTGTCCCTAAGGGGGGAGTAATGTAAGGTTCTTTGTCTCTGTTGACATGTTCCTTGAAACTCAGTTTTTCGTCGGCCATTTTGCTTTCTGTCTTTCTGCAGCTCTTGCCCTCAGTTAATATGGAGTTTCCAGTTTTCATGTTCCCGCCCTGATTCTTCCCTCTTGCCTCTTAAGCAGCCTCAGCTGAACAATCAGTGTTCCTGAATCAAGCCTCAGTCAGTCTGTGACCTGACTCCTGGAAGCCTTGGACTTGTACTCCAGCTATTCCCTACTGAGGAACCTTGGAACACTTTTGGACTCTGGAAACCTGCTGTTTGGTGAATCCATGTTTGCAGAGGAATTACGGTACAGAGAAGAGATCCTGAACCTGCTTTGGAGATTTATTGTAGTGCTTGAAGTTACTCTGGCCTGCTGTGTCTCCTGTCGCTGTTCCTGCAAACTGTGTGAACTTTTCAGTATGCTTGTATGAAGTAATACAAGTCATTTCATTTCAACCTATGTCTCCTGTGTTTTCCTCGCACCCAAGCACAAGACGCTATAGGAACTGTACACTATACATGACAATGGCACTCCTCCCCTTCTAAGCTTTGCACTGTGCCTGAAAAATATTTCCTAATTTTATATAAGGTATTGGTGATTTCTTGAAAAAATTGACCTCTGTTTTCTATAAAAAAAATTCTATTAGCCCTTAGAAAAATTAAAAACCTGGGGCTAAAACAACATTTTAATGGTAAAAATGTAATTGATTCTTTCTCTACTGCTCAATGGTACACAATTCTGTGAGGCACCTATGATGTCAATATGATTACTGCACCCCTTAATGACTTCATTGGGGATGCAGTTTGTCAAATGAGTTCACATATTGGGGGTTCCTGTTGTTCTGTTACCTCAGGGGCTCTGCCAATGTGACATGGCACACTTAAACCATTACAGCAAAATCTGAACTCCAATATGGCGCTTCTTCCATTCTGAGCTTTGCACTGTGCCTCAAAGTAGTATTCATATATAGAGTATTGATGCACTCAGAAGAAATTGCACAACAAATTGTATGGTGCAATTTATACTGTTACCCTTGTGGAAATAAAAAATTGAGGCTATAATAACATTTTTGGGGGGAAATGTGATTTTTTTATTTTCATGGCTCAACGTTATAAACTTCTGTGAAACACCGGGTGGTTCAAGGTGCTCACCACAAATACATTCCTTGAGGGGTCTAGTTTCCAAAATGGAGTCTCTTGTGGAGGTTTCCATTGTTTAGACACATTTTGGTTTCTCCAGTTGGGATATGGCATCTGCTAATAATTCCAACAAATTTACATTTAAAATGTCCAAATGACACTTTTTCCCTTTCTAGCCCTGCCATGCATCCAAACAGTAGTCTTTTCTCTCATATGAGCTATCGGCGTACAAATTGTATGGGTCAATTTTTCCTTTACCCTTATGAAATGCTATATTTGGGGCTAAAAATTTTTTTTGTGAGGGGGAAAAAATTTTTTTTCATTTTCACAGCTCAACCCGGAGGTTAAAGGTGCTCCTCATACATCTAGATAAGTTCTCTGAGAGGTCTAGGGTTTTCCCAAATGGTGTAGCTTTTGGGGCTTTTTCACTGTTTTAGACACATCAGGGGCTCTCTAAACATGACATGGCATCCGCTAGTTGTTTCAGCAAATTTTGAATTTAAAAAGTCAAATGGAGCTCCTTCCCTTCCGAGCTCTGCCGTGCGCCCCAACAGTGGATTTCCCCAACATATGCGAATTCGGCATGCTCAAGAGAAATTGCAAAACAAATTTTGAGGTTAAATTTTTTTCCTTTTTACTCTTGAGAAAATTTAAAATTGGGGTCTAAAGTAAAAGTTTTGTGAAAAAAGTAAAATTGTTCATTTTTTTTCTACATTCCAAAAAATACATTTGAAGCTTTAAAGGGGTTTAAAAAAAAACTTCTTGAATGTGGTTTTTATCACCTTGAGCAGTGCAGTTTTTGGAATGGTGTCGCTTTTGGGTATTTTTTTTATCATATAGACTCTTCAAAGTCACTTCAAATGAATTATGACCCCCTAAAAAAATTGTTTTGTAAATTTTATTGAAAAAATTAGAAATGATTATAAATTTGTAACAAAAAGATTGTTAAAAAAATATGCTTATGTAAATTTGAAATGTTGGGGAAAAGTTATTTTTAAACTTTTTTGAGTGACATCTCTCTGATTTAAGGGCATAAGAATTTAAAGATGAAAAAATTCAAAAAGTTCCAAAATTTTTGCCAAATTTTATTATTTTTACAAATATCCTCAGTCATATCGAAAAATTTTACCATATCATGAAGTACAATATGTCACCAAAAAACATTTTCTGAGTCAGGGGGATCGTTGACGCGTTCTAGAGTTATTACCTTATAAAGTGACACTGGTCAGAATTGTAAAATTGGCCTTATCATTAATGTGCAAACCACATTGGGTGGTAAAGGGATTAAATAATATGCAATTTATGTTAAATTTGCCAATGCCTATTTAAGGAAACCAATTTTTTTCTCTCGCAGCGCTTGGAATTTTCCATGGTCACATGGTCATGTATTTTAGTCAATGGCTAAAAAATTTCCACTGCAGGGGAAAATGAAAGTAGAGTTGACAGGAGGGCTGCCATTCAATGACACATAATCTAAATTGCCCTGGTGATATACTAACACATAAATCTTTAATGATTTCATAGCAACTCATATTCAACATTGCTGTGATTTTTATGATTTATTTTTATTTAATGAGAAACATTTTCATGTCTGGGAATTAAAACATATTTTCACTTTTCTCTGATTATTTTTGTCATTTGTTTTATCTTAAATTTTAATCTTCCCAAAGTTTTAAGCTTTTGCATCTCAAAATGAAAATTTATGATACTGTTTATTATTGACATGTTAATTAGTGGACAGCAAATTTCAGAAATTAAATTTTCCACAAGG
>JARQOD010000001.1:63227599-63261743 GCA_033576555.1 Oophaga sylvatica | reverse complement strand
ATCTGGGTCTGTGTGGCCACCTCTTTCATCTCCTCCGGGTCTGGAGCCCTATGTCACGGACTGTACGAACCCCAGGGGGCCTAACAGGCGCCGGGTACGGGCCAGCTAACTTATCATGTCCATAGCTGGGGCTGCTGAGGAGACCACTGAGGGAGGCTGGGGAGATTTACGGCGTGGGGTGGGCACTTTTGCAGAGGCCTGGATGTGGGAGGCTGAAGGCTTCGAAGGTCTCACAGGTTCCTGACACACTGGGAGTAGGGGTCGCACCTGGTAACATTTAGGGCGTACCACCCATTGTAACCCCAGTGTCGGGTGTAAGTCACCAAGTCTCCTGGCAACAGGTCCCTCCCCGGGTGTCCTTCTGGGAGGTGAGCCTCCAGTCCCGCCGGGTCACAAAGACTTCTAAATAAAGTCCAGGCTCCTTGATGAAGCCCCACCACCTTTCAATTTAAAGTTCCGTACTGCACCCTTACGCCGCGGCTCACTCAGGGTTCCTTTGTCCTTTCTCATCCGGTCCTTATCTGCCCGGTCCTTCTCCAGGTGACGTTGGCGAAGTTTTAGGGTTTCTCGCTGCTCCCTTTGTCGCTCTGCTTCCTTCTCCCAACGTCTCCACTCTTCCTCCTGACGCCGGTTATAATTCTCCTCCACCAGTTGCTCCATGTCTCCACCACTCCACTGCAGCTTACAGTGTCCGGTTTGCGGCAGCTCTCCTGTCGCCCCCCAGTCCTGGCGGCGCTCCCCTGTGGAGGAAGCAGACGGCTCTAAATCAGATGACAGTCGGGGCTCCGGTATAGGCAGGTAGTGCTCTGGTGCCTGCGCGGCCTCCTCCATGAGGACGGGTGTCGCTTCTTCTGTCTCAGCGACCGGGGCAGACAGCGGGATCTGGGGTGCTGCTGACGGTGCTGCGGTTTTTGCAGGAACGGGTGCCTCCACTGCGACAACGTCAACCGGATCACATTGCAAGGGCTCCTCTACTAGAACGGGTGCCTCACCTTCCGGTACAGAGTCAGACACTTCAGGTAAGAGGGATTGGCGCCGCTCCAAGTTTATTTTTAGGGCACGCCAGCTGGCTTCCATCCTGGCGACCTCCTCCCGGTGCCGGGCCAGGCCTCTCAGGGTATCCTCCGCTTCTTGCAGCTAGGAGGGTTTACAGGCCGGGTGCCCAACGGTGATTCCGTGGCGATCGGGTTGCTTCCGTGGGGGGAGAGCTCTGACTGCTCCATCCCTTCCCACTTCTGCTCGTCGTGTCCATTAGCCATCTCTGCCAAGTCACATGTGTCATATCTGGAGAGGGCCCCTCTTTTGTAGGGAGGCGGGACCTCCTCACACTGAGGAGGATGAGGAGGCGGAACTTCAGAGCTGTGGGGCACGATGTTACATTGCAGTACCATTTACAGTGGGCGGCCATCGTTTTCACGCCACTGAGTGAGTGACACCCACGAAGAGCACGCCCTTCTTCTTCACCAGTGCCTCGTCGTGACGCAGATATGGCGGAAAAATGGCAAATACATTCTCTGATGATTTTAGCAATTCTCAAGCACAAAACCAGTGCAATTCAGGCACACAGGACTCGCTTATAGCGAGCTACAGAATCCTGTTCGTGACGCCCAAGTTGAGTCGCACAGAGCCAGAGGTTTTCGGGGTACTCGGCACCGAGCCCGTCGACTTCTATGGGGTATGTCACGTCCTTACCCGGCAATTGAATTAGAGTCGATTTTACTATGTAGAAGTGTATAAACTATAAATATATGTATATATATATGTCACAATGACATGTAATATATATATGTATTCTATGTGTGTATATTTTGTGTTTACAACGAAAGAAAGGGGTTTTTTTGTTGCGATATTTTGTTCCCATAGACTTACATGGGACTTCCGGTATCGAAATCGGATATCGACGATATTTAGTGCTATCGGCGATACAATTTCGATACGATATTTTTAGATATCGAGCAATATCGCTCAACACTAGTGGCGACATGTCGCATTTGGAGAGCCACTGATGTTCCTAAACAGTGGAAACCCCTCAATTATAACTAAAACCCTAACCCCAACACACCCCTAACCCTAATCACAACCCTAACAATTACCCTAACCACAAGCCTAACTGTTATGTTTCGGTAGCTGAGGAGAAATTGCAAAAATAGCAAAAGTAGTAATACACCAGAGAGGCTCGAAACTATTGGATTGCAGTACCCTAAACTAACCACCACACTAGAAGTAGCCATGGAGCGTACCTACGTGGATCCTAGATGCCTCGTCACAGCCGGAGAGATAACTACACCTAAAGGCAGAAAGATGAAAGCTATCTGCCCCGGAGCAGATCCCCCAAAGAAATAGGAAGCCCCCAAACGTGTAATGGCGGTTAGACAAGAAGAAAGTATGGACACAGACAGAAAATAGAATGAGCAAATGCTGGGGCCCAATCTGTCTAGATAGAAAAGTATAGGAAAGAATTCTGACTGCAACCCAAAAAAAACATGACAAAAATACCAACACTTCTGATTAACAAAAAACCTGAGATCACACGATCTCTACCACCTAAATCAGATCTCTGGTGTAACACAGCAATTCAGCAAAAAGGAGACAAAGGAACAGAGCAAAAGTGCAAATACAAAATGAGCACAATTGCTTAGCCAGACCCCAAAGGGGGACCAGGCTGTAGTCCACTGCAAGCAGCAAACCAGCAGAGAAAATCCAACCAGAGGGAAAAAAACAGAAAATCACTTATCTGAATGAGAGCAGGAAAGCAAGCTGTGCTCCAAGCAAGACCAGAAGAACAATTGATTGCTGGCAAGGCTGATGGGAACTCAAGTCACGTATTTCATACCATTCAGATCCAGCTGAAGGCCATTCAGTAATTAGTTCATTACCCTCAGCAATCACCGGAGGGAGCCCCAGCTCAGAAGTCACCTCCAGAGTATTCACAACAGTACCCACCCTTGAGGAGGGGTCACCGAACCCTCACCTGCGCAACCAGGCCGATCAGGATGAGCTCGATGATAGGCAGGATAAGTCTCCCAACACGGATGTCCGAAGAAAACACCCAAGAATTGTCCTCCTGACCATAACCTCTCCACTTAACCAAATACTGGAGTTTCCGTCTAGCAAAACGAGAATCCAATCTTTTCTCAACCACATACTCCAAATTACCCTCAACCAAAACAGGGTCGGGAGGCGCAGCCATAGGAACCACTGGCTCGACAAACCTCTTCAATAAGGACTTGTGGAACACGTTATGGATCTTAAATGTCCCTGGAAGAAGCAAACGGAAAGAAACCGGATTAATAATTTCCATGATCTTATAAGGTCCAATGAACCTTGGCTTAAATTTTGGAAATGCAACCTTCATAGGGATATTTCTTGAGGACAACCAAACCATGTCCCCCACTTTAAAACGAGGACCATCAGTCCTATGCCGGTTGGCAAACCGCTGGGCCTTCTCTTGAGAGAGAGACAACCTCTCCACTACCTGGTCCCAAATCTGCTGCATATGCTGCACAATAGAGTCAAGCCCCGGACAGGCAGAAGCCTCCGCCTGTCCTGAAGAAAATCGAGGGTGAAACCCAGAATTGCAGAAAAATGGAGACATAAAGGTGCCAGAGCAAGCCCTATTATTAAGAGCAAACTCAGCCAAAGGCAAAAAAGAGACCCAGTCATCTTGATCAGCAGACACAAAATATCTCAAATAAGTCTCCAAGGTCTGGTTTGTTCTCTCGGTTTGTCCATTGGTCTGAGGGTGGAATGCAGAGGAGAAAGATAACTGAACACCAAGTTTAGAACAAAAAGTCCTCCAAAATCTGAAAACAAACTGGACTCCTCTGTCAGACACAATGTTCTCCGGAATGCCATGTAACCGAACTACGTGCTGAAAGAACAAAGGCACCAATTCGGAGGAGGAAGGCAACTTAGGTAGTGGCACAAGATGTATCATCTTGAAAAACCTTTCACAGATTACCCAGATAATGGTCATTTTCTGAGAAACAGGGAGGTCGTAAATAAAATCCATAGAAATATGGGTCCATGGCCTCTTGGGCACAGGTAATGGCATTAACAAACCACTAGAACGAGAGCAAGGCTTGGAACGAGAGCAAGTCCCACAGGACTGCACAAAGTCCCTGTCGTCACGAGACAAAGTAGGCCACCAAAAGGACCGACTCACCAAGTCTCTGGTACCAAAAAACCCGGGATGACCAGCCAACGCGGAACAATGAATCTCAGACATCACACTCTTCTTCCACTGGTCTGGGACAAACAATTTCCCAATAGGGCAGCGCTCAGGTTTATCCTCCTGACACCCCTCCAGAACCAGTCTCAAATTGGGCGAGATGGCGGAAAGAACTACACCTTCTTTCAAAATAACAGCAGGATCAGATAACTCAGGAGAATCCACAAAGAAATTCCTCGAGAGGGCATCCGCCTTAAAATTCTTAGTGCCCGGAAGAAAAGAAACCACAAAATTAAAAGTTGTGAAAAACAAGGCCCACCTGGCCTGTCTAGGATTAAGTCGCTTGGCTGATTCGAGATAAACCAGGTTTTTATGGTCCGTGAGGACCACCACCTGATGTTTGGCTCCTTCCAGCCAATGTCTCCACTCTTCAAAGGCCCACTTCATGGCCAATAACTCCCGATTACCCACATCATAATTACGTTCAGTTGGAGAAAATTTTCGAGAGAAAGAGGCACAAGGGTTACTCTTAGAGGTCTCTGGATCCCTTTGAGACAAAACGGCACATGCCCCAATCTCAGAGGCATCAACCTCCACCTGAAACGGCAGGGAAACATTAGGCTGCCGTAGAACAGGAGCAGAAATGAATCTCTGCTTAAGTTCCTGAAATGCAGAAACTGCCTCAGGAGGCCAATTCACCACATCGAAACCCTTTTTGGTCAAATCAGTTAATGGTTTAACAATACCGGAGAAATTACCAATAATTTTACGATAAAAATTGGCAAAACCCAAAAATCTCTGAAGAGCCTTCAATGAAGTAGATTGAACCCAATCACAGATGGCCTGAACCTTGACCGGGCCCATTTCAATAACAGACAGAGACAAAATGAATCCCAGAAATGAGATCTTCTGTACGCCAAAAAGACATTTTGATCCCTTCACATACAGTGCATTCTCTCTCAAAATCTGGAACACAGTCCGAACATGTTTCACATGAGAGTCCAGTCGTTGGAAAAAATCACGATATCATCCAAATAAACAATCAGAAATTTATCCACAAAATCCCTGAAAATATCATTCATGAGGGATTGGAAGACGGAAGGGGCATTAGTAAGCCCAAAAGGCATCACTAGGTACTCAAAATGCCCCTCTGGGGTATAAAAAGCCGACTTCCATTCATCCCCGTGCTTAATGCGAATATGGTTATACGACCCCCTGAGGTCAAGCTTGGTAAACCAACTCGCACTTTTCACTCTAGAAAATAGGTCAGAAATCAAGGGTAACGCATATTGATATTTCACAGTAATCTTATTCAGTAGGCGATAATCAATACACGGCCTCAATGAACCATCCTTTTTGGCCACAAAGAAAAAACCGGCACCCAAGGGTGAAGAGGATGGTCTGATATGACCCTTCTCCAAAGACTCAATGATATAAGATCGAACAGCATCGTGTTCCGGTACAGATAAATTAAAAAGGCGACCTTTAGGAAATTTACCACCAGGCACTAACTCAATACCGCAATCATAGCTCCTGTGAGGAGGTAAGGATGCAGACTTACTTTCACTAAACACATCAGAAAAATCAGTCAAAAAGTCAGGGACATGCTGAGACTGGGGAGAGGCAGAAAAAACAGGAGTCAGTATTAACACATTGGCAGCCCCAACTGGTCACAGACACAGATTTCCAATCCAAAACAGGATTATGAGTCTGTAACCAAGGGAAACCCAATACAATAATGTCATGCAGATTATGTAACACCAGGAATTTACAGTTCTCCTGTTGATCTGGTTCAACCCTCATAATCACTTGAGTAGAAAACTGGGGTTTATTCTCCGCCAAAGGGGTAGAATCAATGCCCAGTAAAGGAATAGACTTCCGCAGGGGTATCATGGGAAACCCACAATGTTTGGCAAAGTCAAAATCCATCAGATTAACAGCTGCTCCTGAATCAACAAAAGCCTGAGCCGAAAATGTGGACAGGGAGCAAATCGGGGTAACAGTCAACAGAAATTTAGTCTGAACGCTACCCAAGACAACTGAGCGCGCAAAACGTCTTCCCCGCTTAGGGCAGATGGAAATAGCATGAGAGGCGTCACCACAGTGGAAACATAACCCATTGCGCTTTCGAAACTCATGACGCTGAGCCCCAGATGTCACCCCATCACACTGCATGGGCTCAAGAGCTGGCACACAAGGCAACGCTTTCTCATGCATACCTCTGCGCTGACTCAAACGTCTGTCAATTTGAATAGCCAAAGACATAGAATCATTGAGACCAGAGGGAACAGGGAATCCCACTATAACGTCCTTTACATTTTCTGACAGATCCTTCCGAAAAAGGGCTGCCAAAGCATAATCATTCCATTTGGTCAGGACTGCCCACTTTCGGAACCTCTGACAGTATAGCTCAGCGTCTTCAAGACCCTGATTTAATGCCAACAAGGTCTTTTCAGCTTGATCAGTGACATTAGGTTCATCGTACTATAACCCCAGATCCTGAAAAAATACATTAACATCACTCAAAACAGGATCCCCAGGTGTCAGGGAAAAAGCCCAATCCTGAGGGTCGCCACGTAAGGCCTCTTTCATATTTCCGGCGGGCGCCTGGCGGCGCCCCCGGCATTTTACCGCAGCGCCGCATGTGAAAACCTTTCACACTTCCGGCGGCCAAAATGCATTTTTTTGCCGGATGGTTTCTGATGCTTGGAGAGATAAGAAACCATCCGGCAAAAACAAAAAACGTTACATGCAGCGTTTTTTTCCGGACACCACAATGTACATTTGCGCCGCATCCGGACAAAACCGCATGCAACGCATTGACATGCGGCGCCATCCGGCGCTAATGCATGTCAATGCGAAAAAAGCCGCATGCGGCGCATCAGATTTTCAGATGCGGCGCTGCGGCAAAATGCCGGGGGCGCCGCCATGCGCCCGCCGGAAATGTGAAAGAGGCCTAACAGAGAGATGACAATTTGAACCTGCTGTGCTGCGTTCCCTGAGGACTTAGGCTTCAAGGCAAAAAACAACTTACAGTTATTTTTGAAATTCAGAAATTTAGACCGATCCCCCAAAAATAAATCTGGTATGGGAATCTGTTGTGAGTGGGCTTGGGATGAGTTCTGAGCAGAGGCTCCCTCTGGTGGTTACAAGCGGTGCTGGTCTGTCCAGTGAAGATTGTGAAGATTGTGAGGATTGGGAATCAGGTGTTACTGACTGGTCTTATATAAGGGAGTCACCTTCCCATCAGGGTTGCCGGTGATCAATTGTTCTGGTCTGAATCCTTGATTCCTGTTTCCTTTGTAGCCTGCTGTGTCGTGTCTGCATCTCCTGCTAACAGATAAGACATTTTCTTCTTTTTGTTTTTGTGCTTGATTTTTGCATTTTGTCCTGCACTTCTGTGGGGGCCTTCAGGGTCCCCTCCGGGGGCTTTTGCCCTCTCAGTTTAGTTCAGCCACTGATGTTTGTACCTTTGCTTTTTCCAGTTTTTTCAGTGGCTGCTGTTTTGATTTTGTTACACCAGAGAACTAATTTAGGTGGTAGAGGTCGTGTGATCTCAGGTGTTTTTGAAATTAGTAGAGTTGGTGCTTTTCAGGGTTTTCTGGGATTGCAGTAAGTACCCTTCCTATCCTTTTCTATTTAGTTAGTTTGGGCCCCAACGTTTGCTCATACTATTTTCTGTCTGTGTCTGTATTTCTTCTTGTCTAACCGCCATTACATGTTTGGGGGCTTTCTATTATCTTTGGGGTTCTGCTCCGGGGCAGATAGCTTTCCTATTTCTATCTTTAGGTGTAGTTAGTTTCTCAGGCTGTGACGAGGCGTCTAGGACCAACGTAGGAACGCTCCACGGCTGCCTCTAGTTGTTGTGGTTAGTCAGGGTACTGCAATCTCATAGATTCCAACTGCTCTGGTGTATTGCCTTTTTTGCCTGCACTCCTCAACTACCGAAACATAACAGTATCACCGGCCTAAAATTTAAAATTGTATGGTACTCACAGAAGGGAAAAAATTTGTGAAAGAAAAAATGGTTGCAGAGTTGTCAGAGATATTTTTCTGTTTGTTGCATTTTTTTTTTTTTCCCTCTGTATCTCTGGGTGCTGGGGAGGATTTTTTCTCTCAATGGAGTTTGCACAGTTGTCTGGCCGTGTGGATCAGCTTGCCACTGAGGTTCAGAGTATTGCTGCATATCTTGCTAGGTTGCCTGTTGTGGAACCTAGGATTCCCATGCCAGATTTGTTTTTAGGGGATCGAGCTAACTTTCAGAATTTCAAAAAAATTTTGAAAATTTTTTTTTGCCTTAAAATCTAAGTCCTCAGGGAACGCAGCGCAGCAGGTTCAAATTGTCATCTCTCTCCTGCGCGGCGATCCTCAGGATTGGGCTTTTTCCCTGACACCTGGGGATCCTGTTTTGAGTGATGTTGATGCATTTTTTCAGGCTTTGGGGTTATTGTACAATGAGCCTAATGTCACTGATCAAGCTGAAAAAGCCTTGTTGGCATTAAATCAGGGGCTTGATGACGCTGAGTTATACTGTCAGAGATTCTGTAGGTGTGCAGTCCTGACCAAGTGGAATGACGACGCTTTGGCGGCCCTTTTTCGGAAGGGTCTGTCAGATAATGTAAAGGATGTTATGGTGGGATTCCCTGTCCCCTCTGGTCTCAATGATTCTATGTCATTAGCGATTCAAATTGACAGACGTTTGCGTGAGCGGAGAAGTATGCGTGGAATAGTGTTGCCTTGTGAACCTACTTCTGAATCCATGCAGTGTGATAGAGTGGTGTCTGGGGCACAGCGTCATGAGTTTCGAAAGCGCAATGGGTTATGTTTCTACTGTGGTGATGCCTCTCATGCTATTTCAGTCTGCCCTAAGCGGGGAAGACGTTTTGCACGCTCAGTTGTCTTGGGTAGTGTTCAGACTAAGTTTTTATTAACTGTCACTCTGATATGTTCTCTGTCCTCATTTTCTGCTCAGGCTTTCGTTGATTCTGGAGCAGCTATTAACCTGATGGATTATGATTTTGCTAAACGTTGTGGGTTTCCCTTGATACCCCTACAGAAGTCTATTCCCCTACTGGGGATCGATTCTACCCCTTTGGCTGAGAATAAACCTCAGTTCTCTACTCAGGTGATAATGAGGGTTGAACCTGATCATCAAGAGTGCTGCAAATTTTTGGTTCTGTATAATCTGCATGACATTATCGTACTGGGTTTCCCTTGGTTACAGTCTCATAATCCTGTTTTAGATTGGAAATCTGTGTCTGTAACCAGTTGGGGCTGCCAATTGTTAATACCAACACTCCTGTTTTTTCTGCCTCCCCCCAGGCTCAGGATGTTCCTGACTTTTTGATTGATTTTTCTGATGTATTTAGCGAAAGTAAATCTGCATCCTTGCCTCCCCATAGGAGCTATGACTGCGCTATTGAATTAGTGCCTGGTAGTAAATTCCCTAAAGGTCGCCTTTTTAACTTGTCTGTACCTGAACATGACGCTATGCGGTCTTATATCAAGGAGTCATTGGAGAAGGGTCATATCAGACCATCCTCTTCACCCTTAGGTGCCGGTTTTTTCTTTGTGGCCAAAAAGGATGGTTCATTAAGGCCGTGAATTGATTATCGTCTTTTGAACTATATTACTGTGAAATATCAATACCCGTTACCCTTGATTTCTGACCTGTTTTCCAGGGTGAAAAACGCTACTTGGTTTACCAAGCTTGACCTCAGGGGGGCATATAAACTTATTCGCATTAAGCACGGGGATGAATGGAAGACGGCATTCAATACCCCGGAGGGGCATTTTGAGTACCTTGTGATGCCCTTTGGGCTCACTAATGCTCCTTCTGTCTTCCAGTCCTTCATGAATGACATTTTCAGGGATTTTGTGGATAAATTTCTGATTGTTTATTTGGATGATATCTTGATTTTTTCTAATGACTGGGACTCTCAGGTGAAACATGTTCGAACTGTATTCCAGATTTTGAGAGAGAATGCTCCGTATGTGAAGGGATCAAAGTGTCTTTTTGGCGTACAGAGGATCTCATTTCTGGGATTCATTTTGTCCCCATCTGTTATTGAAATGGACCCGGTCAAGGTTCAGGCCATCTGTGATTGGGTCCAACCTATTTCATTAAAGGCTCTTCAAAGATTTTTGGGTTTTGCCAATTTTTATCGTAAATTTATTGGTAATTTCTGGGTTATTGTTAAACCATTAACTGATTTGACCAAAAAGGGTTCTGATGTGGTGAATTGGCCTCCTGAGGCAGTCTCTGCATTTCAGGAACTTAAGCAGAGATTCACTTCTGCTCCTGTTCTACGGCAGCCTGATGTTTCTCTGCCATTTCAGGTGGAGGTTGATGCCTCTGAAATTGGGGCAGGTGCCGTTTTGTCCCAAAAAGATCCAGAGAACTCTAAAAGTAACCCTTGTGCCTTTTTCTCTCGAAAATTTTCTCCTACTGAACGTAATTATGACGTGGGTAATCGGGAGTTATTGGCCATGAAGTGGGCTTTTGAAGAGTGGAGACATTGGCTGGAGGGAGCCAAACATCAGGTGGTGGTCCTTACTGACCATAAGAATCTGGTTTATCTGGAATCTGCCAAGCGACTCAATCCTAGACAGGCCAGGTGGGCCTTGTTTTTCACACTTTTAATTTTGTGGTTTCCTTTCTTCCTGGCACTAAGAATGTTAAGGCGGATGCCCTCTCGAGGAGCTTCCTTGCGGACTCTCCGGAGTTATCTGATCCTTCTGTTATTTTGAAAGAGGGTGTAGTTCTTTCCGCCATCTCACCTAATTTGAGACTTGCTCTGGAGGGTGTCAGGAGGATAGGCCCGAGCGCTGCCCTGTTGGAAAATTGTTTGTCCCGGACCAGTGGAAAAAGAGTGTGATGTCTGAGATTCATTGTTCCGCGTTGGCTGGGCATCCCGGAATTTTTGGTACCAGAGACTTGGTTAGTCGGTCCTTTTGGTGGCCTACCTTGTCTCGTGATGTCAGGGAATTTGTGCAGTCCTGCGGGACTTGCTCTCGCTCCAAGCCTTGCTCTCGCTCTAGTGGTTTGTTGATGCCATTGCCTGTGCCCAAGAGACCATGGACCCATATCTCTATGGATTTCATTTCCGACCTTCCTGTTTCTCAGAGAATGACCGCCATCTGGGTGATTTGTGATAGGTTTTCTAAGATGATACATCTTGTGCCATTACCTAAGTTGCCTTCCTCCTCTGAATTGGTGCCGTTGTTCCTTCAGCACGTGGTTCGTTTACACGGCATTCCTGAGAACATAGTGTCTGACAGAGGAGTCCAGTTTGTTTCCAGATTTTGGAGGACTTTTTGTTCTAAACTGGGTGTTCAATTGTCTTTCTCCTCGGCATTTCATCCTCAGACCAATGGTCAAACTGAGAGAACAAACCAGACATTGGAGACTTATCTAAGATGCTTTGTGTCTGCTGATCAGGATCACTGGGTCTCTTTTTTGCCTTTGGCTGAGTTTGCTCTTAATAATAGGGCTAGCACTGCCACTTTGATGTCTCCGTTTTTCTGTAATTCTGGGTTTCACCCTCGATTTTCTTCAGGACAGACGGAGGCTTCTGTCTGTCCAGGTGTTGACTCTGTTGTGGAGCGTATGCAACAGATTTGGGACCAGGTAGTGGAGAGGTTGTCCCTGTCTCAGGAGAGGGCCCAGCGGTTTGCTAACAGGCATAGGACTGATGGTCCTCGGTTTAAAGTAGGTGACTTGGTCTGGTTGTCCTCAAAAAATATTCCTATGAGAGTAGCATCTCCTAAATTTAAGCCTAGGTTCATTGGACCTTATAAGATCATAGAGATTCTTAATCCTGTTTCTTTTTGTTTGCTTCTTCCAGGGACATTTAAGAATCATAACATGTTCCACAAGTCCTTGTTGAAGAGGTTTGTTGAGCCAGTGGTTCCTGCTGCTGTGCCTCCTGACCCTGTTTTGGTTGAGGGAAATCTGGAGTATGTGGTTGAGAAAATATTAGATTCTCGTTTTTCTAGACGGAAACTCCAGTATTTGGTTAAGTGGAGAGGTTATGGTCAGGAAGACAATTCTTGGGTGTTTGCTTCGGACATCCATGCTAGGAGACTCATCCGTGCGTACCATAGAACTCATCCTGACCGACCTGGTTGCTCAAATGAGGGTTCGGTGACCCCTCCTCAAGGGGGGGGTACTGTTGTGAGTGGGCTTGGGATGAGTTCTGAGCAGAGGCTCCCTCTGGTGGTTACAAGCGGTGCTGGTCTGTCCAGTGAAGATTGTGAAGATTGTGAGGATTGGGAATCAGGTGTTACTGACTGGTCTTATATAAGGGAGTCACCTTCCCATCAGGGTTGACGGTGACCAATTGTTCTGGTCTGAATCCTTGATTCCTGTTTCCTTTGTAGCCTGCTGTGTCGTGTCTGCATCTCCTGCTAACAGATAAGACATTTTCTTCTTTTTGTTTTTGTGCTTGATTTTTGCATTTTGTCCTGCACTTCTGTGGGGGCCTTCAGGGTCCCCTCCGGGGGCTTTTGCCCTCTTAGTTTAGTTCAGCCACTGATGTTTGTACCTTTGCTTTTTCCAGTTTTTTCAGTGGCTGCTGTTTTGATTTTGTTACACCAGAGAACTAATTTAGGTGGTAGAGGTCGTGTGATCTCAGGTGTTTTTGAAATTAGTAGAGTTGGTGCTTTTCAGGGTTTTCTGGGATTGCAGTAAGTACCCTTCCTATCCTTTTCTATTTAGTTAGTTTGAGCCCCAACGTTTGCTCATACTAATTTCTGTCTGTGTCTGTATTTCTTCTTGTCTAACCGCCATTACATGTTTGGGGGCTTTCTATTATCTTTGGGGTTCTGCTCCGGGGCAGATAGCTTTCCTATTTCTATCTTTAGGTGTAGTTAGTTTCTCAGGCTGTGACGAGGCGTCTAGGACCAACGTAGGAACGCTCCACGGCTGCCGCTAGTTGTTGTGGTTAGTCAGGGTACTGCAATCTCATAGATTCCAACTGCTCTGGTGTATTGCCTTTTTTGCCTGCACTCCTCAGCTACCGAAACATAACAGGAATCCTAGGTTCCCACACCCGGCAACCTATCAAGATAGTTAGCAATACTCTGAACCTCAGCGGCAAGCCGCTCCACACGGCCAGACAACTGTGCAAACTCCATTGAGGAAAAAAAAAAATTCCTCCTCAGCACCCAGAGAAAAAGAGGGAAAAAAAATGCAACAAACAGAGAAAATTTTTTTTTACTATTTTTCCCTTCTGTGAGTACCATATAATTTTCAGTTTGGCCGGTAATACTGTTATGTTTCGGTAGCTGAGGAGAAATTGCAAAAATAGCAAAAGTAGTAATCCACCAGAGAGGCTGGAAACTATTGGATTGCAGTACCCTAAACTAACCACCACACTAGAAGTAGCCGTGGAGCGTTCCTACGGAGATCCTAGACGCCTTGTCACAGCCGGAGAGATAACTACACCTAAAGGCAGAAAGATGAAAGCTATCTGCCACAGAGCAGATCCCAAAGAAATAAGAAGCCCCCAAACATGTAATGGCGGTTAGACAAGAAGAAAATACGGACACAGACAGAAAATAGAATGAGCAAACGCTGGGGCCCAATCTGTCTAGATAGAAAAGTATAGGAAAGAATTCTGACTGCAGCCCAAAAAAACCATGACAAAAATACCAACACTTCTGATTAACAAAAAACCTGAGCTCACACGATCTCTACCACCTAAATCAGATCTCTGGTGTAACACACAGCAATTCAGCAAAAAGGAGACAAAGGAACAGAGCAAAAGTGCAAATACAAAATGAGCACAATTGCAGCGCCAGACCCCAAAAGGAGACCAGGCTGTAGTCCACTGCAAGCAGCAAACCAGCAGAGAAAATCCAACCAGAGGAAAAAAAACAGAAAATCACTTATCTGAATGAGAGCAGGAAAGCAAGCTGAGCTCCAAGCAAGACCAGAAGAACAATTGATTACCGGCAAGGCTGATGGGAACTCAGGTCACTTGTATCATACCATTCAGACCCAACTGAAGGCCATTCAGTAATTAGTTCATAACCCTAAACGCCTTCAGAGTATTCACAACACCTAACCCCAACACACGCCTAACCCTAATTCCAACCATAAGCCTAATTCCAACCCTAAACCTAATTCCAATCCTAACCCTTACCCTAATTCCAACCTTAACCCTAATCCCAACCCTAACCCTAATTCCAAACTTAACCCTAATTCCAACACTAACCTTAATTCCGACCCCAATCCTAATTCTAATCCTAACCCTATTTCTAACCATAACCCTAATTCCAACCCTAATCCTAATTCAAACCCTAACCCTAATTCCAACCCTAACCCTAATTCTAACACTAACCCAAATTCCAACCCTAACCCTTTTTCTAACCCTAATTCTAACCCTAACCCTAACAATAGTGGAAAAATAAATATATTTTCTTTATTTTATTATTTTTCCCTAACTAAGGGGGTGATAAAGAGAGGTTTATTTACTATTTATTTTGTTTTGATCACTCTGATAGGGTCTATCACAGTGATCAAAATGTACCTGGAATGAATGAATGAATTTGTAGGTCGGCAGATTCGGTGGGCGCATGCGCCCGCCATTTTGGAAGATAGCGGCGCCCATGGGAGAAGACAGAGAGACATTGGGAGGGACACCGGGACCGGGAGGAGGGGGTGGGATAGGACCGCGGGGGAGCAGAGGACAGGATGGAGGGGAGGAAAACTGACTGCAGTGGTAGATTGCTGCCATCAGTCGGTTGAGGGGGCAGATCACAGTCTCCAGCCATGGCCGATAATATTGCAGCATCGGCCATGGCTGGATTGTAATATTTTACCAAGTTTCATTGGTGAAATATTACAAATGCTCTGATTGGCTGTTTCACTTTCAACAGCCAATCAGAGCGATTGTAGCCATGGGGGGCAAAGCCACCCTCCCTGGTGTGAAGTACAAGTTCTCCTGTACCTGCAGGTCGAGTGACCTTTCAGTGACCCCGGTCACCGGACCCGCAGGAACGCGATCTCCCCATGACACCACATAGGCTTCACAGGTCGGATTGGCACTAACTTTCATGACGCCTAAGTGGCATCACAGGTCGGGAAGAGGTTAATGTCCACACTCAGTAACACTACATGTCAGCAATTATTATCCATTAATGGTGTCCCCTCAGTATCCCCACTCAGTAATGATGCTGGGTATATGCTTCCTGGCTTCACAAAGGTGCACTGTGCATGTTCGGAATAGCGGAAACTTCCAATCATACATAGTGTGCCTCTCTGAAGCTGGGACGCATACACCCAGCTTCAGATACTTAATGATGAGTGAAGAAGCCACACGCAGGCACGAGATAAGTATAGCGCTTGTGGTAATGCCAGTGCTTGGAAGTTATATGATCATGCCCACAAGGGCATTATAACATACTTAGTGGGCTGACTGGTGTGGGGACACTAAAGCCCCATCGACTAGTCAAAGCCATCATTTACATATCATAAGCAGACTTTAGAATTACTTTTAGATCTGTTTATGTATCTAATATAACACAGGGATAGTCTACATATGCAGACACAAATGCTGTCGATTCTGGGGCACGGTGGACCTGACAGGTTCCCTTTCATTTCTCAACCTGAGTTTTGTATACGAATTTTCCTTTAGTTTTTCCACTTTTAGCCCTCGTTCATATGTCTTTATAGCAAACAAGAAAAATGGTTTAAAGGGAACCTATCACGGGAAAAAAAGCTGTTAACCCGCAGATATGTGGTTTAACTGCAAGTTGATAGCGTTCTAAACCTGCCAGGTGCCCGCACTAAGACCCCCGCTGCAAGGAGCAAATTAACTTTATTTCTCCTGATAACAATCAAGTTTCGGTCATGGGGGCGGTGCTGGTGCAGGTTTAGTCACCGCTCCCTGATAAGTATAGAGAGTGGCAGCTGTAACCACGATTCCTGGATAGACTGACACCCAACACTAATGCTGAGATATTATCAGTCAGTGCCTGGAAGCATGGTTACAGCTGCTGCTCTCTTTACACAGAGCAGTGACCGAACCAGTGGCGGTGCCACCCCCGTGACTTAAACCCGAACGCTACATTGAGGAATAAAGTTAGTTTCCTCCTGGCAGCCAGAGTCTATTATTAACATTATTAACCTGAAGATTAACCCTATATCTGTAGGCTAATAGCATTTTTTCACGTGACAGGTTCCCTGTGATTTTGATCAAAATTTTGAGCCCAATTTTCATTTATCATTTGTTTTTTGTGTTCATTTTCACTTTCAGTTTGGCATCGGTTTCTCTAGAGCTACTCCTACTCATTAGAATGACGGTCCCTTTTTCACTAACACATTGACTTGAATGAACAATTGATCTAAAATTGAGATGTCTTGATTTTAAAAAAAAAAAAATCACTCAGTCTACAATAATGATAAAGAAAGCTACATATGAAGATGGCTTTATGGCTATTGACCCCAGAATGGGTATGTGTTCTTCCAGTGAAAAAAATATGTATATTAACAGGCAAGTAAATGGGGCTTTAGAAGGAATGCTTATAATATTCAGTAAAGCAATTCCAAGGTGGAGGTTCACTTCAACATTGCGATACAAACTGCTGGGTAGCAACATATAATTACAAGTCCAGTGTAGGTCTTAAATTCTGATTGAAACTTAATATATCATAGGTATGAAAGTGCCTGATTGTAAGATGCAGCTGAGAGGTAGAACTTTCCAAGATTACAGGTGCTGGAGACGAGCGGAGCAAGATGACAGGTTGTTCAAACATTTCAAATCCTTAAATGTCATATCTTCAAGCGTTCCACTCAGAAAATTAAAACGAAATGCCGTTCCAGCTATTTTTCCTCCAATCCTTTCCTTCTTTTTAAGATACATCTGTGTCACATCAAAAAGCTTTAATGTACAATAATTTCAGTCATTTTCAATTAACGTTTGATTTGAAGATCAACATTAGTTAGCAAGATAATTGGCCACTTATGTTACTAAATACTGCTGCATGCTTTATTGATAGTGATATGCCTCTTTGATAATGCATGTCAGGTGCAATGACATGTTTTTATACCTCCAGTATTGTGTGTCTTTGAAGGTTATTTATTAAAGCTGCCTTCTCTGAAGAACTCAGACCGCCAATTGGTGTAAGCAAGTGAAGTCAAAACAGGCAGGTGAAGTCTGCTCATCAATTTTAGTATAAAAGGCGACATTATTATTTTCAGTGTTGTAACTAGGGCATCGGAAAAAAGTGTTGCAATATTTATCTTCCTTCCAAGAGTAAAGTAATCAAAAAGCGAATGTTAGAGCAGTTCTCGTACCTGCAGTATCTGAAACTAAACCAAACACCCCCAAAATTGAGCCAGAGAGTATGTTGATATAAGTGCAATGCATAGGTGTTAATTACATGTACTATTACTATTTATTTACATAATAAAGGGAATTTGCTGATTTTATTTTTATCTTAGGCTGGAGTCACACACAACGTACCAAAAATCGGTCCATTTTTCACTGACGAGAATCGCACAAATGTTCCCTGAACAGTGATCCATATGTCATCCGTTTGCAATGCGAGGATGCAATTTTCTTGCATCTAAGCATCCGTGTAACATCTGTATGGCATCCGTAGGCTAGATTTTCTCGCCGGCTTGCAAAATGGACTTACAATGGATCCATGGCTTCAAATATTCTTGAAAATGCGCCATTTCTGAGGTGGCTGGGGGCAGATTTTTTTAGCCATGGGGGGCCCAAAAACAATGGTCCCTCTCTAGGCTATTAATTTCTGGCCTCAGTCCCTGGCTTGCCCTCTCTTTCGGAGAAAATTGCGCTGGAGCCTACGCTAGTTTTTTTCCGTGAATTAATCCTTTAATTTAACACCTACAGCTCCAAAATTTAACACACATACACTACTAACATTATTAGTGAGGGACATACTGTATATATATCTAACGGATATTCAATGGTTTACAGTATTGTAGGGGTTCTACTCGCTCAGGTGCGATCAGCTGCCGTTGAGGTAGCCACAGGAAGCAGTATCACTGGAATGTTCAAACAAGTTTATTCAAACAGCATAAACTGCTCTGGTTAGAAAACAAATGAACAGCCTTTTCCGGCACAAAGTAACAAATAGAAAAAAAAAGACAGTCTATATGGTACAGCGGGCCCACCCGCACAGGTCAATGTCTTTGGCGCACACACACAATGGAGGTCTCCACACCTCCAGCCACAGCCACTGTGTAAAGCAGTTGCCTGCCTTATATGCTATAACCACAGCTAAGAACATATCACATGAATCGTCATGTGGTGGTGACATCACCACAGGTCCTCACAACACATACATAGGTTTGGTGATGCCCCAACCCAGGGCTGAGTTATATGGGCAGCCCGACCCTCCCGTCTCTCAGTGCTGCCCATTACCCGGACCCAAGTGTAGCAACCGACTCCTTAGTGCTAACGTGCACTAAAGAAACACTCCGGGTTACATCACAGAGACAAGCCATCTCTGTGACAAATACCTCCCTTCTACTATACAACCCTTAGCCATGCTACATACCTCCCCCCTCTGCCTAAAGCCATAGGGCTTGGCACTTTCTCCCACTATACAAGGGATTCTGGAGAGGGCATCAGCATTACCATGTAGCTTCCCTACCCTATGTTCTACCTGGAAACTAAAGTCCTGCAGGGCTTAGAACCAGCGGGTGACCCTAGCATTTCTACCCTTGGTTTCCCTCATCCATCGGAGTGGGGCATGGTCCGATATTAATCTAAACCTACGTCCCACCAGATAGTACCGCAACGTGTCCACCGCCCACTTTATGGCCAAGCACTCCTTCTCTACGACAGAGTAATTCCTTTCACATGAAGATAGCTTCCTACTCAGGTAAAGGACACGATGCTCCTCCACTTGTATCTCCTGTGAAAGGACTGCTTCCAACCCGACATCTGAGGCATCTGTCTGAAGAACAAACTCTTTCTTAAAGTCCGGGGCCATCAGAACGGGTTGCTTACACAGAGCCCCTTTCATTTCTTGGAAGGCTGACTCCGCCTCTTCAGACCATTTAACCATTACTGATTTTGTCCCTTTAAGAAGATCGGTAAGAGGTGCAGCCACCGTGGCAAAGTTTGGGATGAACCTCCTGTAATATCCCACTGTAAGGAAAAGGTTGTCGCCATTTTGTATAGGGCCTGTACCAGCCTCCATTTTGTCAGTTCACACAGCCACAGACTTTTAGCTACACAGGGCTTATTAGCATATTCAGTACGGCCAGCTTTGATGTCCCCTATGAATCAATAGGCCTTTACATGCTAATTGGTTTAGGCCAGGGTCTGAATAAGATGGTCAGTCGTATGGTAATTAGCTCAAGCTCAAGGCATTGTTTCCTGCTCCATATGAATTGCAGGCCAGTTAATATGCGGGCTTCAAAGCAAATGGGGGAGGGCCTAGCAGGTTTGGAAGCTGTAGCCAAGAAGAGACTGGTCTCTCATTCCATTTTCACACACAGAAGCCAAGAAGATGGTCTAGGAAAGGACCAAAAGAAAACGGATTTGTCTTGCCAAGGGTGCAGCAACATATGCTTTGGGGACTATCCAGTAACTGAAGACTACTACCTGGGAATGGCAAAGCCCCTGCCTTCCCATGACCATACTACAACCCGGTAATATTGATCTATAGCTAATACCTTTAAGCCTTGTACATTATTGTTGTATTTTTACTCTGACTGCCATTCCATTGTAATTACGTTGTATACCTTTACTGTATATTTCTGTAATTATCTAGTGCGCCCTTAAGGCAAATTAAACCATAAAATTAATCTTGGGCTGATGCTTTTACTCTGATCACGAATCTTAGAATACCCAGTGGGTAGCAGGACACCTTCCCCGGCGGCCATTTGCTCTAGGTGCAGTTCTCTTACTGACCTGAGAGACAAAGGGGGGCGCCGGAGAGCTGTACCTGTGGAGTTACGTCCCATTGGTGACGTGGGAGGAAAGGGATCGTCCGTCACATTTGGTAGCGGCGGTGGTATCAGAAGCTGTGATACCCGGGCTACCGTGTGGCGGTCGGCTTAGTTCCTCACAAATTGGTGGCAGCGGTGGGATCAGAGTAATAGTGTGCGTGGGACCCCTACTCCCAGACACTAGAGACTACCAGCAGTACTTTCACTGCTGGGGTCTTAAGGTCAGCCCAGCACTAGACGGTCAGAGTGTAAATATAACAAGTAGTGTGCAAGGTCAGGGTTGCAGCTGTGTTTCAGTAACCAAAGGTTCCCAAGATGGCGGAAGGCACCAGGAGTAGGGCAAAGGGGGAGGCCAATGCTGTGGCCTATGAGGGGTTCGATACCGATGAGGGGGAGCTCAGCCAGGGCTCCCCAAGGAGCCCGACCCCCGTGCTCAGTCTCACAGTGGACTGTTCACCCCCTGCCCGTCCCAGCCTGTCCAGATCGGAGGCCATGTTCCAAGCAGCTATGGCACAGCTCGAGGCTGGTAATGACGCCGCCTATGACAGACTCCTGGTGGCGGCAGAGAAAGCAGCAGAGCGTGAGCGAGCAGAACGCCGTGAAGCTGCGGAGCGTGCGCAAGCAGAACGCCGTGAAGCTGCGGAGCGTGAGCAAGCAGCGGCAGAGAGAGCAGAGAGAGCAGCGGAGCGGGAGCATACAGAACGCCGTGAAGCTGCGGAGCACCGGCACCGACTGGAGATGGCTCAGCACGGGCCCCCACTGGACGCACCAGGCCCACTGGAGACAAGGGCTCCCAAGGTCCGGGCGGAGGACTTTCCCTTGCTTGAAAAGGATGGAGACCTGGATTCCTTTTTGCTGGCTTTTGAGAGGACATGCCTCCAACATCATCTGGCCCCGGATCAGTGGGCAAGGTACCTGACCCCCGTTTGAGGGGTAAGTCCCTGGAAGTTTTGGGGGACTTACCTGCCGGGGAGGAGCAGGACTACAACAGCATCAAGCTGGCCCTGATCCAACACTACAGTCATGGCCAAAAGTTTTGAGAATGACACAAATATTAATTTTTACGAAGTCTACTGCTTCACTTTTTCTAATGGCAATTTGCATATACTCCAGAATGTTATAAAGAGTGATCAGCTTAACAGCAATTACTTGCAAAGTCAATATTTGGCTAGAAAATGAACTTTATCCCCCAAAACACATTTCAACATCATTGCAGCCCTGCCTTAAAAGGACCAGCTAACCTCTTTTCAGTGATTGCTCCATTAACACAGGTGTGGGTTGTTGATGAGGACATGGCTGGAGATCAATCTGTCATGATTAAGTAAGAATGACACCACTGGACACTTTAAAAGGAGGCTGGTGCTTGGCATCATTGTTTCTCTTCTGTTAACCATGGTTATCTCTAAAGAAACACGTGCAGTCATCATTGCAATGCACAAAAATGGCCTAACAGGGAAGAGTATCGCAGCTAGAAAGATTGCACCTCAGTCAACAATCTATCGCATCATCAAGAACTTCAAGGAGAGAGGTTCCATTGTTGCCAAAAAGGCTTCAGGGCGCCCAAGAAAGACCAGCAAGCGCCAGGACCGTCTCTTAAAAGTGTTTCAGCTGTGGGATCAGGCTACCAGCAGTGCAGAGCTTGCTCAGGAATGGCAGCAGGCAGGTGTGAGTGCATCTGCACGCACTGTGAGGCGGAGACTCTTGGAGCAAGGCCTGGTCTCAAGGAGGGCAGCAAAGAAGCCACTTCTCTCCAGAAAAAACATCATGGACAGACTGATATTCTGCAAAATGTACAGGCAGTGGACTGCTGAGGACTGGGGTAAAGTTATTTCTCTGATGAATCCCCTTTTCGATTGTTTGGGACATTAGGAAAACGCCTCATTCGGAGAAGACAAGGTGAGCGCTACCACCAGTCTTGTCTCATGCCAACTGTTAAGCATCCTGAAACCATTCATGTGTGGGGTTGCTTCTCAGCCAAGGGAATCGGCTCTCTCACAGTCTTGCCTAAAAACACAGCCATGAATAAAGAATGGTACCAGAATGTCCTCAAAGAGCAACTTCTCCCAACCCTCCAAGAGCAGTTTGGCGATCAACAATGCCTTTTCCAGCATGATGGAGCACCTTGCCATAAAGCAAAGGTGATAACTAAATGGCTCAGGGAACAAAACATAGAGATTTTGGGTCCATGGCCTGGAAACTCCCCAGATCTTAATCCCATTGAGAACTTGTGGTCAATCATCAAGAGACGGGTGGACAAACAAAAACCTAAAAATTTGGACAAAATGAAAGCATTGATTGTGCAAGAATGGACTGCTATCAGTCAGGATTTGGTCCAGAAGTTGATTGAGAGCATGCCAGGGAGAATTGCAGAGGTCCTGAAGAAGAAGGGTCAACACTGCAAATATTGACTTGCTGCATTAACTCATTCTAACTGTCAATATAAGCTTTTGTTACTCATATGTTTGCAATTATTATATTTCTGTCTGTGATAAAAACATCTGTCAAACACACATAAAAACCAAAGGGCAGCAGATCATGTGAAAATATAATATTTGTGTCATTCTCAAAACTTTTGGCCATGACTGTACAACCTCACCCCGGAGTCGTACCGCAGGAAGTTCAGGAGCCTGCAGCGGGGTTCAAAGGACACCTGGACCGACCACATGCGGGCCCTGTTGAGAGCTGCGGAGCACTGGACCTCGGGTCTAGAGCTCACTACCCGTCAGGAGGTCCAGGAACTGTTTGTCGTGGAGCAATTCTTGTGGAACTGCCCAGAGGACCTCCAGCAGTTCCTCCGTGACCGGAAACCAAAGGGGGCTTCTGCTACAGCCGCCCTGGCAGACGAGTATGCCAACAACAGGGCGCCGGAGCCAAAGAAGCCTGCCAGCAGCACCTGGAGAGGGGGTAAGCCCAATCCTGCCCCAGCCCCATATCCAGCCCCCAGAGTGCAAGGGGTGTAGCCCCCTGCTGCCCTCTCCAGGCCAGGAACAGAACCCAGACGTTGCCATAATTGCAATCAGCCAGGACACTTTGAGGCTGCATGTCCCCAGCGCCAGAAGGCCCCATCCCTGTCCCAGAAACTGTCCACTGTTTTGTGTGTGGGAGGGGGTGGTGGGAGGTCCCTAGACAATTACCAACCCGTCACCATCGGCCGCTCAGCGGTCATGGGACTGCGGGACACAGGCGCTGAACGAACCCTGGTACGCCCTGAGGTGGTGTCCCCTCAAGACTTGGTACCTGGGAAAACCCTTTCCGTCTCCGGAATTGGAGGCGTTGAACCGGCGCTGCCCGTTGCCAAGGTGTATTTGGATTGGGGTGCCGGGAGGGGGATGCGGGAGGTGGGAGTAACGCCGAATATTCCTGCAAATGTGTTGCTTGGGACCGATTTGGGGCGGCTAGTGTCCCAGTATGTGGCCACTGAACCCCCAAGTCCGGCTCCCCAAGAATGTCGTGACTCTACTGTGAATGCTAATGTTAATGTATTGAATGTGCCTCCAACAGTGGAGGAGGGAGTGAAACCTGATGGTAAGCCATGCACGGACACTACACACACAGGGCTCACAGTGAGGACAGGTGAGGAGGCTGTAGGGGAGAGCTCAGAGGTGGAGGGAGGGGCTGCTATGGGCAGTGTAGGGCCCCTAAGTGAATCCAGCCTGCTGAGTCTAGGGCCCCTGCAGGAAGAGGAACAGGCCATGGGTGGAGGGGGCGTCCCGGGAGAGGAGCCACCAGGTAGGACCCCAGGTCAAGAGTTCCCCACATCCGGGATGTCAGGAAGTCAGGGAAGTCTGCCTGACCGGGCGACTTGGTCAGAGGAGGAGGGAAAGCAGGCGCTACCCGTGGTCTCAGCGGTCGTGGCCGCTGTTACCAGGAGTGGGAGCGCTGAAGCCCAAGGAGCCTCGCGGAGGTCCGACGGTTTCCCCCTCTCTGACCAAGTGGCTGCCGAGTCAGACAGTAGCCAGGAGACAGATCCCGGGGAACTGACAGAGGACAGGGCAGTTTCATCAATTCTTGCCATATCTAGTCAGGGATTTCAGGCAGCGTTGGAAGCTGACCCTAGCCTGAAGACTCTCAAGGAACAGGCGGCACAGCCTCCCCTGGAGTCCGACCGCGAGCGAGTGGTCTGGGACCAGGGATGGCTGTACCGGGTAACGGTCCAGCAGGGTTCACCGGAGGCGTGGCCCAGGGACCGACAGTTAGTGGTACCCCATCCGTTCAGGGCGGAATTGTTGCGGATCGCACACGAGATTCCAATGGCCGGACACCTAGGGATCACTAAAACCAGGGCCAGGCTAGCTCAGCATTTCTACTGGCCTGGAATGAGGACCGAGGTGATAGCCTACTGCTGTTCGTGTGACACCTGTCAGAGGGTGGGGAAGGCGGGGCTGCGCCCCAAAGCCCCACTGGCAACTCTGCCCATCATCGAAGAGCCTTTCTCGAGGGTGGCTGTGGATCTCATTGGACCTCTGTCCACTCCCAGCCGCTCCGGGAAATGCTTCATACTAACGGTAGTGGACTATGCCACCCGGTACCCGGAGGCGGTAGCTTTGTCGTCCATTCGGGCCGACAAAGTGGCCACTGCCTTACTGGAGATTTTCTCCAGAGTGGGGTTTCCCAAGGAAATGCTCACAGACCGAGGGACCCAGTTCATGTCGCAGCTGATGGAGTCTCTCTGTAAGCAGGTACAGGTGCAACATCTGGTGGCCAGCCCGTATCACCCACAGACCAATGGCTTGTGTGAGCGGTTCAATGGCACCTTAAAGCAGATGCTGAAGATGTTGGTCGACTCCCACGGGAGAGACTGGGAGCGGTATCTCCCACACCTGCTGTTTGCCTACCGGGAGGTTCCACAGGCCTCAACGGGGTTCTCCCCCTTTGAGCTCCTGTACGGGCGACGTGTACGGGGGCCCCTTGCTCTGGTGAAGGAAGCATGGGAAGGGGATTTAGCCACCCCTGGAGTGTCGGTCATTGAGTATGTCGTGCGCTTCCGGGACCGAATGATGGCCTTGACGCGGCTGGTGCATGACAATATGGCCCAAGCTCAGGCTGACCAGAAGCGATGGTACGACCAGAATGCTTGTGAGCGGACCTACCAGGTGGGTCAAAAGGTGTGGGTACTGGTCCCCGTACCACAAAACAAGCTTCAGGCGGCCTGGGAGGGTCCATACCTCGTGCACGAGCAGCTCAACGCCGTCACCTACCTGGTCACCCTGGACCACGCCCGTGGAAGGAGGAAGGCCTTCCATGTGAACATGATGAAGGCCCATCATGAGCGGGAGGCTTATGCTCACCCAGTGTGCAACCTTCCAGAGGAAGGAGAGGCAGAAACCCTCCTCGATCTGCTCACCCAAGCCAAGGCGGGTGGATCCATCGAGGATGTGGGGGTTGGCCACCAGCTCTCGGAGGACCAACGTTCCCAGCTGGGGGCCACCCTACACCCCTTCCGGGAGCTGTTCAGCAGCCTGCCCGGAAGGACTGCGGCAGCCGTCCATGACGTGGACACTGGTAACCACCCCCCAATCCGGCGTTCAGCATATCGGGTCTCTCTTGAGGTGCAGCAGCAGATGCGCCAAGAGATAGACGAGATGCTGAGGCTGGGGGTGATCCAAGCGTCCAACAGCGAGTGGGCTTCGCCTGTAGTCCTCGTCCCTAAAAAGGACCGAACTACGCGGTTCTGCGTGGACTACAGGGGGCTCAACGCTGTGTCGGTCACCGATGCGTACCCAATGCCGCGCATCGATGACCTGCTCGACCAGCTGGCCGGGGCCAAGTACCTGACCATCATGGATCTGAGCAGGGGGTATTGGCAGATTCCCCTGACCCCTAGGGCACGGGAACGCTCTGCCTTTATCACCCCATTCGGACTGTACGAGTCCACGGTGATGCCCTTCGGCATGAAGAATGCCCCTGCCACTTTTCAGCGGATGGTCAACACGCTGCTCGAGGGACTGGAAGGGTATGCGACCGCGTACCTGGATGACATTGCCATCTTCAGTCCCACCTGGGAGGATCACCTAGAGCACCTGGCGCAGGTGCTCGGGCGGATCCAGCGAGCAGGCTTGACCATTAAGCCGGAAAAATGCCAGCTGGGTATGAGTGAGGTCCACTACCTGGGACACCGGGTAGGTGGGGGAGCTCTGAAGCCAGAGCCCGGGAAGGTGGATGCCATCGCATCCTGGCCCACCCCAGGACCAAGAAGCAGGTGACGTCCTTTTTGGGTACTGCTGGGTACTATAGGAGGTTTGTTCCACACTATAGTGCCCTGGCCAAGCCCCTGACGGACCTCACCAAGAAAAGGCTGCCCGTCGCAGTCGACTGGACAGTCGCCTGCGAGACAGCTTTCCAGGCGCTCAAGACCGCCCTTTCTAGTTCTCCTGTACTACAGGCAGCCGACTTCACGCGGCCATTCTTAGTGCAGACCGACGCCAGCGACTTTGGCCTCGGTACTGTGCTCAGCCAGGTTGACACTACGGGCCATGAGCACCCCATTTTGTACCTGAGCAGGAAGCTCCTGCCGAGGGAAGTGGCCTATTCCACGATGGAGAAGGAATGTCTGGCAATTGTGTGGGCTCTGCAGCGTCTGCAGCCATACTTGTACGGACGCCAATTCACCGTGGAAACAGACCACAACCCCCTCAGCTGGTTACACACGGTCTCTGGGACGAATGGGAGGTTGCTACGCTGGAGCCTCGCTCTCCAACAGTACCATTTCACCATTCGCCACAAAAAGGGCAGTGACCATGGTAACGCTGATGGGTTGTCCCGGCAAGGAGAGGGTGCGGTAGGGCGCACGGGGGAACACAGGAATGTGATACCCCCTAGTGCCCTCAAAAGTAGGGAGGTGTAAGGAAAAGGTTGTCGCCATTTTGTATAGGGCCTGTACCAGCCTCCATTTTGTCAGTTCACACAGCCACAGACTTTTAGCTACACAGGGCTTATTAGCATATTCAGTACGGCCAGCTTTGATGTCCCCCATGAATCAATAGGCCTTTTACATGCTAATTGGTTTAGGCCAGGGTCTGAATAAGATGGTCAGTCGTATGGTAATTAGCTCAAGCTCAAGGCATTGTTTCCTGCTCCATATGAATTGCAGGCCAGTTAATATGCGGGCTTCAAAGCAAATGGGGGAGGGCCTAGCAGGTTTGGAAAGCTGTAGCCAAGAAGAGACTGGTCTCTCATTCCATTTTCACACACAGAAGCCAAGAAGATGGTCTAGGAAAGGACCAAAAGAAAACGGATTTGTCTTGCCAAGGGTGCAGCAACATATGCTTTGGGGACTATCCAGTAACTGAAGACTACTACCTGGGAATGGCAAAGCCCCTGCCTTCCCATGACCATACTACAACCCGGTAATATTGATCTATAGCTAATACCTTTAAGCCTTGTACATTATTGTTGTATTTTTACTCTGACTGCCATTCCATTGTAATTACGTTGTATAGCTTTACTGTATATTTCTGTAATTATCTAGTGCGCCCTTAAGGCAAATTAAACCATAAAATTAATCTTGGGCTGATGCTTTTACTCTGATCACGAATCTTAGAATACCCAGTGGGTAGCAGGACACCTTCCCCGGCGGCCATTTGCTCTAGGTGCAGTTCTCTTACTGACCTGAGAGACAAAGGGGGGCGCCGGAGAGCTGTACCTGTGGAGTTACGTCCCATTGGTGACGTGGGAGGAAAGGGATCGTCCGTCACATTTGGTAGCGGCGGTGGTATCAGAAGCTGTGATACCCGGGCTACCGTGTGGCGGTCGGCTTAGTTCCTCACACCCACGATCCCCAGGAAGGCTTTAATTTGCTTTTTAGACAATGGTCTTGGCCATGTTTGAATTGCCTCGATTTTACTGACTTGGGGCTTTATTTTGCCACGACCCACTACATATCCCAGGTACTTGGCCTCTCCTTTACCCAAGGCACATTTCTTCAGGTTTATTGTAAACCCCGCCTCCTTAAGAGCATCAAACACTTCTTGGACCTTTTCCAGATGACTTTCCCAGTCCGGACTAAAGATGACGATATGATGATATCATCCAGGTACGCCGCGGCGTTTAGCTTATGAGGTGCAAGGATTCTATCCATAGCCCTCTGGAAGGTCGCTGGAGCTCCCTGCAGGCCAAACGGCATCCGGACATACTGGAAGCTTCCATTTGGTGTTGAGAATGCCGTCTTCTCCTTGGGCCATGGGGATCTGCCAATATCCCTTCGTCAAATCCAAGGTGGTTATGTACCTGGCGGGCCCAAGCCTTTCGATGAGCTCATCAATGCGTGGCATGGGATATGCGTCAAACTTGGAGACCTCATTCAGCTTTCGATAGTCATTGCAGAACCTCCATTCACCATCAGGTTTTGGGACCAGGACAATAGGGCTCACCCAACCGCTCTTGGATTCCTCAATGACCCCGAGCTTCAACATACGCTCCACCTCCTTGGAGATTACTTCTCGACGGGCCTCAGGGATTCGATAGGGCTTCAAATTCACCCGCACATGTGGCTCTGTCAGGACTTCTTGCTCTTCGACCTTCGTGCACCCGGGCAACTCTGAAAACAGGTCCCTGTTCTTCTGGAGCAATTCCTGGCACTGCTGTTTCTGTGCCTTTGATAGTGTCTCTGCTATTGTAACCCCTTCAACCTCACCTTCTGGGTTGCCCAGCAAGCATGGAGTTAATGCTGACTCTCTATCTTGCCATGGCTTGAGGAGATTGACATGGTAGACCTGGTTCAGTTTCCGTCTTCCTGGTTGGTGAACCCTATAGTTTACTTCACCAAACTTCTCCACCACCTCATATGGCCCTTGCCATTTGGCCAAGAAATTGCTCTCCACCGTCGGAACTAGCACGAGAACTCGGTCTCAAGGATTAAACTGTTTTACTCTAGCTGAACGGTTGAAAACTCTGGCCTGAGCTTCTTGTGCCTGGCAAAGGTGTTCCTTCATGATTGGCATCACCTTTGCAATCCTCTGCTGCATCAGTGCCACATGCTCAATGACACTTCTGTGGGGCGTAACTTCGGTTTCCCAGGTTTCCTTGGCTATTTCCAGGAGACCTTGCAGATGTCGGCCATACAGAAGTTCGAATGGCGAGAACCGCGTGGAGGCCTGTGGAACTTCACGGATGGAAAACATCAGATACGGTAAGAGACAGTCCCAGTCTCTACCGTCTTTCTCTATGGCTTTTCTTAGCATGCTCTTTAGTATCTTGTTGAATCTCTCAACAAGACCATCTGACTGCAGATGGTACACCGAAGTCCCCAACTGGGAGATTTGCAGGACCCTGCACAACTCCCTCATTACTTTGCTCATAAAAGGTGTCCCCTGGTCGGTCAGGATCTCCTTCGGCAAACCTGTCCGGTAAAACACATGGACCAACTTGCGGGCTATACTCATTGTGGAAGAATTTCTCAGGGGAATTGCCTCAGGATAGCATGTGGCATAGTCCAGGATGACTAATATATACTGATGGCCCAGGGCTGATTTAACTAGGGGACCGACCAAGTCCATGGCAATTCTCTCGAATGGCACTTCGATAATGGGCAATGGCACAAGGGTGCTCCGGAAATGAGAGGTAGGGGCAGTTAACTGACATGTAGGGCAGGACCTGCAACATTTTACTATTTCCCGGTGACACCCAGGCCAATAGAACCTCTGCACAACCCGTTCCTGCATTTTTTCCACCCCTAGGTGACCCCCAAGATGTGTGAATGGGCCATGTCCAACACCTTCCGTCTATAGGGGCCTGGCACTATCAACTGTTCCACCAACGACTCTCTTATTTTCGTGACCCTGTACAACAGCTCCCCATTCATCATAAAGTAGGGAAATCTTGTGTCAGCCCCGGCTCCTGTGCAACCCCATTAATGACGGTGACATTATTTAAGGCTTCCCTCAGAGTTGGGTCCCTATGTTGGGCAGTCCCAAAATTCTCACCGGCCACCCCTACCTCCGAATATCAGATACAGGGGACACTTCCTCCTCATCACTTACCAGGACACATAAAGGAAACTCGTCTGCCTCTGGGTGTGGCGATACCTTATTCTCGCTAGTGACCTCAGAAACGTTTCCCCACAGATCCCAGAACAAACAGAAATCCCGGCCTATAATTATAGGGTGCAACAAACATGAACTACGCCGACTTCATGGGACTCAGTGCCATGTGCCATTTCAATGTCCACTCTGGCCACAGGATAGTCCTTTGTATCACCATGTATGCACCGAACGCCGACCTTTTTTCCCGGTAGTAGATTGAGAGGAAAAGTGGTCTTCACCAGGGTCACTAAGCTCCAGGAGTCTAGCAGCACCGTTACTCCGTGACCGTTCACCTTCATGGGACATGCTTGAGGCCCCTTGTTGGGGGGAGAGTTCACACTGCAGGCTGGATATACATAGATTGAAATACGGTGTACCATGCTGCAGTCCATCTTCTCGGTCGTCTGGGGACACCGGGCAGCTATATGTCCTGGCCCGTGGCACCTCCAACAAATAACATCACCCGTAGGGACCTTGGGCACCATCTCCCCCACCGCTTTTGACCTTGGCTGCCCACCCCTTTTTGGAACTCCACCCCCTGCTGGGAACCCCAGTATGGAATGGGCTGCCTCCCAAGGAACCTTCCATCCCCTGGTATCTGTCGACCAGTCCGACCAGTTCATCAGCATTCCGGGGATCACCCTGGGCAACCCAAGTCTGTATGGGCTTCGGCAGGGAGTGCACAAACCGATCCATCACCACTCTTTCTACAATCTGCGCAGGCGTAGCGGACTCTGGCTGCAGCCATTTCTGGACCAGGTGCAACAGGTCAAACATTTGGGAGCGAGGCTGTTAGTCCCGGTGATATGCCCAGTGGTGAACTCGCTGTGCCCTGACAGTCATTGTCACCCCAGACATGCAAGAATCTCAGCCTTCAGTTTATGATACTCCTTCGCGTCCTGCAAAGTCAAGTCATAGTACGCCTTATGGGGCTCCCCCGTCAGGTACGGCGCCAGTACTTCTGCCCACTGCTCTGGCGGAAGTTTTTCCCTCTCAGTGACCCTCTCAAATACTGTCAGAAAGGCCTCAACATCATTCCTGGGGGTCATTTTCTGCAATGCGCGTCTTACAGCCTTCTTGACGTGGGTGTCATCAGCCAGACCTGGGGTTGGGGTGCTCCTCCTGCCCTTGATGGCGATTGCCAGAAGCTTCTTCTGCTGCCGTTGCTCCTGCTGGTACTGTTGTATCTGTTGCAACAACAGCCTGTTGGTCTCTTGCTGCTGTGACTGCGACTGGACCAAGTGTTTCAGCAAGTCCTCCATTTTCCCCGGCAATGCTTGCTGGCTTGCTACAGACTTGACCCAGGACATGCAGTAACAGTCTCACTTCTCTGCTGGGAATGCTGCCCGCATATGTAGCACCAATTGTAGGGGTTCTACTTGCTCAGGTGCGATCAGCTGCCATTGAGGTAGCCACAGGAAGCAGTATCACTGGAATGTTCAAGCAAGTTTATTCAAGCGGCATAAACTGCTCTGGTTAGAAAACAAATGAACAGCCTTTTCCTGCACAAAGTAACAAACAGAAAAAAATAGACAGTCCATATAGTACAGCGGGTCCACCCGCACAGGTCAATGTCTTTGGCTCACACACAATGGAGGTCTCCACACCTCCAGCGACAGCCATTGTGTAAAGCAATAGCCTGCCTTATATACTATAACCACAGCTAGGAACATATCACATGACTCGTCATGTGGTAGTGACATCACCACAGGTCCTCACAACACATACATACAGTCATGGCCAAAAGTTTTGAGAATGACACAAATATTAATTTTTACGAAGTCTACTGCTTCACTTTTTCTAATGGCAATTTGCATATACTCCAGAATGTTATAAAGAGTGATCAGCTTAACAGCAATTACTTGCAAAGTCAATATTTGGCTAGAAAATGAACTTTATCCCCCAAAACACATTTCAACATCATTGCAGCCCTGCCTTAAAAGGACCAGCTAACCTCTTTTCAGTGATTGCTCCATTAACACAGGTGTGGGTGTTGATGAGGACATGGCTGGAGATCAATCTGTCATGATTAAGTAAGAATGACACCACTGGACACTTTAAAAGGAGGCTGGTGCTTGGCATCATTGTTTCTCTTCTGTTAACCATGGTTATCTCTAAAGAAACACGTGCAGTCATCATTGCAATGCACAAAAATGGCCTAACAGGGAAGAGTATCGCAGCTAGAAAGATTGCACCTCAGTCAACAATCTATCGCATCATCAAGAACTTCAAGGAGAGAGGTTCCATTGTTGCCAAAAAGGCTTCAGGGCGCCCAAGAAAGACCAGCAAGCGCCAGGACCGTCTCTTAAAAGTGTTTCAGCTGTGGGATCAGGCTACCAGCAGTGCAGAGCTTGCTCAGGAATGGCAGCAGGCAGGTGTGAGTGCATCTGCACGCACTGTGAGGCGGAGACTCTTGGAGCAAGGCCTGGTCTCAAGGAGGGCAGCAAAGAAGCCACTTCTCTCCAGAAAAAACATCATGGACAGACTGATATTCTGCAAAATGTACAGGCAGTGGACTGCTGAGGACTGGGGTAAAGTTATTTTCTCTGATGAATCCCCTTTTCGATTGTTTGGGACATTAGGAAAACGCCTCATTCGGAGAAGACAAGGTGAGCGCTACCACCAGTCTTGTCTCATGCCAACTGTTAAGCATCCTGAAACCATTCATGTGTGGGGTTGCTTCTCAGCCAAGGGAATCGGCTCTCTCACAGTCTTGCCTAAAAACACAGCCATGAATAAAGAATGGTACCAGAATGTCCTCAAAGAGCAACTTCTCCCAACCCTCCAAGAGCAGTTTGGCGATCAACAATGCCTTTTCCAGCATGATGGAGCACCTTGCCATAAAGCAAAGGTGATAACTAAATGGCTCAGGGAACAAAACATAGAGATTTTGGGTCCATGGCCTGGAAACTCCCCAGATCTTAATCCCATTGAGAACTTGTGGTCAATCATCAAGAGACGGGTGGACAAACAAAAACCTAAAAATTTGGACAAAATGAAAGCATTGATTGTGCAAGAATGGACTGCTATCAGTCAGGATTTGGTCCAGAAGTTGATTGAGAGCATGCCAGGGAGAATTGCAGAGGTCCTGAAGAAGAAGGGTCAACACTGCAAATATTGACTTGCTGCATTAACTCATTCTAACTGTCAATATAAGCTTTTGTTACTCATATGTTTGCAATTATTATATTTCTGTCTGTGATAAAAACATCTGTCAAACACACATAAAAACCAGAGGGCAGCAGATCATGTGAAAATATAATATTTGTGTCATTCTCAAAACTTTTGGCCATGACTGTAGATATGATGATGCCCATATCCAGGGCTGAGGTATATGGGCAGCCCGACCCTCCCGTCTCTCAGTGCTGCCCGTGACCCGGACCCAAGTGTAGCAACCGACTCCTTAGTGCTAACGTGCACTAAAGAAACACTCCGGGTTACATCACAGAGACAAGCCATCTCCCGTCTACTATACAACCCTTAGCCATGCTGCAGTATATTAAACATGTCTCATATTCTGTCGGGTTCTGTAATGATTTTACAGATGCCGACAATTGAATTATCACCTATTCAGCTATCTATATCTTTATGAAATATAAATATATATATATATGTGTCAATGGCATATATATACAGTCAGGGCCAGAAATATTTGGACAGTGACACAATTTTCGCGAGTTGGGCTCTGCATGCCACCACATTGGATTTGAAATGAAACCTCTACAACAGAATTCAAGTGCAGATTGTAACGTTTAATTTGAAGGGTTGAACAAAAATATGTGTTAGAAAATGTAGGAATTGTACACATTTCTTTACAAACACATTTTAGGAGGTCAAAAGTAATTGGACAAATAAACATAACCCAAACAAAATATTTTTATTTTCATGGCCATTGAAGAATGTTCCACTTTTTTGCACTCATGAACTCCTGTGTAGCTTTGGCTGTAGCTTGGGGGCATTATCCCATTGTCTATAAGCGCCGTCCAATCAAGTTTGCGCATTTGGCTTTGGGGAAAA